>VXAA01000564.1:67353-156765 GCA_013399115.1 Anseranas semipalmata
TTTTTAATGTGGGATTAAAATTTAACTCAATTTGATAATATGTATCAGCATTACAAATGAATTTGGCTTTATCTCCCACAGTCAGAAATCTTAGTCAGGAATAAAAAGGTTTATCAATTTTTTTGGGGCTTTTTTTTTGCCTCGCTTGAAACCCTAGAATTCATTAGTGTTAATGCAGTGATTTGAAAGCATGTCTGCGTAGCAGTATCTGAATGAAAGATGCTTAAAGGAATTAGTAGCATCTTATACTGATGAAACACTAGGGGTAAAAATAAATACTTCTGTAGCTTGTAGTTTGTTTCTGTTGTGATAAATTCACATGCTTAAACAATTTTTTGTACTCTGAGTAATAGCACTATTGTGCTATCTTATAACTAGAATTCTGATAAATGGATTCTTAGCCATACATCATTTCAAAATTATGCTTTGTGGTCTGCCTCTGGTGAAACTGGGGGAGGTAGAAGAGGAGAGGGGAATAAAATCTTTATTTCTAGGAAAAAAAACAACTGGTAATATGAACAATTTTTTAAATCATCTGGTTTTGTGTCTCTGAATATCCTTGATATCGGTATAAATCAAATTTATTTTTCAAACATAAGTATTGCAATTTTTAACAATAAAAAAGTTAATTCTTAAATTTAATTTGAAGATTTCTGAAACTCATGAATAATGAAATATAAAATATTTCGTTAAAATTTTATTTTGAAATTGCTAGCATATGAAAAAAACATTATTTCCATGGTTGGGGTTTATTGTTAATGTCACAGAATGTCAGTTAACAAACTAAATAATTTCAGACAAATGCTGCAGGATTGTTCTTTACTGCGTGCATCTATATGTGTAAATACATGCGTATTTATCTTTTTTATTTTTTATTATTTTTTTTACTTAATTTGTCGTAGTAGACTAAGAGCCTTTCCAAAACATCATTTCATTGTCGCAAAGAGTAATTGGTGGCAATGTATTCTGTATTGTCATTGTCACGCAGAATCCTTTCTTCTTCAGGGAGGCTCTGTTTATTGGGGGTACTAGAGGGACTGGGGTAGAAAATGGAGCCTGCTGACTGCACTGAGCCAGCAGCAAAGCCATAAACCAGCGCTCAAGCAGCAGTTACTGGTGCAGGGGAAAACAAATGGTCTGTTTCAAACAGTTTGTATTTGAATTAGTTTCCAGAATTAGTAAAGGAGGGGGAAATCAACAAAACCATGTGAAACAGAGACATCACTGTTGGTTTCATTTATATTATAAAAATAGATTTAACCCCACCACCGCCACTGTAATGGGATAGACATATGGTCAAAAATTTAGTTATTTTCTGTATGAACAGATTCTAACACTTCATTACATGAAAAAGCCAAGATGTGACTAAGATGTGATTAAGGAACTGATTACATTATCATAAATTGCGTGCAACTTATTTACATACATAATTTATTACACTTGTAAAGCAAATGTTTTACTGACATGCTTTACTAATTTTATTCCACCCACCCAAACATTTTTGCCATCTGGTTATATCCTTTTATGCTGTTAATTTGCCTAGTGTTCTCTCTTTCAAGCGTAGATCTTGTACTCATTTGGGTACTCATTGTTTTCATTAAAGGTCTAGGTATAACAAGATATGGTGAAGTCAGGTAGGTAGTGGATTTGTGAGATGTGAAGCGCCTTATCTCTATGGAAGATATTCCTTGCCTTTGGTTCGAGTTCATCCCTTGCTGCTGTCATGATACCTTGTTCTTCTTTGTGCATCTGGATAGCACTGGCTCCATGCAAGATGTCCTCGTTTAAATATTTTCCTCTGATACCTGTGATTAAGTCAAGCACAATATACTGTCCTGTTTCAAAGCATAAACAGGTTTGAACACTGTGTGGTATTTTGATCTCTTTGAAAATGATTCCATCTCTCTTTTTGCAGGTGCTAATGGAGAAACATTTCCTGCCTTAGGAGAAGTTAATTTACCACCACAGCTTCCACCTTCTGCAAGGGAGAGGAGACGACTAAAGAAGAAAGCATTGGAGTGTACTGTGAGTTTGATAACCAGGTTGACTTAAATGTGAAGGTAGACCACAAATCTGATCTTGTCAGACAGTTCCTGTGGCTTCTTAGTGGCTGGATGATTCGGATACAGAGTGTGTACGTGTATAGCTAGTTGCCCTTTTAAAAAGTATGTTGTTACTGTGGTCCAACCTGGCAGGCAGCTCAGCACCACACAGCTGTTGGCTCATCCCCCACCCCGCGTGGATGGGGGAGAGAATTGTATAAGGTAAAAATGTGAGAACTTGTGGGTCAATGTGAGGACAGTTTAATTAGAAAGAGAAAACAAAGAACAGCAGCCCCCACCCTCCCCAACTCCCCCCAGTTTTATTGTGCAAATATTCCGTGAGATGGTGAGGGATGTCCCTTTGGTCACTGGGGTCAGCTGTCCTCATGCTGTCCCCTCCCAGCTCCTTGTGCTCCCCAGCCTCCTTGCTGGCAGGGCGGTGCGAGAAGCAGGAGTCCTTGACTCAGTGCAAACGCTGCTTGGCAACAACTATAACATCGGTGTGTTATCAACATGATTTTCTTCCTAAATTTAAAACACAGCACCATACCAGCAGCTATGATGAAAATTAACTCTATCCCAGCTGAAACCAGGTTAACTGAAGGATTTGTGTTTTTGCATTTTCTGCAGGTAGATGTTCCACTAGACCAGCCACCATTGTTGCAGCCTGACAACTTCTCTTTGCACTCCAACTTCAGCCTCGATGTTGATCAGATGAAAGGTAAAAATGAAGAGCGATTGCGCAGACTGACTGAAATCCAACAGAAATCTGCTCACTTAGGTATGCTCTGTGTATTAAAGATGATGTAGTAAATACTAATAAGTGATTACATTAGTTAGAGGAACAAGTATTAATATACTGCCTGTAGTTGAACAGAGAGCAATTATTCTAACAGGAATTATTTATAGAGTTCTGTAACTGTTGCAAGAGGTTTCCCAGCAAATTTCAACAGAGCATTTTAGAATAAGCTTAGAAGAGAGTAATTCCTGTCTGATCAGCCACTTGTACTTGTCCTGTCTATAGCACATCTCATCTTGCAATGCGTCACTGCTACTGGTAAGATGCGGATACCCAACTGCAGAGTTGAAATGCGAGTGGAAAGAAATGAAACTTCTGACTGATGTTGATGGGATGCCTGGCCTTTAATTTCTCGTGTGGATTGTGACCCAGCTGATGCATTTTGTGCTAATGAATTCTTTCATATAAAACCGAAATCTCATGTATGTTGCTCTCCTTCTCTCTCAGGTGATAACATTTCCTTAGGAGAAGCGGATGACCTTTTGAAGCGCACTCCATCTAAAGATGGCCGACGGCCCAGTTCTGTTGACTCCATTGCAACAGAGCCCTGGCTGCGCCCAGGAACTTCAGAAACACTCAAAAGGTTCATGGCTGAACAGTCGAGCCCAGCAAAGCTTTCTCCTGAAAACGCGTTACCGCTTAGCTGGCAAGGCCTCTCAACTGCGCATGGCTGAATAAAACCTGTGTTGGAACCAGCTGTGCCTTTCAACAGAGAACGGACTGTCCTGTCCAGTCACTACTGCACTTTGTATGGGCTCTTGTAGGGATAGGTCTATTTTGTGTACATAGCGTGGAGCTGTATGTATAATTTAAAAAATAGCAATAATGAAGAAGCAGAAGCTGCAGTGTAATGGAGACTCTCAGAGCAGGGATGTTTTCTATTACATCACAGTGGAAGTGGAGTCATAGTTCAGTGGTTTTTGCACTTTTTATTCAAGTTAGTTTCAGCCTCAGAGATGATTTAACAGAAAAAGTGTGTGTGTGAATTTGATATTAAATCAATCAAAGTTAATTTTTAGCTTTGTTTATAGCCTAACTCCAAAACTGTTTGGAAATGGGGCCTGACAGCAGAGGTATATTTTAAGCTTTTAGCAAAAGAGTAAATAACTTGGCAGGAGAGCACTTGCTTTTCATAGTGATATGAGTGCTATCCTGCTTGAAAAGTCAGCAAATGGTTTTATGGGAAAAAAAAAAAGTCTGTTAGCATTTTATGTTATGTTCCTAACTTGTTATGTGCTGGAAATACAGATATTGTTGCATATATTTAATTTATGGATCTGATTTAAAAGTTAATAAATTATTTTGTTACTAAAAGTCTGAAAGATGACTTAAATTTTCTTAATGTATAATATGCTTCAGTTTACCTTTACTAATGAACAAACTAGAATGCTAAGGCCATCGTCAAAGAAGCAGGAGAAACACACGGAAATGTTGCCAAGTAAAAGCACAGAGCTTTAGCAAGAAGGCTACGTAGAGGGAAGGTTTTAAGAGCTCAGTGAACTGTAAGTAAAGGTAGGGATGTGACTTCTCTCCTGGTTAGAAATTCCTGGCCAAAGGCCAAAGCTTTGACCAGCTGTAAGAAACAAATGAGAAAAAGGAACAATTTGTAAAAATTATGGAATTTTTGCTAAAAATGCCTTCAAGCTTCTGTTCACGTGCTTGAAGGCTGTGGCCGTTCTGTGATGAAGGCAGGCAAGAGGTGCGTGCTGTGAGAGCCATACATCAAGGTCGTGGTGCCAAGCTTCTTTGTGGGTTTAGCACAGTCCTTTGCAGCAAGAAGTGCCTCACCAGTCTTACTGATTGTTACTGTGAGATTTCTGGCTCTTCAGCCAAAACGCTTACCATGTGCATCAGGCTGGGTGTGAGAGCAAGGGCCAGTAAGTAGTGCGTAGGTCTTAGTGTAACAGGAGACCCAGTCTAGACTATGTAACATGTGCCTCAGGGCTGCTTGATTCTCAATTTCCCAGAGGGAGGAATCCCAAAGTAATTTTAAGCAACAGAGGAGAAAATGTTTTACAATACCGTTATCAGGCTGCCAAAGCCCCTCATGCTTCAACTATGTCATGGGCCAGCTCTCCCCTGAGTTTTGATGCCTGCTAACTCTGCAGGTGCTTTGTGAGTTGTTGTGAGCCTTTCACTGTATTAACTCTTAGTCTTTCAATAAAAAGATCCTCCAAATCTTTCCTTTCCTTTCTCTGCAGAGCCAAAGTTCAGTTTTTCCTGCTTCTTTTTTTTTTTAAATCATGACAGTCTCAACTGCAAAATAAATGCAGCTACAACCCACTGTCTTGCCCTCCAACTCATCCTGAATAAAACAACAGGCACTCCTGACCGCAATACCCCTTTGCTGCTACTGCCTGTAGCCATGAGCTTGTAGTGAGCAGCAGGTTGAACATGAGAGCCAGAGTACGAGTACAGTTAGTACAGTTTTGGCATTACAGGAACTAGGGAGGTAGACAAAAGAGTAATGGTAATACAAGAGTTCCGTTTCCAATCAACAGAAGCCCAAACAGCTATTAGGCATTTTCCCCTTTAAACAATAAAATAAGGTAGGGCACGAAAAGGTCATGCAGTAAAAATCATTCCTAAACCAGGGAGCACACAACAGAACAAGCAAGCAGTAAGGGTCAAACCAAAAAACCTCTCACCAAACTTGAGTAGCAATTGTGCTCATTGGCACTGCATGCTGAATCCTGAACACAGCCATTTAAACAGGAATGAGGCAGCTAACATGGATAACAGATATGCAAAGGGCTGTTAACAGTGCCCTGGCTAACAGTATCAAGAACACCTTGATAATGGTACCAGGTTTGCCACAGGCATGAGGGAGAGGAGGCCGTAACTAGGGATGAGACTTTACACTTGTCCTAAAAATTATTAGTGTCACTGTCAAACAGATGAGCAAGACCTCAGGTCTGGCCCAGTAAGGTGGTGTAAAATTTAAACATTATACGACTGACTGGAAAATAATAAAAATACAGCCCAACAGGAAAGGCTGTTCAATTACAATTAATTAACTCACCTCAGTTCTCCCCTTCTGAGTGCAAGAAATGCAATTTGCTTTTGCTCCACCCCAATTAACATTATGAGACAAGAACTACTCACAGGTCATGCCTTGTAATTCCCTTCCCTGGCTTTTCCGTAGCTATTTCACTGAACTGCTTACACTTACCTTCAGAGTCTGCAGCTGAGTGCTGTTTCACTCAGCTCAGCAGGGAGAGACAGATTTATCCAGCTCTGAGATCAGGCTCCCTCCTCCTCCTCCTCAGTCTTCATGCTTCTCGCCCTTGCTAGGAGCGACTTTTGGGAGAACACACCGCAGAACAATCCGATTCCACTTTTACATACAAAATCAAACACACTGACAAGGCTCGGGTTGCTGATGCATTCCGAGTCAGCACGAGCTGTAATCTCAGCCTTTCCCTCCCATCCAGCCCTATGCTCTACTCTGTTTCATATTCATATTTTAATTCCTAGGAAGTAGAAGGCAGGGGGTTTAGTTTCTGTCTGTGCAGCACTACAGGGTTCATTTGACTAGTCCACCTACAAGTATTTTTTCTTCCTTTTTTTGCTTTTGTAAACTTACCCTTCTTTTTCACCCTGTGTTGGCTTAACAACGAGAAGACATCCTAATAATCAAATGTAGCTAACCTTTCTGCTCCCAGAAGGCTGGGGTTTGGTCCTTGGAAATGAGCATGAAAAGCAAAGGAAGCTATAAAACAAGTGCTGTGGGTTAGACTGGTTTTGATTGCACTGATGAAAGAGTTCAAAAACTTTATTGACCTATAACCTGATTAGAATATGCCGGATGAGAACCAAATATTGTACAGAAAGTTGTACAGAATTTTTTTTTACATAGAAAACTTTACATATCTGTACCATATACATTTTGTCCATCTGAAAAAAATTTCTACATCCATTGTAATACAGAATGCTTGACAATCTTGTCTTTTAACCATCAGAGCACAATTCACAGTATGAATACATTTCCAATAAATTTAACCATCCCCAAACCATGCCAGATTTGTTACTCGAATATATTCAACATTAAATTCTGTACAGAAGAGTGAAATCTACATCAAACAAAAAACATGTGACAGCAGACACAACCTAGACTTGTTTGCAGTGATTCAAGTTCCAGTCCTTGAAGGATCATCATTTCAATGGCTCATTATATTTAAAAGCCCTAAAACAAGTATATTACAGGTAGTTATGTCAGTCGTGATATTTCTACCTCTGTTCTTGACAAAAGTCAGCAACACTAACTTCTGGGCTACAATGAAACAAAAGCAAAACCAAAAAAAATCACAACCCAAAAAAACAAACCCAAACTTCTAGTGCATTTGGTAAACAATAAAGTGTTATGGGTTTTCAGCAAATCAATAATACAGAAATAAAACAAATCAGGAAGAACTGTATAGTGTTAGAGAGTTTATATTACAGACCTGCATCTCTGTACATTTTTCACAGAAGGATGATTACCAATGTCTCAGACAGCCTGAGTGTGCAAAAATCTTAGAATAAGAACATCAGACATAGTTGCTAAATATCTTTTACCATGAACAATAATCTCCATTTTCTTTTCACTATAAACATTTTATCCTTCAAAATACAGCTCTCCTGAGTTGTACTTCTTGCAGAAGCTCAAACCTTTACATACATAGTTCTTTGGGTACATTTTACTTCCACACCTGCCATAAACATCTGTTGCTATACTGCTGTCTAGGACAGTAAAGGATATTGCAGCCCATGCTGACAAGAGGACTGTGCTAAAAACCGGCTCTGTGCTCAGCAGGAGCCAGGTAAGAGAAATCGACAGAGATAATCCATCAGGAAATAAAGGGACTGGAGTGTTGCAAGCCTTAATTACAGTTGTAAGCATCTGTACCATTAACCCTTAGATACACACTGCCATACAAAGAAACCATTTTTATGGATATCCAGACAGAATGGCTCAGCTACCTGGCCCTTTTATTTAGCTGAGGAGTACAAACTTTCAAACAGAGCAATACCCAGTCACTATCTGTTACTGCTTGCTTATTGCAGACTCTTGTTCTGGTGGTTGGGATATTTGAAAAACCACACCAATCCGCAGAAAAAACCTTCGCAGAACAGCTCGAAGTTCAGGAATAAGGTCAAACTGCATAATTTCACACAACAGAGGGTAGTAGAATGAGGCATGAGCCTTGAACTGAGGGGAAAACAAACAAACAGAAGTTATTCTTACGCATCAATACACCTCAGAAGACCTGTAGCAAGTGAAGAATTATAAATACTCTCCTAAGTGGAGGTGAGAAAGCCACAAAGTGACAAGCAGCAACATGGCTGTAACTGATGTTACAGTGCCGGATGCAGTGCCAGAATAAGGCTAAGACAGCTGTGAAGAATTTTGACAGATGCGCACCAGCTACATACAGATCTCTACTAATCATTATTCTTCAACAGGAAGAATTTTTCCTTTATCACCTAAGTTTTTTGTTGTAGATGGCCCCTTTTGCTTGATATTTCAGCCAGGTTCTGCTAGAAATTGAGGGAGATATAAATATAGATTTATTTAATCCATGATTGCTTTGGAGAAGGTCAAGGTGATCAACACTGGAAGCAAAACCACAAGTTATTTCCATGTACTTTGAATGAAATATCAGCCACTAATCCTCCTCCTCAGCAGAAGGGGTAAAAGCAACTCAAAATAAATATCTAAAGGATTTTAGCATCTTTAAAATTTTCTCAGGCACATTTTATTTGATCACTCGCTGTATCCTGATTCTGCATTGCAATTGTTGGTAACTGTCAAATGCAGTTGCAATGTAGATTCCAACAACAAACACCATCTATAGAGCAGCAGGAACTTTAGAAGTCAAGTATGTGACTGTGTGTGATGAACTGGTCGAGAACTACTTATTACGTGAAGTGCTGTCTTAAATACTATTCCGAACAGTTACTCACCCTTTCATCACTTATCTTCAGGACTTTAGTCAAAAATAAGAGTAGTAGATTAGTCCAGGCTTCCCGATGACTTTCTGATGTAAGAGTGAGAAAGTAACTCAGAGCCTCACTGCAGACACTAGAGAGAAAAGACACAAAAACTAGTAACTAACATTTTATTTTGAGCTCTACTGCAGAGTGAGCTTTGGGTTTGTAACTATACCAGTGTAGAGCACTGGTGTACAACAGCATCATTTTATGAAAGCTACTGTAAGCCTGAGTGAAAAAAGCAGTGATTTTGCTCAACTGAGAACCAAAGTCTTAGGACCTCAGTATTAAATAGGCTGACCAGCTGTGATTGCACTGTCTGCACATATACTTCAAGTGTATCAAGTGCTCTCTTAGGGGTATTAAAATGCATGTGACAAAATGATGTGTAAAAATTAATCTCATGCTGATGTAACTAGGTAGTTTTTCAGCTTTGCTCCTTGGTCTATAAACCTTAAAATACTTCCATTGTGTTACCACCAGTTGCAAGCCCTCTGTTACTCCAACACTTGCGTGAAGGACTTTTGTAACCTAAAAACATTCAGGTGAACCTTAGTATTCAAACTAATGAAAAAGCCAACAAGCCAAAAGCTTCCGTGTGCCCATGGGCTCCTGAAGGCCAGTGTTCATTTCTACAGATGAGAACAAACAGCATCAGTTCCCTAAAATTGCTGAGGTTACTGAAAGGAAAGAAAGCAAGCGGCAGGGTTTCAGTGATGTTTTTTTTTCTTTTAAAAGAACAATCTTTTACAATTCCTCACCTACCCACATGCTACAAAAAAAGAAGGTGATAAAACCTTTGCTCTCTCATGCAAAATGTGTAAGGAGAACAGAAAGCAGAGACAACATCAGTAGCTGCAGGCACCCTCCACACAACATAAAAGCTCTTAATATCAGCTGTGACCACCACCACACAGTGTTAGCTCTAGCAAGTTTACTGCAAACAGAGTTAAAAAACCAACCAACCAACCAAAAAAAAAAAAAAAAACCACCATATTCTTTAACATCAGAGGTAATATTAACAGGTTCAGCTACATGGACCTTACTTTAGTAGTCTTTGCTGTACTTCTTCCCATGCACTGGTACGGCTTTCATCCATGTACATACGGAACAGAATGCGCAACCCACAGGCAAGACTACTGGTCTCCTGTTTCAGAAGATTAGGCTTTGATTTGCCTTTGAAACCTAGAGAAATTCAAAGAATCCCATTACAATTTTTTGTTTCATCTTACATTTTTCCTCACAGGTCCTACCTCTCCTGAGCATGCTCTGCATAGACACAGTAGAAGAACCACCTTATTTAATATTTTATAATATATATTATTTTTATACTATATATACTTGTATATTATAATATATATTTTATATATTTATATATCAATACAGCTAACTTTGGTGCAAAGAATAGATTAAACCACAGTGCTACAGAGATTCCATTTTAAATCTAGGATAGACAAGGGGGACAAGGGGGAATGGTTTCAAACTAAGACAGGGGAGATTTAGGTTGGATATTAGGAGGAAGTTTTTCACTCAGAGGGTGGTGAGGCACTGGAACAGGTTGCCCAGAGAGGTTGTGGATGCCCCATCCCTGGAGGCATTCAAGGCCAGGCTGGATGTGGCGCTGGGCAGCCTGCTCTAGTAGTTGGCAACGCTGCCCAGAGCAGGGGGGTTGAAACTAGATGATCTCTAAGGTCCTTTTCAACCCAGGCCATTCTATGATTCTATGATTCTATGATTAAATCTGTTTTGGAAAACACCATATATTTCAAGCATATATGTGTAAGTACAACAACCCTCCTGACACGGTTTTGGGGTTTTGTACCTGCAGCTCCCAAACACAGGACTCACACCTACAGTAAGTGATCAGTTTGGCAGTTGTATACACTGAAATGTAACCCAGTGAAACCTTAAATTTTAGGAAATCGAAAACATATTTGCACCTGTATAGATGAGGCCTTCTCCCCTTAAGGATTTTTAAGGTTATAAAGTTACAGCCTCATATTCAATACTAGATTTCAGCATCACAGCAATTTTTGACCTATTTTTTTGGGTCAATTCAAAGCACAGTAAAATGTTCTTGCAAAAATATTTCTAAAAAGTGACTGACTCACCTGCTTTCCAGAGAGCAGTTCTTTGTTCGTTGTTTGAATTAAACGCTTTAGCAAATCTGTGAGATTCCAGCAGACAATCAAGAAGTTTGAAAAGCTGCTGTGATGTTAGAAAACGATACATCCCTTGATCTTGTGTATCCACATGGACATCGAAGTCTACTGCATCTCTCTAAAACAAAAGAAAGAGAGATTTCAAGTCAGAATTTACAACTGACTTCATCAAGCTCTTGTGATAACTTCACCCTGCTTTCATCTGCACCTGCATTTAAACTTAAAGCTGCATCAAGTTGTATCCACTTCCCAGTTACAGAAACCTCTGTGAACAAAAAATGTTTTAATCTCCATAAGTGTGTTACAGCAGCACAGCAAATCCAATTTAATGCAAGTTATAAAAGACTTCAACAGTCTGCTGGAAGTTCTCTAGCTCTTCTAAAAATTGTAAATTAGAAGATGTTACAGGAGTTTATGAAACTTTATCCACTAGAGAAAAAGCTGTTAAAAAGAGAGTTACCTGTAAATTCTACTTACTTGTGCTGCTGCTAGATTCTCTGCATCTTCTTTTTTGCTAGTTGCTGGGAAGAACACAATATTGTCGATAGTCTGAATGAGTTCCAGTTGTACAACACACTTGATCAAAAGAGCAGCAAATAACTTCTGTTCTGGAAATTCTTAAAAAAAATAAGATAAATTGTTTCTTAGTTTAAAACATTTCAGTATTTTTTCTTTTGTTAAAGCTGTTCTTCAATTTACCCCTAAAATAGCTCAACTTCAAGCACATTCAAAAACCAAGTCTAGTATCCACCCATCTAAATTACTTTTCTAAAAACAGAGCTGATCACCATGTTATCAACTGGCAGGTTTTAAAAAATTATTTCAAACTTTAAAGTCACCTGCCATATGCTGGACAAATATTCTGTGTTACATAAAAATCACCAAAATTAGTGACCTTGTTGTTAGCATCAGTGCAATGGCAAGAACCAGAAGCTGTGTGACTGTCCCCAGGCAGAGGATGCTTATGATAGCGCTGATATCACAGATGCTTGCTCATACTTGTGGCAGTAGTACTACCTACCACTAAACAAGGGCATTTTAGGCACCAACACATAACTCTGCATAAGTATCTTAAAGGTTTGATATACTCTCTTCAAATCAGTCTAAATATATTTCTTCTCAGCTATTGATTATGTTGCATTCTACACAGTAAGAACTTTGCTTTTAAGGAAAATTACTCATTGATATAGCATTATAAGGAGAGCATTATTTTTAATATTTTGCTTTGGGTAAAAAGCCTACAAAGGTTAACAGCTTAAATCTAGATTTTTAAAGCACAGGTCAAAAACGTTGACCCACAATAGTCCAAAGGAATTCTGTCATACTACTTGGAGATAAAAATGTGATCAATGTAATTTTCTCCATGTGTTGTTTCTTAAGTTATGGTTGGGGCTAAAACTAAAGATACCAGACATGTGGTAAGTACTACTCAACAGATAGAAAATACCAAACCACTAAGAAACACGCACTTGCTGCTGGCCTGGCTTTACTCATTTCTTCACCTACTACGGACACTGTACTGGGCTGATGTGGACGTCCATCTGAAGATCTTGGCTGAATAGAATCATGAATATCTACGGACTTCTGTGAGATAGTATCCTGTAAAGAAACCCCCAAAAATTAACTTACAGAGAACTTTTGTGAGTTAATCATCAATAGTGTTGTGCTCTTCATAGCTTAAGGCATTCACTATTTCAATACTACAATACCTTTTTCATTCACGTCAGTGATACTCAATATTAGCGTTCAAGAAAAACGTACTAAAAAGATCATAGAATCATTTAGGTTGGAAAAGACCTCTAAGATCATCCAGTCTAACCTTTAACCTAACACTACCAAGTCCACCATTAAACCATATCACTAAGTTCTACATCTACACGTTTTTTGAAGACCTCCAGGGATGGTGACTCAACCGCTTCCAAGGGCATCCTAAGAAAGATACTTAATTACTCAGCAAAGTCAATGAATAGTATTTTGTATATAATTTTTTTTTAAATGTCATTCAGAGGTTAGTTTGACTTTTACCAGATTAAGTGCGTGAAGTTTGATGTGAGGTTCTAATACTAGGAAATGCAGCATCTTTCTTTGCCTACAGCAAAAATCTCTACTGGCTTCTGTGAGAATTTGTATTCCTTTTTTAACAGGTAACACACAGCTCTTAAATGACAATTCCAAACAATATGAGGTGTTATCAAGCTTTTCTTGCCTTTACTCCCTTGACCATTCTGGATTCTAAACCCCTAATAACATGTTCGCAAGTGCTACAGGAAATTTACCACAGTAAAATGATGAGGGAGGAGGGTATACGCATATGAAGAAAATGTTCTAATTTAAAATCCTTTTGCCAGAGAGTTGCTTCAGCAGACTTCCGTAACGTGGTCTGTTTTTCCATGTTGCATTGTGTTGTCTTACAGAAGAGCTAGAACTCAATGACTTTGGAAGACAAACTGTCAATTTTTATATTTTTATAAATCTCTTTCTTCTTGCTCAATTGAACGGTAAGTATTAAAATCAACTCTAATATCTACTGTTCTGATTTTAGAAAGCATTTGTTGAAAGAAATGTAAATATTGTAATTAATAATAAAACATGTTGCATTAACTGCAAAGTAATTACATATAGTGATTACTGTCCCTTTTAATAACCCAGCATTTCTACTGGTATTTGTTCCATAAATGCCATTGGAGTTGTGTAGTTAGCAAGATTTAAATCTAGGCATACAGTTCCTATAAAGCATATATCAACTTCTAATACCAATAAATAACCAAGGTTTTAATTTTTATTAAGTATAAATATACTTTCAACAGATATTGTGTCTATAGGTAGGTTTAAATATTATAAAGTGTTGTACTAATTGGAAGAAAACTAAGATGGAAATATCTAAAGCCTGCAAAAAATCCATCTTACCAAAAGAAAGCATCCAAAATATATCTCCTTTAACACTATTTATTACACAAATTCTGTTATTTTTGAAGTAGAGCTGTAAAGTTGTCTTTTTACACTGAAGACAAAAAAGATGTTTTGAAAACAGTAATGTTGAACTATTTCAAAGAGAAAAGATCCTCCAGTTTATTCAAGATTAAGACACTTAATGTTTGCCATGTTTACATGTTATTATATTTGATATAAATGGATCAAAAACTTAGCCAACATTTAGATCAAATGTTTTATACATCAAACCACTACAAATGAGCAAGTCAAGATACTGCAAGTCAAACTGATGTATGACTTGTGTATATACTTGTACAATGAGTATTTGCCATCACAAACATTTACACGTGTTGCAATTACATCATACTAAAACTCCATAAAGACAAATGGAGAGAGTCAGTCTCTCCTAGTAGAACTGTTTTGGGACCTTATCCCTGGAACAGTTTCTTATCACATGTTTTAATAATCTATACAGAACTTTAGGCAACTATCCTGTGAGAATATCCAAAAGCTACACTATTTTTCATTAGCAGTAGCTGATGCAGCTACAGGGCTATCACATGCAGGCAAATCCAAACTTTATATCAGTTCATTCAACCAGCGCTAAGAAATCTGATGGTTCTATGTATTTTCTGTTTTAAACACTGATGTTTGAGTACTTACTACCAGAGAAAATGTGAAGAAAAAAAAGTCAATCTAATTTTTGCAATCTTTCTACTTCCAGCACTTTCTCATCATGGCAATATATCAAAGAGAATATTTAATAAAACAAATCAGTAACCAGCCCCCAAACCAGAAAACAACCCAAACCCTAAATGCAGTATTACCTGTGATGAAGACCTACCAGACATAGGACAATACCTAAAACATACGCAGGTAATGACCTACAGTCAAATCTTAGAAGTCTACTTTGAATGCTGCTAATGAATACAGACTTCTCGTTCTCAATTCCTTGCCAATTTTAATCATTAAGCAGAACTCTACCTGGGAAAACATTTCCGACTAAATCAAAACTAAAAGGTGGGTTTAAACTAAGCTTGCTTTCCACTTACTCTACATCACAACATAGCTGTACTGAACACTTGCAAGCTTTTAAATTATTTATCAGCTCACCAGTTTTTCTTTTGCATCAGAAGGAGATACAGGGCCAAAATCCCCACTGACTGGTCTCCAAGTCAGAAGCCTTGAAAACACAAAACCAGTAAAAAAAAAATTAGCAAGTGTAAAATAATAATCAGAATTGATACTCTAACAGGCAAACCACTTTAAAAACAAACTGTCACATTAAAGTTAAATTTAAGGAAGCCAAACATAAAAAGGGGTGGATACAGATACTTCCATAAATTAATAAACTACTTTCATTTTTAAGTAGTAAAATATATACATTGTATTCTCACATGTACTGAAAATTTTAAGTATCATGTTTTTTGAACGTCAACATTTCTGCCAATTGCCTCTGATGGATTCATTTGTCTTTGAAATATTAGAGATTTGACTCTATGCAAAATACCAGTAACTCTAGCGTCATTAGTGGGCCTTGTTCTCTCATTCTGACATAACCCTTCTCTGAAATAAGGAATAAATCTACCCCAGGCCAAATCAGCACATTGTGGAGACACACTGCCATTCTCTGTTTGGGAAATGTTCCAGCACTGTGGTTCTATTTCCACTTAAAAGTAGACATTTCCACTTAAAATTCAACATGTCCACTTAAAGTTCATTGTTGTTATGAGGCACCAAGATACTGACAGTATTTCTGATCTCTTTCCTGCTCTTTTCCTATAGTACATTGTTGTCTTGAGGCTCTTTGCCTTAAGCACTAAAAATTCCTACATTAATTGTAACTTATTGAGGCTGTGTCTGCCAAGAGTCGAACAAAATTGGATTAAGTAACCTAAGTGGTCACATCCTTGTTTGTTCTATCACATTTATTGCTAGAAAGAAAATTAAAGTTATTTGTCATTGTTAAGATCTCGAAGTATTTAGCAGGCATTTATGAAATAAGGCCTCAATCTACATGAGGCAATGCTTGATGGACATTTGTGTCCGCGTTTCATGAGATCTTTCCCACTGTGTTAAGGATCCTAACTTAACACATCACTGATCCCCATACAACTATAAAAAGTACCGTCAGCAGGTCAAGGGAGGTGATCCTCCCCCTCTGCTCAGCACCGGTGAGGCCACACCTGGCATACTGTGTCCAGTTCTGGGCTCCAGGAGAGACCTGGAGCTGCTGGAGAGAGTCCCACAAATGGCAACAGAGAAGATGAAGGGCCTGGAGCAGCTCTCCTCATAGGAGAGGCTGAGAGAGCTGGGACTGCTCAGCCTAGAGAGGGGGAGGCTCAAGGGGGATCTCACCAATGTATACAAATACCTGTAGGGAGGGTGCAATGAGGATGGAGCCAGGCTCTGTTCAGTGGCGCCCCCTGACAGGACAAGAAGCAGTGGGCACAAACTGGAACACAGGAGGTTCCCTCTAAACACCAGGAAGCACTTCTGTGCTGTGCGAGTGACAGAGCACTGGCACAGGTTGCCCAGAGAGGCTGTGGAGTCTCCCTCCTTGGAGATCTTCAAAAGCCATCTGGACATGGTCCCGGGCAACCTGCTCTCGGTGGCCCTGCTTGAGCAGGGGGTCAGACCAGATGACTTCCAGAGGTTCCTCCCAACATCAACTACTCTGTGATTCTGTGACAGTATCTTCAGCTATTAACACCTCAGTAATTTTGTGGAAGCTTGGCAGGAGTACTCTTTGGGCTTTTCTAGCAAGTAATCCTTGCTGAAATTGGTAGCCGAGTAAATACTTTAGCACTTTTTCAAAAAAGGAAACAGTACTATCACATGATCATCTCTCTTTGCAAAAACATAACTTGCTAAGAACCAGCAGAAGCTAGTACTGCGACTAAGAACTCCTGCAGTGAATACAACTACTCTTAAATTGAAGAAGCATGTTACACAATGCCTGGAAGATGTTCTATATGAATGCTAACAAAGAATAAATGTAATCCTACCTGATCAGATTAATAAGAAATTGTGCCAGAAGATACTTAACACTCCAAAGATTCACAGCATCTTACTATTTCAAGAAAATTAGCAATAAAGCACTCGCTCATAAAACCTTTGTATATACCTCTGTGCAATTTATCTCTGCCTTCATTTCAACATAACTATTGTGACTCTTCCAGACATGAGAAAACAAAGGTAAAAGGAATATTTGCCTTATTCCCTAAGTACTGGGACAACCTCCACAACAAGCTGGGTATTAGAACTTTGTTATTAAAAAGAAAAAATAAGTCAGGGAGGCCAGGAAAAGCTCCGCTGCAAAAAAGATGGGTTATACCAGGACTAAGAAATACAAATTTGAAATGCAAGCCAAATCAGGATTAACAGGAAAAAGAAGCAAATCCCATAAAAAGAAACAGAAAAAAAGAAGGAGCTGTACAGAAGGAGAAAGAACTATCCTCCTAGGGCTCAGAAAGAAAAGGATAAAAACTAGTACAAAAGTCTCCATTAAAAATATGAATAAATACCTGCATATTGTTACCATATTTTTTCTTGCCCATATGAAAGCTTCAGCTTTATCAGAGCTTCAGCTTTAATAAAACATGGTAAAGGCAAGAGACTGTTTTGAGTAGTTTTGTGTCATCCAATGTGTTTGGAAAAAGAGCAAGCATACCTTCACCACGGGAAAGGAGACTGATTACATATGCTCAAGGGAATATTCATGTGTATAAAATCCAAGTGTAATTTACTTTACCCTGCAAAAGTTGGGAATCTCACAGAAATATAAGGAGGAATAATATAAATGAAGTTCTTAAAGAAAGCCTAGAAAGATTTCAAAAGAGATGGGAAATAAAGAACAGAAATTTATCAGAGTCTGATACCCTCCTAGGAAAAATACCTCATTTGAAAAGCAGAAATGTGATAAACATCAAAGGGAATAATGCACATTTTTCAAAGCACATCACATAGCTAAAGGCAACAAGAGTATTTTGAATGTGTCTAAAGATTAAGATATCCCAAATGATGCTGTAAAAGGGTTTCTAGTATTCAACTGTAATTCAACTTACATTACTCAGTAATGTAAGTTTTGATCTTATGTGGAAACCAAAGCTAGTGTTCTGCTAGAAAACATTCTGCTTTTCAAGTATGGGACATAGTAAGTTAGGAGTAATTTAATTGGACTTTTATATCCAGAGATTTGGTTTCACATTTTACTTTTGGCAGTTATCAAAATGCAAAAAAATTTCTAGCTCCCTGATGTTACAGCATTATTTTAGTACTAATTTTTGGATTCAATTAATTCATACCTACTCATGTAAAAAAGTAGGTGAGGTAGTAACATATGGATTAATTTATGTTTTAAATGTGAATTAAGCTCTCTTACAGTGGTATCTGATATATAACATCAAAATTAAGGAAAGTGTGACGTGGAGAAGATTCCCTTTTGATTCCATTTCTTCAGGCCTGAACTAGGTGATACCTGGAAGCAAATGCTATGAACCAGCTCACATACACCGAAGAAGTAGCAGTTCAACATTAACACTATCAGATCTGAAAACAAGTAGTGTTTCACCTCAGTGAAAAATCTAGGCTTTGGTAATGCTTGAAGCGATTTCTTGTTGTTCTGCTCTATGATGTATACGTATAACAGAATAGTGTGACCTTATTCTAAGAAACTTCACATGGAGTTATAACACAATGGGAAAGACCATTACAAAATATGCAAGATCACTTTCATAAGAAGATTAGGATTTAAAAAAAAAAAAACGAAACAGAACAAAACAAAAAAACATATGATGGAAATTAACTATCAACCACAAAGACTTAAATCAGTAAGATTATTGCAGTATTTAGCTAGCCTTTTGGGGAAAAAATAGTAAGACTGTGGAAAAAACTAGACATGTAATTACAAATTGCAAAGTCTGCCTATCAGTGGGATTATTCTATTAAAAAAAGAAAATGACCAAAAAAGCAGATAGTACTTCTCAAAAAAGCTACCATTTTAAAATCGAATAAAGCTACAGATACAGATACCATATGTCCCATATGGTATTTCTAGTATTTAAAGTTTATCATGTACAACAGAAAAAAATATACCTAGCACCTAACAGTGTATCTAGCACATAATTTATCATTACTTTCCAATAAAGACTGCTTCTATTCATAACAGCTTTTTGTTCGCCTCACCTATTAGATATCAGATTGAAATCAGTAACAGTCACCTAGCTAAACTATTTTACAAAGTGTAAGTATTAACAGTCCTCTTACGCATGAGGGATTGTAGTTTTGAAAATGTCCAGCATGCAAGTGCAAGTTTTATCCCAGATTTCTAGGGTAAACTTTTCACCATTTAGGATGACAACATTCTCCAAACAGTTTGTACCAGACCGTGCTAGTTGTTCATTGTCTGGAAAAGAAAAATAGTGCATTTGTTTATTTGCATTCAACATAATAAAATGTCAGCATTGTTAAACATAATTTGGTACAGTCCTACCTTGCTGCACACACCAGTACAGCTGTGCAAATATATCATCCAAAAGAACATCACTAAGTACTTCTAAATACTGCGTGAATACATCACATATTGCATAAAGTGCGTGGTTGCAAGTAGTCGTCATCCATTCAGCTTTCTAGGAAGGGAAAAAAAGAAAAAGTAACAACTTTGTTTAAGGTGAAACTTTTAGGATACACCTCCCTGCAGCATAGATACATATACACAATTTGAATTGCTTTATAGTGACATGCCATTCCTTTCTACCTCAATCTCCCAAAACTTAGAGTCCTCAAATTTCGCTTTGCTAACTAACAGGTTAAAAAAAAATTGTGGAAACACACAAACAACTATTCTTAGAGACCAGGCTTCAGGACTGACAAATACTTACCCTCATATAAGACACTGAGATTGAAAACAAACTTAGTGTTTACCCTAGCTCAATAGTTTAACACCAAGATAACCTACTTGTGTGTATTCTAAATATTTTTCAGAGAATAAAAATTTAAAAAGTGAGACTCGTGCTTCTATAAACAGTCAGATACAGCCTCGTAAACAATTGACAATTTTGATCAAAATTCTAATACTAATAATTTACACATAATTCTCCCACTTCTGTTTCACTTCCTTGTCAGGACAGTACCTGTTTGCAGGGTCAAAAGGTGCAGTGAATATACAGTGCTGTCTTTTTTTTTCTAGTCATCAAAAAGTTTTGATCTAGCAGAACTCACTTCTTCTAATTGTCACTTCGCTCCAGATTACAAGCCTCATCCACTGAGCTTGTTGCAATAAATTGATGTGCGTATCAGGTTCAAGACATCACATGTAAATGGTGCAGTTCTTCTTACATACCCTAAATATGTTACATTTTATGCTACTTATGTTTCTGCTGTTTGTAGTGTGAACTACTACTCCCTTGACACATACAGCTTAAAAAAATGAGATGACAATAAATCCAACAGAATGCTAATAAAACAAAATAAGGCAACTAGAGTCCCAGGTCAACCATGCAAGTTTTGAGGGTTGCCTTACAGTACTTGGTAAGCTATATTACTCATCAGATTTTCTATTGTAACTATACATCTCATGTAAATTCTCTCCTCCAATTTTTTTTTATTTTTTTATTTTTTTTTTTTACCTCAGTCTGCTGTTCTGGCAGTTTCATGTTGTCAAATATCCTGAAGACAATACGAAATAAATCTTGCCACCAGTGTTTTTCATAAGTATGGCCATATGTCTTCATTATCTCAAACATTACTGTTAAGCCCCTGAAATGAAGAGAGAACAACATATATTAAGAGTTATAAAAAGACGTGCACTAGACCAAATATGTCAAGCTGCAACAGCAATAGTAAACTCAAATACTGTGAAGACCATTATATGTTGATCTTGTAAATGTGTGCATCAGTCACACTAACATACTAGAATTAACTATAAAATCAGTTTGTTTAAAACACACGTTAAAAAGTCACAGGCAATAGCAAGAAAATAATTCTGAGAACTGTGGTCATTTCAAAGAGGAATACAACTTCTTTACAAAGGACCACAAAACCAAAGGAACAAGTTTTTCTAGGTAAGAAACATATTTAGTATCAGAACTGCAACAGAACATACATTATAAGTCAAAAAAACATATTCAAGGAAAATAAGCAGGTTTATGTGAAATCAAACAACAACTTTGCTTTTTCAACTGTTTCTGCAATCATCAGCCAATTCATGAATCTTTGTATAAAAAAGTTTTTAAATCCTCAAAGTATGATGGACAAGACAGGAAGGCAGGTAGGATTGGAGCCATGAGTTCAATTAAAACAAAAAAGATTCCAACAGAATTTAGCTGTAGGGTTCCACTAATATAAAATCTACTCATTGCATGGAGCATTTTACATTTGTTTAAACACAACAAAACCAGAAATGTGAAACCAGGCTTACCAAAGTCAACTATGACAAATCACTAAACTGGAATGTGTAACAGGAGCGTATATCATGGAATCAAATATCATACATTTATATTTACTAATGAAAAGAATAGAGAGGATCAATATTGCCAGTGGATAAATACAGGTTTGGATATTAATGCAACATAATACCTTATTTAAAAAATAAATAAATAAGATTTAATGCATATTGATCATTCACAGTTGACCTTCCACATCAATATAATGTTTGCTCGTTATATATTAGCAAAGTTAAAAGTTGAGTGTTACATTTTACTGTGTTCTATGTTTAAACTGCCTCTATACCATCTAATGGTAAATGTCGAGCTGAGCTGTTTTAAAGAATTTACAGGTTCAATAGTAAGTCAACTGTTAATAATATTGACTGTTTCCTGTTGAAATTTGAACTTATTTTCAAATGAACTATTTAAACAGTTCTTGTGTTTGAGATTTTACCGTTACTCATCCTAAACAAACACTGAAAACATACTTGAATATTTAACTTTAAGAAAATATCATAATTATCTATTCAACATAATGCAATCACAACCACGTATGTTACTGTTTGCTATAGCAGAGGATAAAAATGTCGTATGTCAAGAACAGACTTAATTTCTACATTTCAGCATCTATTTAAAAGGCGTTTTTAACACATCTGGTCTTCCCACAGTGATATCACCTGTATTAAATACATAAGTGATTTTACGCTGCTTACATTTACAAAGAGAGTTATTTCTATTTTAAAAGCGTAAAGTAAATCTTCTAAAATTTGAATTACAAATACTGATTGTTACCTGGTTCTTACATCTAATTTGCATCTATTGATGATACAGGATAACTCAAACAGAATTGGGAACCATCCTCTCACCCACACTCTGTCTTCAGGAGCTACATTCATATCATCACTTGTGTATTCCTTGAATGCCTTTAGAAGCAAACACAGAGGTTATATAGAGCCGTAAGAGCAAGATTCTTCAGAAAGAAAACACAAGTTGGACTGGAAATAACAACCTCTACTGTACTAGTACTGTACTAATACTACTGTACTAATGTTACGGCCTGATACCTCAGGTGAGCTGGCAACTGCAATAGTAATACTGAGAAGGTGAAGTGTTTTTTGAAGCAATGCTTAGTATACTATGAAAAATACAGTCAAAAAATAAACTAGATGATATATTCAAGACTGTTCAGTCCTCATCTCTTATTCTGTTCTGTAAAAGTAAGGATCTACCGTAATTTTTTAAGGAGATCAAGTGGTTTTTGCTTATGCCATTATCCATTCTAACAACACTTTTTAGTAGGAGGCAGATCCTGAGATACATTGGTCTCCGGCAGTTCTCAGGAAAACTAGCCAACAGATGAACTAGGGAAGATGGGAGGCAGGGTGGAGTTAAAAGAAAAAGAAATTTGCTGACAATTTTAAAACCAGTGGCATTTTATATTCCTGTTCCTTCTGAATAAAGTACATTTCTCATTAATCTCTGAAACTTGAAGTGAAGCCAATAAGGTTAGCACAAGTGATTTTTTCTTTATGAAAGCATTGTTCATTAAAGCACTCATAATTTAGTTAATACAGACTATACCTGAGGTCTATCAGATACATATTTTGCACAGTGGCGAATGAGGCGGATTGCTTCCATACTGGTATCTGGAAATGCTGCATTGCAGGCAAATTCAGACAAGCACTTTACTGCATCCTGGAAAGAATCTATGGTTGCTGGGAAGTGTTTTTCAAATACAATTGCTGGGAGAAAAGTGTGAACAGAAAAAAGAAAATGTCATGCTTTAAAAATCTATTAATACTAATATGAACTGATTGTAACAGAAGTCATGAGAGGCTAGTTCATTGACTGGTGCTGTCAAATGCTTGAATATTAATAAAAACTAAAAAAATGAATGCTCAAACAAAAAAATCACCTAGAAGGCATTCCATTTTGACAGTAAATAAGTGTCTAATATAAATCAAGGTAGCACCTAGTCTAAAGGAGGGTAATTTTACCGTTAAACAAGAAGAGAGCAATAGGCTTTCTGCTTAACACTGGGTCTGCGATTAGAGCTTAAGAGGGCTACCTAAAACACCGAGTTTAAGCTACAAAAAGGTCTTCCCTTAGCAGTATGGTCCTCTTGCCTTCCTTTTTAAATAGTCACTTTGGAAGGAACAGAACGTTCTTAATCAATGCTGAAAAAGTTTTAGGAAGTTGCAGAAGCTGAGACAGAGTAAGAGATCCCTTATGGCACTTAAAGCCCGGGATCTAGATCAGAATGGAAAAAAATTGTAGTTCCACCTATCTCAACACTTTCAGATAAACATGGCCACAGACGAGCACAATTCGGAAACAAAGAAAAAGATAAGCAAACAACATAATAGTAAAATGGCTACACTTTTTTTTTTTTTTCTGGAGAAAAAAAGAATTGCTTCACTAAGATGAAAATGTACACATCAAAGAAAATAATCTAAGGCTTGACTGGTTTTACTATAGAAGACTATAAACAATCAATTTTTTTTTTAAAAAGGCATAAAGGAAGACAGATGACAGTGATCTTACTGAATTATTTCCCTAAGTACTTTCCCAGAGGATTGTCTGGAAAGTACAAAATATTTGTTCTAAAGCATGAAGTGAGACTTTACTATGCAGGCTGTAGAGCCAACAGAAAAAACAAAGCTCTCAGCCTCCAGAGTCACAAACACTTTCATGATGTTTGAACATCATCAATACTCACTGACAATGTGTCCTGTAGTCTGGAATGCAAGTTCCACTATACTTTCATCTTGATCTGAGGCAGCCAAATGAAATACTGAAAAAATATTCTTCCAACCAGAACGGATGTTAGCAGCTTGGGAATTTACCATCTGTGCAATACACCGTACAACCATGTCTCGAATAGTAGGAGACCTGAATTAAGATGATAATAAATAGTAATTGTTTAAACTAAATTACCTAATCAATTAGAATAGTGTAATTCTCCAGCAACTGATTTTACAAAAGCAATTTGAAACATTAATTGCAAAAGTTGGTGCTTATGATCCCAAGTGGTTGAGTTAATTGAACGTTATTACCTGTTTCTCTTCATTATATGTTCAAATGGTCTTAAGAAGTCCTTCTGGAATCGGAAATTAGCAAGTTCTCCTTTTTCTAAGAACTTCATTGATAACTGCCTTAATGAGTCTACTGCAAAAATAGCTACATCTTCATTGGGATTGCAGCCAACCTGACAAAACCAGGTAGAAATGCATAGTAAGTTTGCATCAGAATTGTTATGGATTCAGCCCAAGCTGCCTTTACATTTGATAATGGAAAACTGAGCATTACTGGAAAATTAACAAAACTAAACAGTAGCCAATTCCATAAACCACATTGTTAATGCAATTCAATAATCCTTAATCAATTCCAAACATTTTCTACATTATATATCCTAGCATTAACTTTCTCAAAATGAGCAAGCTGTTTAGGAAGACTTCAACATGCTGTATTAAAAATGCCTATAAGCATTCACTTTGTAAGTAGTCAATTTAGACTTGAACAGAAAACAGCCTCTTATTAGGAGCTTCCCAAAACATCCAAACACATAGAACAAAGAACTAAAGGCAGCCAGTTCTAGACTCAGATCATGATAAATAACTTAATGCTCCTGCTTTTGTCTTTATTATACTGTGCACCTCTGCCTTCTCACAGGTCTTTCCAGCTTTACAATTATTTTTTTTATAAAATACTTATAGAGAAGGATAGAAAAATCAGTACAATTCAGATGAGAACATGCTTTTCCAACAAATCTCTAAATAAAATTTATTTTTATCAATAATTCAAGCAGTATGATTAACAGAGATACCTTATTAAAATGATCTCCAATGACTTCCCAGATTCTAGACCACTGTAGCCTTATCCGACCCATGTTGTAGTAAGAAATCTCTACTATCTTTTGCAGGCTAAACATTCGAGGGTGAGTAGCAGACAGCAGTTCATCCATAGATACAGCACAAAGCCAGCGAACGAAATCCACTGTTAAATGACCACAGATATTAATATATTTTTCCAACGTTTAACACAAAGCTGTTTTGTAGTTTACGGGGTGGGGAAGAAGGATAAAACCTACCAATTGCATTTCCATCCAACCTTGTAGATCCTGTAAATATTCTGTAAAGTTAAGTTTAAGACATTATTACAATGGCTTTAAAAAGCATCTACATGTATTCAAGATTTTATATCCCAGCTAACTTTATTTATTCAAAAATAGTAACTGTGGAAAGAGACTGAACTGTGAAAATAAAAGTAGAAATACTTCGATTACTTCTAATATTTAAAAATAGCTCCATGCATGCACAGAGACTGTGTGGTTAGCAGTGTTTCTAATACTATCTGCCCATTGACAGTGACAGATGAATAACATCAGTAGCTTTATAAACTATGTAGCCCTGCTCCAAATAGAGAAGTCAAACTTCTCCAGAGTACACGATTCCTACTTGCCCTGACAAATAGATACTTGAAATACCTCCCATTATGAAGTGGGGAGAAACACTTCAAACCTGAAGAGCTATTATGTGTTTGACATTAAGCCTCCAAGTAACTTGATGTAATTTTACTGCAAGGCAACTTTCATTAAACTGACATTGATCTTGCTGCCTATATTCAATCACAGAAATCTTGTAAGCCTTCAGAATGTACCACTTTGTACTGTGATTGTCAATTTTGACAACCATTTACAAAATGATACTTTCTGATTTCTTATATGCTGAGATAGCAAGATCCATTAACACCCTAGTCAGATCAGTGCTGTCAGATACAAACAGGGATTTTTTATGATATATATTATGCCTTATCAAATCCAGTTAAGATAAATATGATTCATAGAAAGGAAGACTGAAATAATAATATTGATAATTTCAGGCATCATCTACATACCCTGGAGGAAAACAAGGAGTCAGTAACTACATTTACGAGAAAAGGGATCTGTCTATAATGCTCCCTGTACAAAGGCAAAATGAGATTTGCTATATGTTACTATATATAGCAAATCAAGATTCACCAGACAGTACAGCAGTCTTCATTCTGCACCTCTCCTGCAATAATTTTATACCAGTAAAAAGGCTTCTTGCCTGATCTTTCTGTTCCTTCTTGCAAAAAAATTCTACTCCGTAAAAAAAGGAAAAAAAAACACAAAACCCCAAAGCACTTTTATATGGTAATATTTATGTAGTATCTTCCAAATAATGGTAAACTAATAATTTCCTATTATTAGAGCATGGTATTCAAATATTATCAAAAAAAAAAAACCTGAGATGGCAAGAGCAAATTTAATACAGTACCTGTCTACAGCAACAACAACACTTTGGGAGCTAGTTTCACCAATGGATTCCTGAATACTTGCTATCTGCTTCCAATCCACGTTTCCACCAACTGTAGTAAATAAAATTTGAAAATGGATGAGAGATAACACAGCACAGTGAGGAGAAAGAGGAAGAGAAGTCATGTAACTACCGTGTAATGAAATATATTTTTAATTCACAATAAGAAAATTACATTATTAATTTCCCATGCATGAGTGGGCATCTCAGTGAACTGCTGCATACTTCTCCTAAGTCCTAATTCTCTAGATTCTCTATCCACGTATAAGTTTATTAGTCCCATAAAATTGTCCAAATTTGGAACTATTCTATGAATAAATACAAGAGAAAAAATTCAAAAGCACAGGAACCACCTTTTTCTCTCCATCTTTAAATGGATCATTGGTAATTCTGCTACTGAAAAAAAATAACATGATACCAAACACTGCACAAAGGTGAACTTTTCACACTTCATTAGCAGCAAGTGAGTAAATCCATCCTGATAGTTTTTCTTTTTAATCATTCATTATGAATGATGAGAGCGAGGGAGAGAACAGCTCCCACCAAAACTCCATCTTAAAGGTACATCTCAAGTACAGCAGAATTATCACCTAACAACGGTGAGGAAAAAAATGTAAATAAAAATAGAAATATCTGTTTTGGAAGCTAGAAACTAACCCATACCTGGAAAACCTCATGTTAAAATGCTAACTTCACAGTGAGCAAGTTTCTGAAATTTCTGGTAACCTTTAAGCTTGCCCAAGGAGTAACCTTGCAATCATTCTGGGTAAATTCTACCTATGCTGTACACAAGTTTCTTCCCTTAGGCAGCCTATCAGAAAGATAGGGGAGAACAGAAGACTCAAAGAATTTAGTCTTTCTATTCTCAGCTTTGCAGGACAGGAAAGTTCTTATGTTTCAGACTGCTTCCCAGAAGACTGCCATTTAGTCTTGCTGTGCTCCACAGCTGGAAGAGGCTTGAGATGACTGGCTGTCAGATAAATCGGCCCATCTGAAGAGATCTTCTAGGACTTCTATGAACTAGCCTTTTCTGTATGTACATACATACATAACATTATACTAGTATTTCAGCAACTTGTTATACTGGAGGATTTCATCAAAACTTTTTTTTTTTAAGCACACAGGCTGCCAGGATCCATTAGCTTGAATATAGGTAATGTGTCAGCTAAGAAACACATTGCTGTGTGTGAGGTTGGAAAGGGTATTTCCAAGCAGTCAGATGATCCTAACCAATTCTGACAGTTTACATGAAAATTCCTTATTTCTGTAGGATTTATGATCAATGTTGTAAAGCCTCCACAGACAGCAGATTTCTTTTTATATGTATTTCTACTCCAACATTTATGAGATCTTTTACAAGGAAACATATAGCCAGCCATATAATTCTGCTTCATGAAAAACTGATCCCTTAGATTCTCGTTGTCCAAGGAGGATTTCCAGTTACCTAAAAACTACAGTTTGGCTACAATGTATTCACAGCAGCAGCTTTTATCTTACAACTTTGCAAACAGAAATTAGAGTAGAAAAAAGCTGAATTTCCCAGTTACAACTCCAAGTAAGATAACATTCCTACTAAAGAAGCAAAGGAATAGATGCTTATTCCTTTCCTTTTACAACACAAATGCCTGTGACACCTTGAATTTTCAAGTAAAACAGAAAAGCTCCACAGCAGAAAGATAATGCAAGCGTGATGAAAACATTTAAACATCGGTGCCAAGGAGTACACCTGAATCCCTGTTCATGCAGTACATGAGCCTTTTTTCGTTTTATTTTTAAGCACACATCTCTAGTTCAGCAAGGAGTGAATGCTGATGCTTATGTACACCTGATTTTGCAAGCACATTTGAAGGACGAGGCTTCCGTGTCATCAAACTGCAGCTTCACTTACTCTAATTACAGCTATTTTCCTGTAAAATGTATGTCTGATATACAGGCATAAACAGGTTCTTCATACAAATATAACTTCATAGGAAGATTGCTAGAAAGTTGTAGTTCCAAAAGATACTTCAGTCATCATAGAAAGAAAATTAAAATATCTGCAACACGGGATTTGTGGAGAAGAGTGAAAAAACTGGAAACAATTGAGAAAGGGGCTCTGTTAGAGCATTGTCATTTAGCATATAGTAAATTCCAGTGAGTTAGGTATTTTCCTATAAGATTAAAATGATAGTATTAAAAGAAGAGAAAATGGTTAAGTTTCCATATATGCACTGTAACAAGTATTCCAGAAATTCAATTCAGGCAGAAACATTTTTATGCATTTGGGCACAAGCTATTTTCCTCAGAAATGAAGTTGACAGAAGGGGAAAAAAAAAAGTCTTTATGAGCTGAATCTACACCAATGACTAGCAAGTATGATTTAGAGACACCTGACTACAGTTTACATTCTTGAGCTCTTAGGACTTAAAATTTTTAAAGGCCAGTCACTTCAGCATAGAGAAACTGCCAGTACTTGGAAACAGCAAAGTTGGATAAGTCATTGGGGAACACTAAACCGGAGGATGCATATTGAAAGGCCAGGGAGAAGCTCAGTATATGAGATGCTGGCAGATGCAATAATTTCCAGGGATAAGGTTTCCCTTCAGCAAATCTTGGCAAGGTGAGGTGAATACATAAAGGCAGGCCAAGACAGAGCACAACGGAAAGAAAAGGACCGACTGTAGAATAGGAAGAACTGTATGAGGAGGACACAAAGCCAGGCAATGACGACGAGTTCAGGGGTAAGGTCAGGGAAACTAGTAAAATGATCATTACTACTCAAAAAAAAAAAATGTTGCATGAAAGATAAAGCTTGAGGGAATACAAAGCTTTTGCTCGACTGTAGACAAAGTCACTCATGAAGAAGGAGATACCTAGCATCATGCTGAAACTGAAAATTTCTATCAGTCAAATGGAGTTATGCTCCCTTGATATTCCCATAGTTTCCTAATACGCTACACCCATACATCTTTAACTGTTTCTATTGAAAAAAAAAATCAACTTTGAATTGAAGTTAAGATTATTATACTTTTCTAGGAGGAGAGAAACAACACACAGGATAAGCAAACAGGAGTTTATGAAATCTAGCCATCTCATTAACGGAGTAAATTTTGGCTCTCAGACCAGCCTATAAAAGGCACCCATTCACTACCACAATAATCAAAAGAAGAAGAAACAGAATTTCAGAACTTAAACTAAATTAATCTCCCCCGGGGTTTGAACGCTCCATATTTCTCACAAAGGTTCATAACAGGATGTTTAATCTACACATATTAACTTGCCTGTTTGGTAAAATATCTGGTGCACTGACTTTGCAGTATTATTAAGTCTGGTCATACTATCAGCAATACATTCTTACTTGATCAGCTATATTTTAATAAAAATAAATAACATATCATTTTCTTACATTTCACCCTCTCCCATCCTAGCAATAATACCTAACAGAGCAAAATAAATATTCCAAAAATGCCTATTCAAAGTGTAAGACACATGTAGACACAATTTTAGGATTACTTCTTAGTCACATCTCTGAACCTGATAGTCACCAATAATGAAAGCAAGGCACAAACTAATATGTGCCTGCACAAAGACATTTAAACAAAATACTTAGTATCTGCATTACTTACCCAGTCCCAGCCCCACAAATTCATCGGGTGCCTGATCTTTTGTTCCTGTAAAGGAACCTTCCCTGCCACGCACTGTCCCTGAGATGTAACGTGGTTTTACTCCAGTTCCTATCAACTGTGCCAGCTCAAGTTGACTGATGCATTTCAGAATCTAGTCCAGAGAATAAAGAAGTTGTTTAGCAACAAAAAGTAGTTTCAAACAGTAAAAACAAAATCCTGAAGGCAGATTTTTATTAAAAAACAAAAACAAAACCTAAGTACTCAAGGTCAGACAAATATTCCTGTTCTTACATCTAAAATGAAAAGTAATTTAAATATTACAGCATTAGTCTCTCACAATTTTACTTCTAAACTGGACATGTTTTGCTACTTTAACTGGCTGCATAATGTGCAATTCTATATAATCTAAGTACAAAAGTTTGTACTTGACACTCTTCTACAAAACACTATGTTTATATGCAAACAAGTAAACAAGTGTGTTCAAAATCAGTACACATTTTCTTACAGTTTAAGAACAAATGACTTTTGTACCTCATGCCAGGAATTTCCTAAATAGTTTCCATCCGTATGAGCCACTGTGATGAGAGTTTTAATTGTGTCAATATTCTTCTGTTTCATTTCAGTAATACCAGAACTCACTGTAAGTAATGTAAATCTTGCTAATGCTTGGACATAGGCATCTCTTTCAAGCTACAAAAGAGAGGGGGAAAAGAAAAAAAAAAATTTGCCTTCTATTTTCTTAGTTTCTTGTTCTTAGTAGAATGTGTAATTTCAGCAACTGTATCACTTACCTTTCTCTTCTTAGAACCTCATTTCTAATGCATTTTACATAACGAAAATCCCTCCTGTTCTTCTGTGGTAAGCTACAGGATAAAGTCAAGCTCCCTCTATTCAGGAATATGAAGTGTAATGTGTGACAGCATAGAACACACAGGTTGTTGACAGCTTTCTGGGTCTGTTTTTTTCAGGGCCCTTTTTAGGAAACAGGATGCTGTTTCAGAAGAAACAGAGCTTCTTAACTAAGCTTTTAGTATTCGTACACTGTACGTGGACCTACTCTCAAAATGCTGCCCTAGCAGATTCTCCCAAGTTTTATGATTTTTGGCAACAGCATCTAAATAATATATCGAAAAAGCACATTTTTCCAATCCCACAAAACTACTCCAAATGTATTTGATTTAACCTACACACTTTGGAGCACCTCAGAAGCTTGTGAGATGACTGTCACAGCTGGGTAAACAACAACTGACCTATAATCTAAGCAGATGAAATCAATCAATAGGGTACAAAAGGGAGCATACAACATACAGGTAACCTGATTTTTATGAATAGGATATCTATAGATACCGAATGAAAGTCCTCAGGTCTATTACAAATGTAAAAAATGGACTACAGTTGAGCTCAAAAGCTAAATTTACTCTCTTGTTATGTATGACCTGAAGGTGATAAAATTAAACGGTTATAAATCAGAGAAACAAATGACAACTATGGAACATATTTAACTGGATATTTGAGACTGTTTTGAAATCAAAAACCATTCAACACATAATAATACCAAATATAAAATATGTTAAAAAAATCAAAAAACGAACCAGAACATCTGTTTCATAGAGAGAACACTAATACCATGACGGTAGGCAACAGTGCAAGAGATGGATTCTCACAGAGCCACGTAGCATAGCTGCCATGCTCAACTCCAACTACTACCACAGGACATGCTGGTAAAGGCACAGCAAAGGAAGCAAGCACAAAAATGGAAGTTTCACGGCAAGAGTAGCAGCAAGCAAGTAAGATTTGGAGTCTACAAGGCGTGTATCTTCTGTAAAAGTGAAATGGTTTCAGTCCTACCTTCCTGCTCTGTTCCATACATATATTCCCCCTCTGACCCTTTTTCTAAGCCATCATAAAATAGAAAAACTAAGCAACGTGTCCATCAACCAGAAATTAAAACAGATTAGGTAAGCAAACTAAGTACATCCTTTTGCTGCACATCTTGTCCCAGATGCTTAAAGACAAAACCCAAACTGCGTGACAGTCTAAGATTAAAAGCATAAATAATGAAAACAGAATCTTTGATTGAGGTTTTATTGTAGCCAGAGGTGAGCTTGCACAGCTTAAACTATATTGTGTGCTTATGGAATTTTCTTAAAGCTACAAGTGTCCAGCTCCCTTCATTGTCTCTCAAGGCATGTAATATTAACTGTTCTGAGACACTGATCTTAACTTCTATATGTTGATCCAATGAAACAGAGACCAGTCAGCACCAGTCAAGCACAAGAGAAAAACCTACTTCTGACAGTAACGATCCTTAAGTTAGCAGAAGTACAGATTTGCCAGTCTCCTTCAAACCACCACAATTAGCTGGTGCCTGAAGTTAGACAAAACTTTCATCTCATCAGGACCTTGTGCAATGGAATCAAGTCCTGTACTGTAGTGAAATCATCAGCAAACCAGGACTGTTTATAATGGTATCAACAAAACAGAATTCCCATAGGAAACCAGGAAGGAAAATCAGTTCTGAATTGAAAAACAAACAAACGAAAAAGAGATTTTAAGTTTCAGCAAATGAGAAGCGTTGCTTTTGGAACACCTGTAGTTCAGTGAAGTTTGTACCAAACCAACGGAAAGGTGCAACTGCTTCTGGTACATTCCTGAAGCATGGGAATCTTACAGCAAATGTGTCCTTGCCCTCCCCACCCAGGGAAGACCACTGCAGGACCGGGAGCTAACCTTTGCAGCTGCTGAAAATGGTATTTGAACCAGTTCTATGTTTGCAATTTAGAAAAAAAAAAACAAAAAACAGGAACGTGAATTTCATTGAACAGCTGCAGGCTCCAGGGAAGGCTTTGTTAATCAAATTTTTAAGTCTGTTCAGGACAAGAAAGAAGAAAAAATGAAGAGGAAAGACAGGGAGGAAACCTTACATGACCTCAAACCGGCTTTTTTAAGCAGCTGTATCAGAACTCCCGATGTGCCTTACCACATCAGTTATAAAAAGTTACCTAATTTGCTGTATCAGAGTGCAAGAAGAGAGGTAAGAGGAATATTCACCATCACATCATAGTTAAACGGGTTTACTTCAAGTTAGTTGTGCTTTTTTTTTTAAATGTTTTCAATGTAGACATGAAATAATACAACATCAAACATCAATTCTGCTTACTCCTGTCTTCACTTACCCCTTCAAAGCACTTATGGCAGGCTAGCACTTCATTTCTTATCTAATAATCTACAATAACAGAATATTAGGTTTACTACCTATGATTTTAAAATAAAAAACAAAACCAAAAACCAACCAAAACCCCAAACCTAAGCTCAATCAGAATTACTCTCTAGAGCCAAAGAGCCTGGAATTCTTGGCATTGTGCTTAATGCAAAACATATGAACGTTTCCGGTGCCATAAAATGGTATCCAATTATTAAAGTCTCAGATTATTATAATCTTTCTGTATTTGAGAACAGTATTTCAAACACAGTTCACAGAGATACTATTTTACTTATGAAACAGCCTAGAAAGATTTATTTTATGTAACATCACTTACAGTAAAAAAGCTAAAAGAAAGTACTTTGAGAGAAAAGCAGCCACTTGTGAGGAAACAAAAAAATCAGTATATGGGCATGCTGGTGCTTACCACAAAACAGCAGGAAAAATGTTACTTTATTTAAAACATTCTCAGTCAAGTATCATAGAATCATAGAATTATTTGGGTTGGAAGGAACCTTTAAAGATCAACTGGTGCAAGAATGCACAGAAGTGAGCAGTCTCTAGGTATTGAAGTGCATAGCTTCAGCAATAAGGGCTCTTCGAACCATATTAACACTATGCTGGTACTTAAAGTATTGTCTCAATCTTAATTTTAAATTTTTTACCTGAATGTTGAAAATGCAAGCAATCCTGATAGCACATCGTATACCCTCCAAACAAAGAGATGCAACTTCTGTATCATCACAGTCTTGCAGACCCACACTGAACGCAGCTAGGAAAGGCGTCCATGCCAACTGGAACATATGCAAAATAAAAGGTACATTAGCAACTGCTAGTAGTTGAAGGGAATAAATGTTACAGTTTCAACATCTTGCTGAAGCTTAAATTCAGTGCTCAACTCGTATAATTAACCTTGAAGCTGCCTTTCGCCAAAGGGAACAGTCAGAAGAGACATGAGACAAAGAATAGGAGTAATACAGACAGGCATTCCCCACAGAACCACTCTCCCTCTGTCCCAGCAACCAACAAAACCCTCAAAGTTATGTCAGATGTCTATTACAGTTATGGTATTCCCTAGATAACCTTTAGCTGTGCTCCAGGAATACTTCACACAGCAAGGAATAAAAGTAGAGCCAATAATTATGGCAAGAACCAACATGTTCAATTCCACAGTGGATAATACTTTTCATCATAAAGAAATCTGTGTACTTCAATAAGCCAAATTTGCCCTGGTAACACAGGAAAGAGGGGAAAAAAAAAAGGACCTCGTAGGGCAGCATACTTTATTAATTCAGCTAAAATTACTCTAAGACAGTCACAGTAAAAGACAGGACATGATTCTGATCTCACCACTCTTAATTTTGTTGCCCTCAGCCCTGCATCTTTTCCTATCTAAGCCCACTGTTGCGGTTCCCTCGTGCCTTATACAGCGTATTATGCTCAGCTAATATTGCGGGAGAGCCCACACAGTCCCGTCCTTGTGGTCAAGGCTCCCTCCCCCACATGCAGAAAAAGCAATCAGAAGATGCAAAGGATCTTGCCATAACCACATGTCGTTATGAAGAAGAAACCCCGGGGGTATCCAGTATGATTTTATAAATAATTACCAGAAGCCACCCCAGAGGCAACACAGAATCCACGGCCAGAGCAGGTAGCAACAGATCTCACACTTAATTTCAAATCAAAACGATGTGTCACAGAGCTTTGGTTTTGTTTAAGCCAGCAATTCCAACAGTACTACCTCAGAAAACCGTTTAAAACTTGCAGACATGAAAACATAACCCTGGGAGAGTATTAAAGAATTCAGATGAACTCCTAGATCCAGGATCCAGGACTTAATTTCTTAATGCACATTCCAGAAGTGGAATTTCTTTTCTTTTCTTTTTCTTCCTTCCCCCCTATTTTTTTTTTTTTTAATTTTTATTCCTAATGAAAACAAAACTAATGTGAAATATTGCAAAACTGAAATACTTTCCTCTGTTAAGAACTATTTAGAGGTCTGTATGGTATGTTTTATAACTAGATTTATGCCGTTATTTATCACAGACTTTTGTCATTAAAGGTGAAAAATCAACCTTCTAAAATATAAATTCAATTTTGGGGCACTTAGATGGTTGCATAAAGTGTATTTTTGTTCTGATTTAATCATTTGGCAAATCTATCTATAAATATAGATATAATGATAAGTTTTACTGTGGCATCAATGGGTGAAGGAGATACCTTGAAATTTATGTTTGCTGAAATCTAAACTAAAAAGTCTAAATAAACAATGTGGGATTAAATATACATAACATCCATTGCTCTCACTTTTGGGAAGTCAGTTCTCACTTCAGCATATAACATTGTCATCAGTACTTTAATTGGGTTATGAACATCCTAAAGCAAAAAAACTTCTTTTATCACCTTCACAAAAGATGTTTAGGGTGTTAATCTACCTGGACGCTTCATATTTTGCTCCTTTGAAAAGAAATACGGATTTTGCAAATGTACTTTTCAGATACTAAAGGCTAGGAATTTTATAGATTAATAGGGCTGGTATTTTAAAGCGGAAGAAAAAAAATCTATGAATTTTATAGATGCCTGTATGCAAGTTATTTTATTTCAGCCTTTAAGATGACAGTAGAGAGAAATGATGTACAGTACACCTCTGCTAAGTGATCTCTGAAACCAGATCTTAAACAAGGGCTTCATTCAGCATTATTCTATACAGAGTACTAACCTACTTTTATTAATATGGTAATACAGAACTTAGAATTTTGCCTCACAGACAGCAATCCTACAGCTACATCCTCATTCCCTCTTTAGCCAGGGCCTGGGGCTCAATCTGACCTCACAGCACACCGTTTCAGGGAGCCATGTGTTTCTTGTAATGGTAGTCTTCTGAGAATTTAACTCCCTGGAGCAGTTCACAAAGGGGTCATATGAGCACCACTACTGGCACAAGGGCAGCAAATGAGAGCACACGGGAAGAGCACAACAATCTCTTTCAGTGTCAGCTTACCAACAAGGATTAGTTATGCCAAAGATCACATCCAATAGCATTCTCAGACACAGTAAGCTATCAAACACACTTTATAACTATTAATCTGAATCACTGGTATGGAAAAGGCATTTGGGTTGCAGGACAGGTGTTTAGAATGATACAAATCTTAAAAACAAACAAAAACCACCCAAGTTTAATACAGGTCTAGCCACCTCTCCCCAAACTAGACAACCCTAGCCTCCCTGAAATACTCATTTGGAACAGACAACATTAGCCAAAACTTTATTCTGATAACTGCTCCCCCAAAATGCAATGAAATAATCTCTTAAGAGCAGCAGGAGGGACTCAAGCAATGAGCTGGGATTAGCCTGAGATTGTTTTGACTACATCTCTACATCTGAAATAAAAATTCTATTATTTCAAGTTTTTAACTACTCTTTCTAGTTTTGTTCCCCCAACATACTCCTCATAACTCCCACATTATATCAAGGTTTCCTCTATCAGCATAGAAACTTTTTAAATCCCAGTGTAAATGAAACTACAATAGAAGGCTCAAAGTCCATTCTTTCCTGTTACAAGTTAAAGAACTTACAAAATAATCGACATACAGCAGATACAAACCTTTAGTAGTATTTTCAAGAAAACCTGTCCGTCAGCATTTTTATTAAGCAGAAACTAGGTGAGATTTCAGTTAAATATCTAAACAGGTTGCTCACCTTAAACATGGGTCTCACATGCTCCAGGTGTGTTGCACTGGTAAACGGTGCCTGAACATGGCTCACTGCCTCCATAAGAGCTTTAGCTGTCTTAGCCATTTGTTCCATTTCCAGATTATACAGGAGTCTTCTCTGTTTTTCACTAGCAACACCTGTAAACACATTTTTCCCTCTCTTTACATTTGTGCATCTTTAGCAGTGGTGTCTTCAGGAGTAACAGAACTTTAAACTTTTCATTAAGTGCTATACTTAACTGCTTTTTTTTTTTTTTGTTGGTATTGTCATTACTTTCTGAAATTGCCACACCACCAAGGTATTTCTTTTAGAATATTGACAGAATTTAACTTAAGGCAAGTTTAAGTATGAAAAGTAACCTCATTTTAATCCTATACGAAAACTTAAAGATTTGCACAAAAAGCATACCCTCTCAATCACCTCAACCAACAACATACACATCACACCCACTAAGCTAAATTCTAACTGAATGGAAGTTTCATAGCAATCCATCACCACAGAAAACAACAATAAAAATAAGTGGACATACTTTTTCTCAGAGAGAACTACTTTATCACCCTTTCATTTCAGTAATGGAACCTCCATCTTATCAAGAAAGAGAAACCAAAGCTGAATATAAGCAGCTTCTTTAAAATTATAATAAAAACACCAACTGAATGATTATTGAAAATTAGATGGGTACTGTTTTCCAGATGCAAATTTCCTGCAAGCTACCTCTTAATAGGACTAACCTAGGACTTGCTTAAAAGTATACAAATTTAGCTACATTGGAAAAAAGCCAAGTCTCTTAATAGTCTCTGTATAACTAAAATGAATAATCTCTGAATCTTCACACTGCGCAAAACACAAAAATTTTGTCTGGTACTTGAGAGAGGAAAAAATAATTAATTTAAGAAGTATAAATTAGGGTCCTGTATATGAAACAATGCAAGATTTTTGCAGAAGCCTGCTTATTGGAAGGAGAACACAATGTTTACCCTAGAAATAGAAGGTACAACTACTGTGTTTGTTCTGCACCATGCCTATCAACAATACTGCTGTTTCATGAAGCCGTCAAATGCACTTCCCTATGTTGCTGGTCAACAGCAAAAACCGTATTCTGCATAGTCAATGCACTAAAAAACGCAAATTCAGTAGCACAGGGAAGTGAAAATAAACAGTTGCATTTAACACACATTTGAAGGTAGCATCATGCATTTATCTTAAAAGAAAAAGGATATGAAATGAAAAGTTAGGACTAATTTTGACTTATGTAAGTCATGCTGGTTTCATTCATCTCTCATTTTAACTATAGGATATAGCTTCATGAAACTAAAGAGACAGCACTAACTGCAATTACTTACTTTGCTTACTGGATTTTGTAGGTATTGTTAATTCTTTTGTTTCTTTCATTGAGATCTTCTTTCCAGCTATTTCATTATAGATAGCAGACAAATATTCTTCAGGGAGATCTTTACTGTCATTGATACCTCTATTCATTTTAATATACTGTTCTTTTGTCATTTTATTCTTAACCTGAAACCCAGAAAGAATCTATTAATAGGAACACATGAGGCATATTTGTTGCAGTTAAAATGCTGCCTACAAAGCAGCCAAACAGATAAGAAGTTACCATCAAGGATGAACCTGTTGACTCAAAAGAAATTTATATGCAAGACTACACTGTGAGATCTACAAAATCATCCATGGACACGTAGGCATTACAACACTCATAAACATTCAAGTAGGATCTGCAGATTTGTTAGCCATATATTACCAAAAAAAAAAAAAAGTTTTGCCACACAGACCAGGCTATCTATTTTAAATATAATTCCAGTGTTTGCCACTTTTTCCAGATTTTTTTTTTTAAATAAATGATGATGGCTAATTACTACAAGTTTGAATATTATGCACTGCAGAAGTGAGCTGTATTTATTAAAATAAGGCTGCATTATTTTTTCAAACTGTCTGAAATTAGGAGCAGATTTGTGTTAAAATCAATGGGTAAGGAATTACATAAGTTCTGGCTTTGACTATAGGCTAGACCACTACTTTTGAGTGTTGTATTCAACAGAGGGTAGGGAACCGATACCTTACAGAAAAGATTAACCAGAACTTAATCTCATTATCCATGAAAAAGCATACTGTTACTTAAAAGGTGTACAAACTTAACCAACCATATTTCTTACATGCATACTGGTGTTAAATTGAACATCAAGCTTTTACAACTACATTGTCACAAAGCCCGAAAGTTAAGACATCTACAGATTATGTAAATATTCTTCTAGCAACATACCTGTGGACTGTGAAGATCTGTTGTCAACATGATAATTGAGTAAGCTAAGACATATGCAGTATCTGCACTAGCAAAAAGAGTTTGCCTGAGTTGGGAAAGAAGAAAAATAACATCAAGTTTAACGTATTAGGAATTTTCACTTATTATTCAGCTTTCCAAAATTCTGAAGATAAAGTATGGCTTACCCTTGGTTACATTCTAAATATCTAGCAGCAAATTTCTCCATTAGGCGATCAATTTTTTGAGCCTCTCCTGGAAGACGAAATCCCTCTAGAAACATGCGTAGAGCTGAAACAAAATCCTTTCCTGAAAAGTCGTGTTGGTCTACATATGCATACATGACTTCTTTGTTAAATTTATCATTGTCTCCCAGGAACTCCCCAACCTGAGTCTAAAATAAGAACAGAAAAGACAAACTAGTGCATTTACATTGGGGAAAAAAAAGGTGAATAAGAACAACAGAGTCATACTGCCCATGAGTCACAAAAAGAGAGGCCTATATGTAGTTAACTAACACATACTGCTGCTTCTCCTCCACTTTCCAAAGTGAAGTATTTTGCCCATATATACCAATGCTGTCTTACATGCTCTTCATGCCTGCTTTTCTCCTCTGATTTTACTCTCGTATCATGTTGTTCTATTAGATGAATTCCACATGTGCAAAAGACAAAGTTAGCATTACCAGTGACTGTTCTGTTCTCTGCTGTAATGCTCTTTGTAGTTAGGAAACTTACTATAGGAATTAAAAGTTTATTAAACTAAACCCAATTCCCACTACAGTACAGACCTCAAATACCTGTGAGTGATGCCCAAATATATGTAGCTGGTACTGAAATACGTCCCGCTGATAACTGTCAACACCAACACAACAGTGAAAAATACTTTGCATTCAGATGAAGGTGTCTGTATACATGAACTGAGGTTAAAATTTTGTTTTGATGACTGATTCTAAATTCCAATACTGAAATTTGTGACTGAAGCCACAGCTACAAGCATGGGCATATGCAAGCCTTTCCTTGGAAAACAACTGCTTGGCTACTAAGCACAATGATGCACACTGCTGCTTCAGAAAGCCGTGTCTTTCATGACAATACCAACACAAGATATTCCCATCCTCCTCTACCAGGCATTGCAGGACCCTCCCAAGTCCAGCAACAGCTGCTAGCAGTAAGTCATATCAGAATGAATCTAGATTAACTTTCCATTGGGAGGCAGCAAAAATGCTTTTGATGTTGGAGTGCCACATTATTTTTTAGCTGTCTATTAAGTGCAGTTAATTTTGGCAGTCCCTTTCTGGACTAAAGTAAATACAGTTTAGTTAAGCTGCTCCTAGCAATACTAGCAAATCTTGAGTCAGCTCAAGTAGGTCAGTCTTTTCCTTTACACCCCTCTGAACTGCAGGATGCTTATATTACAGGGTACAGCTCTCCCACATACTGTTTTAAATTCCTTGACTTCCCCAATTTTGAAAGAGAGAAAAGTTTCCTTTTCTTCTTCATTGTACAAGAATGTCATACACCTTAAAACACTCTCATGATTTGCAATTAATATAAAAACATTGGCATGAGCAAAAAAAAACATCAGGAAAGCAGTTTTCTTACTGAATCTAATCTCTCCTCTTGATGCAAGAACTGAGCAATATCTTCAGGGGTAGTGCCAAGCATTCCTTGTTCTTGCAGGTACTGAATCCCTCTCTTTGGTTTCTTATTGAATCTGTATGATCAAGATCAGGATGGAATGAGAGTTAACCCTTTTACCTATGCACAAAACCTTACCTGCTTAATCAAAGAAGACTCAATAATTTTGGATGAGATATCAAAAATCTGTATATTAAGTATTTTTCCTTTATCAAACTATGCATTAGATAGGAAAAAGCTACTCCCTTGTATGATTATTCCCTTCATCATTTCATGATTTTGTTTTTTCTTTCTCTGAACAGCCACCTCTTCCTCTTTCCTACATAACTGCCAGCACAGCATCCAAGCAGGTCTGAGTAAAGAGAGCTAAACACTATCATTTGCTCTGGTACACAGTTTCTGCTCTTCTCTGATATAACCAAAACCAACTAGCATTCCATGTCTGTTGCATATTCCAGAACGGTGTATGTGTGTATACATATATATGTAGCTATATAGGTAAATATGTACAAATGTACATATGTACACACATATATAAATACATATATAAAAATAGATAAATATATAAAATGAACATTTTAAAGTGTTCTGTCCATGAAGAAAAAAATATTCCACAAAACAGCAAATTCTTAGTTTAGAAAGGATCAATTATGCTTTGTTGCTTTTTGTTTTAATCTCTATGAATCACTCTAGAAATCCATGAGTTGCCTGTAAGAATGGAAATGCACTAGACAAGGAATCAAGTAACCAAAAGAAACCAGAACCCTAAAGGACTAAGGCATGTTTGTTCAAGGTCTGAAAACTACGCTACAGAAAACTTTTATTTTCACTCAAAGTGACCTCACTGAGGAGGTGAGGTGACAAGGCTGCAATCACATGGAAGATTCAGGTCAGAATCCACTGAGAAATTATACTATCCTACAATTCAAATTGTGAAAAGTTAATGAATTAGGAGGGAGCAACATCTTAAGCTACAGGCACTTCCATCAGTAATGTGTACAGTAAAACAGGTAGTATTCAACTGATCACATGAATTCAATGTTCTTTTTATCCAAATATAAAAACCTTATTTTTAGACAAGCAGGTCTGGAGAAAAAAGAACAAACATTCAGAGTACTCATCTTCTAGCTGTGAGGAATTAGGTTAACACAAAACACTGTTGACAGGCTCCAAAGGGGACACCATTCAGCACTCTTTCACCAGAGGAAGTGCTGTTACATCCAGAGTTTTTTTCCTAACACAAGATGAGTATCTATGAGGAGAAGGAAGAAAAACCCAGGAATCTTCATAGCTCCAAAAGAATCCACCCTCCCATGGGTGATAAAAGGGCACTCACAAGTCAATTCCTTGTTCTATTATTTCCTTTTGTTGCTTTAGGACCTCAAACTGCTCTGGGTTGTCAGTGCCAGACATCTGTGTGCTGTAACTGCCAATTCCTGATGAAGCAGTAGAATCCAGAGAATTTAAGCTTCCATATCTGTTAATTGTCTCAGGGTGTTTGGTTTCATTGCTGTCCTGTTCTGTGGGTTTTTCTTGGCCTATAAATTAGAAAGGATTACATAGATACAAAATACATACAGAGAAAAGAAACTAAAATCACAGGTTATTCTTCAGTTACTTTTCAAATCCTCTCTGAAGGCTTCTAAAAGTTACTATGGTCTATTTATTTATGATGTATTTATTTTTACATAAATATTCTGTGTTTGTTTTGGTTGGGAAAATAACCTAAAAATCACTAAAACATATCAAGGAGGATTCTTTCAGTACATCACATATCTGAAATTTAAGCCTAAATTACAACTATAATTTGTAAGCACTTGGGAAAAAAATAAGTACTACTTAGAAATTTAGTTACAGATCTTTTTATTCTTAAGGCTGATGTTACCTTTGACATGAAGCAAATCACACCAGAAGTTTCTGAAACTGAGTGCCTAAAAACGTTTATGATCACACATGCCAAGTAGCTGGGGTTCTCACTCAGTTCAACGCCATAACTAAACTTCAACTTCCACTTTAAGTTGGTACTTCAGCTACCAACTTTAAGCCCTTAATCTGAAAATCCTGGTACAACCTTAAGACTTTCAATTTCAGCTCAGATGGAAACAAGATTAAAGCAAGTAATGATTTAGTTACTCCACTACTTACAGCATTGACTTTTTATTTATTAATACATAGCTACAGAATTTCCCCTCTCCATCCAGGTTGCTCTAACAGTAATTTAATCAATATGAAATTAGAGGTGCTTCAAAGTACATTTTATAGTCCCTTTAAAGTTAGAAATATGTGAAATAACACATATTTAGGATTTTAGTCATTTTCAATGCAGTAGCATTCCAGGAATTCAGACAATTAAGAAAAACAACTTGTTCAAATGACACCAACCCATGCAAGGGGTTTTACCAAACTGGAAATTAAAAATATCAAAATACTGGAGAAATGCACTAAAATCCTGCAGCATCTCTTTACTAAAACAAGAAGAAAGATGTCTCATGTCTTACCAAGTGTTGTCTGAGAATTGGGATTTACATACTGATCTTTACTCCATTCCACCATGCACTTCAAGATCGATACTAAGCATTCCAATCCTTTCTTTCTCAAACTTAATTCCTAGAATAGATTTCAAAGGAAATACATTAGTGGAATTAAGAGTTTAGTCTTAGCTTATCATTCCAAGAAACATGAAGTTTCATAAAGTTTGGCAGATTTTTTTTTTTTTTTTTTTTTTTACCTGCACATTGGACATGCCAAGCTCTTGGCTACCCCTTCCTTGAGCAATCTTTGACAGGTCATTAACCAGCCTTTCAAATATGTTTGCAGCATTTAAATCACAATCATAGTTCACGTAGATGTCCACTACACTCTGGGCATCTATAAACAAAGTGATATTGTCAACTCTGGAACAAAAACTATATCATTCAACGAAAGGTAAATACAGTTTTGTTCTTCAGCATAAAAATGTAAAAACCAGAACCAAGCAGTCCTTAGTACCTGCACATATCCGTGTCAGTGTTTGTATAACCATCCATTTATGATCAAACGAGCTAGTGGAAGTTTCCAAGATATACAGGAAAATTTCTTTGAAGAACACCTAACAAATATTCCAGGAAGAGGAAAAAAAAAATCTATTACAAACACTGTAATTAAATTTGACAGCCAATATTCTGACACACACAATTCTGAAAGCATACAGATAACACGAAAGAAGCACTCTAGAAGTACAGGAGAGAGGGGAAAAAAGGAGGAAAGGTGGAAATACAACTTATGTTTGACATGTTGAAATTAGGGCTTCAAGTTAGTACTTACTTACTAATGCTATGATATCCTGAAGGACAATTTAGTCTAACAAGAATTCAAAATCATTTGAGATTTGGAAAGAAGATATCACCTCATCACAAAAGATTTTCTCTACAAGATGATGATATGGCACAGATGTAATAAACAGCAAATTATGCCAATTTTAAGTATCAGTATCATTAGAAGGGAAACATCTTGACACAGAGTAATCACTCTACAGTATCATATTGTTGTAAAAAGAGTACTGGTCAGGCACAGCATAAAAAATGCAGCACATCCATTAATAGGATGTCCATCTTCCAAAACAGACATTAGTTTTCCCTGAAATTGCTTTTATTCAGAACAGTGGCTATTTTACCCTCTCTCAATTGGTTCCTCACCAAATACATTAGTATTATAGCCTGCATATTTCAGCTGAGCACGCTTAGCAGCTACAGCAGGCTTTTTCTCACTTCTTCCCTAAGCAGCAGCAACTGCTGTAAGAGCATACGAACTCAAAATGTGAACTGCTACATGGTGTTACGTCACCGTCCTACACAGCATTACATCACTGTTCTACACCTCTGAGAGCTCACCTCTCCACAGCCAGTTGTGGCTACCAAATCTATCAACAGGTTTTTCTAGAATGCTGCCAACAGTCCCAAGCCATCAAGCTCCTGTTCTCTGAGAGCAGCACGCGAACATCCAAATATATAACTACCCTTGTTTTTAATATTAGATATTCCCTCATACGACAGAATTTTTGCAGATATTTCATACTATTAGCCAGGTAGAGACAAGTTCAAGGCTAATTTCACTTTAAGTCACATGTTTGGGGAAAACCAGCAACGCTGATTTTCAAGCAACTTTGATGGTATGGTACTTCCCCAGGCAAAATGCACTAACAAAATTTACATTTTGTTGGCTTCTTTAGAGGAAAAAGATGCATGCAGCAGAATCTCAGTTACTTTTTCAATAAGGATCCCTATAAAACATAAGGAGTTCAACACATAACAGACCAAAGACTAATGTAAGTGGTACATAATTTCAAGCGCTTAAAAACACTCAAGAGTACCGACTTTAGCCACAACTTTATGGAATCCAAACAGAGGAAGACATAAAATTTTAATAAAGATCATGCTATGAGCAATTCTTAGTTCCTGTTTTTTCTTTTTTCTTTTTTTTTTTAGCTGAAAGCCAGTAATGCTATATACCCTGTAGAATCAATAAGATTGTAATTTCTGGTAGAGAATTAAAAAATAAAGAAATCACTGATGAAGCAGAGAAAAACATTTCAAGTGTAAAAACTAAACCAAGTCTTCAAGCTGAAAGAGAAATCAGCTGTATGGGCTGCACACTATGAAGAGACCCTTGAGATCTCTATGCTTCTTATACAGGCTTCTTGCTTCTGGTATCAACTTTGGACAAGCGTTATCTTGGGATGAACAACTTCTCAAAGCAGTACTGACTACGTACATTTGAGTATTTAAAATAGTATCTAGCACTATGTCACTTATTGCAAATCACATCATAGAGTTGAGACTTTATTCCTAGTATATCATAAAATTAAACCAGAAAAGAGCTAATTATTTAGTTTGGTCAACTGAAAATAGAGAAGTGATAGCTTATTCAGTTGCTGAAAGATGGAAATGCTAAGTATAGTCAAGTGACACCTGAAATTCTTTGTTACTGAGGACTGGATTTGCATGAAAACCTTTAAGCAAAAAAGTAGGGGGAAGGGAAAGCATGTCAGAGTTAGCCCATACATAACCGCAAATACATCCATTGACCCATTTAGAAATACAGTTACAAGACAATTCAGGTAAGACCCACTGTTTTAACTGTCGGAGGACAATGTTAACTGAAAATTTAAAAGACTATGGGAAGGTCACTTTCAACAGAATCTGAAATTATATTTTAAAATATGCCAAGAATTTTTTAAACAGATGAAGAATACTGCCTCAATCCCAAAATATATAGATTTTGCATATTGTAAATCAGAGCATATGGCTCTCCTTACAGCTCCAAGACAAAAAATGAATGTGAAGATATCTGCTTGTCTACCCACATCTTCCAAATAACCTTTAGTATCAGTAGCTGAAAGAAGAGGAATTCTTTACTCACAACCAGGAAAAAGAATAAATTTCTTGAATCTGCTGTCCCCTGTACTATATAATAGGTACTCAGTAACATCAAACTTAGGAAAATTACGTTCTTCCTTCAAAGCTACCATGACACATCAACTCATACAATGACATCCATAAATGAAGAAATCCCTGAATTCAAGGTCCTATAACAAGAACATTATCAACATTTCTCAATGTCTTTTCATACACTTGACTTCCACACATGAGGAAAACTGTAAATCAATGCATGCTTTGCACAGTAAAAATTGTTAGTTTATGCAAATGACTATTATTAAGTGACAAAATGGCCTACTTCTTTTTAGAGACTTAATTTTTATGTTCAAGTTAAAATATGATGGAAATTTTTTTTTGAACAACCCTCCCCTACAGAAGTCTTCCCATCACTTTCCACTTCACCAATGAACTTGACGCTGCCTCAAGTGTCACTTCTGATGTTACAGAGCAAATCTTATTTAATCTGGAAGTATTTCAAAGGAAATGCTGCTATTTTACTTAAATGGGGTTTCAAGGGCATTTCACCCATTGCCACTAGGTGAGAAAGAGCTTCTATGCATGGGTAGATCTGGCAAGTCTTATGCAAAAGCTGAGATTCAGGAAGAAAAACAAATTTCTCTGAGCAAGACCAAGCTACATATAAATATAGACAGATGCTAACTTAACCCCCCCCCTTTTAAATTAGAAAGTCATGTAACGTACCTCAATCTGCATCTTTAGATGAGTCTTAAAGTTTGAGAGGAGGGTAAGAAATATGGAAAGTGAAAGTTCAAAAACTTCTGGAACTGATGAGACTCCATTTTTTGACAGTGCAACACAAAGATACTGCTTAATAGCATTAATGAACATCTCGTTTGTCCTGAAGACAGGTCCTGCATTTTGCAGAATGGACAGAAGCAACTGCAATGAAAGAATCTTCGATCGCAGTTCATGAGATCTGGAATAAAACAATACAGCATGTATCAGCCCAACGTAAGTCATCAAAAAATAAAACACTCTTATGAGAAATCAATACTCCACAATGACTTTGTATGTGGAATGCTCATGAAATAAAAACAAATTTGAAACAATATGATGCAGAAAGAGTCATGAAAAGATGATCTTTTCTGTTGAACTGGTCACCCTTCAGCCAAGAAGGTGGGCAAGAATAACCTTTTCTAGTTACTGTTTCCTACCACTATTGAGCCACACTGTCTCCTGTAGCACAGCACACCTATTAACAGTGGCAACAGCAGGCAATGCTGTCCTTTCTTAATCACAGGATGAAAGGAGTACTTTTTTCCTTTTAATGGAGTTTGGAAGATCCCATCGGAAAGATCCACCCTATCTACAGAATCCTGACTACCAAAAGGTGAGAAGTGACATTAGAAATTCATTCTCCTTTATTTCCACCAGGATGGAAAGAGAGCTGAAGGACCATCAAGACAACAGATGCAACTGTCTGACCTACTTCCTCCCAACACCGACATCTCTTTCCTCTAAATATGGTATTTTTCATTGTATATCAGTCACTGGCCCCATCCCACTCCACGAGCAGTTAAGATGCATAACGTGCCTATTTTAAGTGTGGCATTAGCAAAATCAGGCAACTGTAGTGTAGTCAAGAGCTCCACGGTAACAACATGCTTCATACAGACTGAAAAAGCTAGACTTTGTGTCAGAACAGAGCTACTATTTATGTAAAAAACAATAAAAAAAGTGTAAAGGACGGAAATCTGCATCTATGAAAATATAATGCAATTTAAATAGCATTCTGGGAGAAAGCATTCTTTCCTCAGACTCCTGATGCTCCTTCCCACTTCTGATCATCTCAAAAAAGGCTACAGCTCTTCTGAAGAGTAAGTATAGATGCATGGTTTTCCCAACAAGACAGTCCAGCTTTCATTGAAAAACCACGCACTGACACAGGACAGTTATGAAACATGAGGAACAGTGAAAGGAATTTTTTCAAATAGTACAGCCCAGATATGGTAAGGAACTCTTCTAGCCAACATGTCATAATACTTCAATACACAACACATAATACTTCGATATTCGCTGTATTCTGCAAAAATACCAGCTTAATGAAAATAGCCTAGCTAAAATAAAAATTCAAATTCATAACAAATATGTTGCGAATAAACTCAATGGTTCCTGCACGTGGGCAAAGTGGTCTGGAAAACGAATCACTTTGCCACCATTTCAAACTCCTAAGATATACTCCCAAACTTGAACTTCTTGTCTGAAGACACTTTCGAGAAACAAAACATAATCAGTCAAAATAAGTGAAGAAACTTTCTCCTCTCGTTCCTCCTAATGACCTCAGAGTCAAAGTAAAAGCCCCAGAACAGCTCTCAGTAAGAGTTCTTCATGAAAATATGCCTGGCTCCGGGCACTGCACAACTGCATGGAACCTAATATAACACTCTTCTTTGATGCAAAAGGTTTTATTTTTGCATGACATTGCATCAACAGTGGAGACAGCATACAACCATGTCTTGCTTTGCTATTAATTGTGAGAATTTAAATATAAAGATAATTTCAAACAAAAATAAATTATTAAATATTGACTATTTCCAGCAAGTGTCAACTCCTAACCCAAGTCTTAATTTGTTGGCCTTACCAGTTCTGTAGGGATGTGTAAACTCACTCAATTTAAAACAAGTTTAAGTACTGAAATCTAATTAATGAACCTTTAGGATATTTCTCCCCCATCTTATTTTATGCTAGGGAAGAAGGAGACAGAGACATCAAGCAAGTTCCCAAGGAGCACAATCTTAATCTCAACTCCCAGCCTTGTGATTTTAAGCTAAAGCTTCATGTCCAGTTAGCTAAAATTTTAAAATATTTTCATTAAACACTTCATAGCTAATTTCACTGGCAAGAGGCAGATAGACTTTTTTTTTTTTTTTAATGCTGTCGATATCCTACACCTCCTTTTCTAATTATAGCATGTTTTTAATCGTTCAAAAATCCATTAATGCCTCAGAACCACAGAAAAATTCTGGGTGCTTCTCCAAACATAGGACATCTTTGAATGCCTTTTCAGATAATTCCTGTTGTCCTAAATGCCATTTCCTCCATTTTGTTCTAGATGGAGAGCTTAATCAGCTCTAATATGAACATCAAGGACTCCATGGATTCAGATGAGATGCTCCAAGTACCTTAGTAACAATTGCTGCCCTTCGAGAGTGAGTTAATCTGTTAAAGCCTTTGATAAATGGATATTCTCAGTGTCAGAGAACTGACTAAACCCACAGTATTTTCATGGCATTTCCTAGAAGACAAATTCTCAAAATAGTGAGGAAAAACCTCATGCCCCTATCTTCACTCCTGAATGTCCCGACTTTCCACAGTGCATCAGTAGATAACAATCTGAAAAGGTTTCTAGGCTAAATCTTCAAAACCCTTTCTACTATATCATAATTCTCAGGTTATTAAGCCTACCACATTGATACTAGTGATTGAACTAAGCTGCCTTGAAGTTACCTAATGTAGAAGTTAGACCTTGGAACAGTAAAAGTGATTTTATTTTAAAGAATACTGGTCCTTTGACTTTCATCAGCGCTCATTTTACTGTTTTAATATCTTAGGAACAAAAAAGCAATCCTCTTGAAAACTATCAGAAATTGTTCCTAATGTGCAAAAAAAGGGGCGCATAGATTCCATATGAGATCTGAGAAGCAACAGACTTGGTAATACTGGCAGCCAACCATGGAGGACAATATTTTTTTTGTTTTGCAACAAACAATTCTCTAAGCCAAACTGGAAACAGAGTATCTTCAGTGAAAGGGCAAGATTTCCAAAACAGGCAAATACAGATTTCATTTGCAAAACATTTGTGTTTTGGTTAAGGCGGCCATCAAAAGCGTCCAACCTGAGCAAGAGAACAAAACACACCACAACACCAGTTTGTCATAACCAGTACCAGTTCAACGCAAAGAGAGTTTATCAAGATGAAGTACATTTAGCTATATGTACTGGACACCCAACATGTAAGAGAAAGAAATTGTGGGGCATAAGCGACAATGGTTATAAACCTATGTATTACTTAAAAGCACAGTAACAACAGTTGAGACCAGAAACAACTTAAGACCTTCTTTACAAACCCCGCTGAAAAGCACTATACAGAGGAACTAGGTACATGATGTACTTTATAGGCAGTGTATGCATTATTAAGAAACTTCTGAAGAGTAGATGGGTAATAGCAGATGCTTTCATTTAACATACAAAAAATGTATTAGAACATAAAAGTACCTTTTCAAAGTTTCTAGATTCTTCAGCCATGCCATTATTCTCTCAATAACTAGGGATTCTCAAAATATATATAAATAAGTTAATTTTATTTTAAAATTTAAAAAGGATTTATTATGAGAACTCTTAATTCTACTTACTTTGGATCTGGTGGTCCGTCTGACAGGGGCTTCATCGAGAGTTTACACAGTGACCTGAATACAAGGAAGGCATCCTTTTGTAAAATGTGGGAAAACTTAGCACCAGGTGTAGGTCCTGAAGAATTTCCAGATTCCTAAAGAAGTTAACATATTTCAGTATTCCATTTTGCATTAGCAGGGTGTGTAGGGAAATCCCCACCTCCTAGCAACAAGAAGTTAAGATATTATACAAATATAACGAGTTCACTATAGCTTTATGGTCTCAAGACTAAACTAGAACAAACAAAAAGAATTCTGCAGTCCAGTTAAAATGAATAAATTCCCTAATAAAATTTGGCATCTCGATAAAAAGCCAGAAGTACATTAAAACTGTCATGAAGCTATATGGGTCACGTTTAAATAAGGTAACTTGCAAGGGAAAGGCCTTCAGTCATTTTCAGTAGATAACTAGTTTAAGAAAAATGACTGACATTCCAATAGAATGCAAGCAGTTACATATCTGTGGCAAGATACATCTGGTAATACTTCTATCATATGACATCCAGCTCTGAATTCTTGCCGTTCTATGTTGTTGTTCTTTATATAAGCAAAACGCTTAATGTTAATCTTCCACTTATATACTTATATGGCACATGTGACTGGAGCTTTTTAAGCTTACAACCTATTATCCCCAAACATAATTATTCAGTACACTTTGACAGCAGGAGATCCTCCGTCAGTAGATACTGCACACATGCTGTTATCTGATACACTGGTAGTGCGTTTTCACATCTTTTTTGTTAATGAAAATCAAATCCTATCAGACAAAGCTTTTTATCCAAAATCATAGCAGTAAAGCATGCTGTAGGCTTGAAATTTATATTTATCATGTGAAAAAGCATGTTTGTCTATAATGGGTTACATTCTTCACTAAATGTGTATTTGAATGCTAGTTTTGTTTCTGAGATGCATTTTGAAAAACAGAAGAATTCTCTAATCTTGAAGCACTATTCTATGCTGCAGCTAAAAATATGGTAGTCACGGGATAAAAAAGGCATCACATGCAAATATTTATTTACAAAAAATAAGACTTAAATAATGCATTAAAATAAAATAATGTTTAGAACATGACAATACTTGAACTCATCTAAGTAACTTATTTTATGGAATTATATGAAACATACTCTGCACAAGTGTTGGGCAATACTTAAAATATTCTACTCTTTTTCAGTATTTCCTAATTTATATCTGCCTGTACCTGAGTATCATTGGAAGAGACAGATAATCTGTCATCTGGTAAAGATGGTGTATAAGCAACGGAGATTGGAGTCCCTGGAATTCCATTTGCCTGAACGTTTTCACTGTCACTGCCATCCTCTAATGTTACAATCGTGCCATCACCACTTGCACTTTCAGCAGTCCCTTCTATATCTAGCAGAAAAGATGTAAAAATTAAAACAAACATTAAGTAAGAATGCAAGGTAAAAAGAGCTTAAATCTAATATTTAGCTACTAAAACCACCAGAAGCAAAGTATCATAAGGAGGAGATGAAAGCAGAATTTATATGGCTTTATATAAATGAAAAAATCCAAATACTCTTAATTTTCACTAATAAAGATTACAATCAAAAACAACTTAGAACTTTACATTGCCAGGTTCGTTCACTATCCTACCAAGTTTCCAACAAGCATTGGGGAAAAAAAGGCAAAGATTATATATATACTTTTCAACAAACTGCAAAATTTAATGCTTCACTGCTACTACAGAGACAGGCCCATTTATGAAGAGATTATGTGGGAACAAAACAGAAAAATAAAAGAAACAAGTTTTTTTTTTTTTTTTAACATAACATTAGTCTTCAATATAGAAAGTGTAAATTAATGCATGAAATCTTGCCCATTTTATTGCTAAATAACACACAGCTAAGGTCAGAAAACTGAAACGATTTTCTTCAGCATATAAATATTATATAAATAATGACATATTTTAGTTAAATATTTAGAAGTGTTAAAATAATTCTTAATGTCAAGATTCAGACTGCAGTCAGATATTAATACAATACCTCCAACTACTATGTTCACCATTTCCTGCACAATACTTTCCACAATTTCTTGTGCCTTCTCTTCACACTCATTGCTTTCACCATCATACGTTCCTACATCAGCTTTAGAAAGATCTTTAAAAAAAGAAAAAAAAAAATCAAACAACTATTACTGAGAAATTCATAAATTAAGGCAATATTTCACTTGCATCATTTAATACTTAAAAATTCAATTACAAATCTACTATTAGGAAAGTATATATTAAAAACAAACAAACAAAAAAAAAAACAGCGTTCAGATGTTTAGAAAACAGTATTTGCAGATGTACTGGGTCTGGCCGGGATAGAGTGAACTTTCCCTGCAGCAGCCCTTGTAGCTAGAACAGCGCTGGTATCACACCAGTGTTTAGGCTACTGCCGAGCAGTGCTGGCACAGCACCAGGACTCTCTCCAGACCCCCAAAGCCAGTAGGTGGGGGTGGGCAAGAAGTGGGGAGGGGACATCACCAGGGCAGCTGACCTAAACCGACCAAAGGGATATTCCATACCATGTGATATCACGCTCAGCAATAAAAGCCGGGAAAGGGAAGGAGAAGGGGGGGGCTCTCGTTGTGAAGNTATATATATATATATTTCTTGCTTTTTTTTTCTTCCTCTTCTCTACTTAAACTATCCTTATCTCAACCTGTGAGTTTTTTTTTCTCCCCCTCTTCCTTTGAGGAGGGGGAGTGAGAGAGTGGTTGTGGTGGAGTTCAGCTGCCCAGCAGGGTCAAACCACCACAGCAGAGCATAAACATTCCAGTGTTTAACTTGTAAATGGTAATTAATACACAGGCCTACGCCAAAAAAAGACAAATAAATCAATTTTTTATTTCCATGTACATTAAACACTGAAAAGTTGCTGGCTTTGAGATGTTATTTTCAAAATTTCGTAACATCACACAAGTGCAAAGAGGCATCTTTGCTACAAGACTACAAGAGAGTTTAAGACTAAAGGATACCTGTGGTAACAGTGTTTAACAGTGATAACAAACTCTACTGTCAATTATTAAAAAATATCTGTATGCCTGACTCCCAGGTTTGGGAGACAAAAAGAAAAATGACAGTCCTCAGCCTTTCTTTTTACAGACCTTTTCCCTCCCTCCATGAAACAGAAATACACACTGATTACTTTCTGCTGCTGTGGCTTGGTCAGCTTCTGTCTGTTCATTTTCAGCACTAGAAATATCAGATCCATTTTCTGCCTCTATATCTTCTTGAAGGTTCTTGTCCACATCATTTGTGTTGTGGTCAAGCTCCCTCTCATGTTCTTTAGACAGCTGATCAGTCTGTGTTGGAATATGTCTCAACTGAGGTGACTCAGGCTCATGATGGCTTACTGGAGACTGCTGTAGATGGTGTTGCTGTCTGTGTCTTTCCTTTTCCATCTGTTTGGCTTCCTGAAGCTAGAATTACATTGCAGTTACACAAAAATTTTATCATCAAAACAAAATGAGCTATATACACATTGTATATGTTATTTTATAAACATGAAATCTCTATAGGCTCTGCTTACACATTGCCTTCATAAACTTGTAATAGTTTAAGAAAATGTACCATTTGTATTATTACAAATAAATATAATATCACAGGATAAGCCTTTGCTAGAGGGCTGCTTCCCAGCTATGCACATTACACTTACTGACTAAAGTACATCCAGTATAGGAACAAGAGTTGTCTGCCTGCCCAATAAGGAAGTTCAGCCAGGAGGTGTGACAATATCAAAGGATTGCATGGAGAAACATAAAGGCCAATTTTTATTTATTTTTTTTTTTTAAAAGCTCTCACTAAGAGAAACACACAGGAGAACTTAAGACAAATACAAAAATAGAGAGACTATTTTAAGTTTCATAGTTCCTCGGACTGGAATCCCTGGAAAGAAAAGAGTCTGTTAGACAAATTACAGATACTAAGACAACAGTCACTGAAGTCAAATGCTGGGTGTCCTTTGAGGTGATGCTCTAAGGACTGTCTTTCCATCCTGTAGAGTCTGTAATAGTACAGAATTACTTCTAAAACTAGCTAAGAATCCAAGCAGCTTTCCAATCTGAGCATCCACCTTTTTTGTTGTTGTTTTTTAATAGAAATTAGGACAATTACTTTGCCTTATTTATCTTTATTATCAGCAGCGGAAGCCACAAGGCATATGCTGGTGTCCCTGCTGACCACTCACAACAATTTCAGTGACAGAAAAGTATCTGTTAGGAACTACTCCACATTAAAATGCTAAAAAAAAATGTGATTACATGACTAGGAGGAGTTCTGTTTTTTTTGTTTGTTTGTTTTTTGGTTTTGTTTTTTGTTTTAATCATGGATTACTTCTTCAGTGTTTATCATCACAACATTTGAGCATTTCACTAACACTAAATTATTCTACATGTACCCTTATGCAGGTAGTGTGGCACTTCTTGACAGCCTGAGAATAGAAGCTGAAACCAAATGCATCCGTTAAATATAGAAGTCCACCTTCAGAATTTTAAATCCTATACAACACCCCCCCCCCAAACACATTTCACACCTATTTCAGAGAGCAAAATGCAAAAATAACAATGTAAGATACCAGATTGTTTTTCAAACATACGTAAGTTAGGAAAGCCCAGAAGCTTTAATAATTAATGACAAAACAAATCTCTCAAGCTGGTTTGCTTTTCAGACTATTTTCTCTATGAAAATACTGGGATACTCACTGCTTGATTTTCCATACGTGCAAATATGACATTCAGCATTTGTGTTAGAGTGGCCTTGGCTGTGGTTTGATTTATGAGATTTTTGCTTGCTAGATAGATATTGTAACATGTTCTTACTGCTTGCAGCACTGTTCCTTCGTGGATTTCTATGTGTTGAGATGTTACTGCAGTGAGCAAAGCCTAAATAAAAAAACACATATTTTCCAGTCAAAACTATTCTAGTCAATGAAATAGCCTGCAAATGAATAAATGTCAGTTTTGGATTACTTTTTAAATATAAATAAGTACATATCTGTAATTTAATTAAGTTTTTCAAGGAATTTTGTAGCCATATCAGAAGATCATCCAGGCCAGTTATGTTAAACTGAGTGTTTTAATCAATATATCTAGGAAATACGTTTGATAGCATGCAACAACAAGAAATAACCAATGGAGTTACCAGGTGGTTAATAAAAGCCACCCTAGAATTTTCTAAACAGAGAACATCAATGACAGACTACCCATTAAAACACAGAATGCAATCCAAATAGTCCAAAAGTTGTTTTACAAATATAAATATGAAGAACAAAGATTAAGTATATGATTAGGCAGTTATGGGTGGGACAGTCACCCTTTCTAAACATTCTTTTTGGATATATGCTAGAATATGGCTTTCTCCATAGAAATTCACTTCTTTCTTTCCATTTGAGCTAGTACCTGCTTCTCTACTTTACCAAACATATGCAAATGAGCCTATGAAGGATCAAGTAATAATGAATTAAAGAACACATACTGATGTGAGGTAGAGGTAGGTTGGAATAAAGAGCAGAAACAGAGGCAGATGAAGCTGAGGACTAGGTGCAAACACTGTCAGAAGTGTGCGCTGGAAAGCAGAAGGAAAGGGGAAGAGCCCAGTTCACAACAGAACAGTCGTGTGTACACCGATCGCTGTACTCCAGTAGAAGGTGCCAGAAAAACAGGAAGAGTTCTATGCATTGAAGACTTTGACAGAGTTAATGATTAAATGGGATGTTTAGGGAAAGTAAGAGAGAACTGGGAGCACTGGAAAGCTCATACATCGGAAAGTTTGCTTATCATAGCTGAAGACAACAGTTATTTGAAGTGCTGTGTGATTTACTCATTGAACCATGCCTAATTTCAATTACAGAATCTCACAGTACCATCACACTCCAATTTATCCCAAAACCTCCTCATCTCAGTCACATCTCTGCCAACCTCTCCAGCTCCTCCCTACACGTTCCAGGAGCAAGCGTGATCGACCTGAAGGCAGGCAGCTCCCAGCGACTAGATCCTGTACTCTCTGATCTGGCTGGAAAGGCTGTATGTATTTTACATATTTATTACATACACCTGTATGTATTTTAGCATTCTGCTTTTTAAAGTTTTGTTCGTCATTGAGCGAAAAGTCCGGAAAGGCCCAAACAGACATCTCCCTTAAACCTTTAATAGTTCTGTAACAGGAGTAACCTTGAAGAACTTTGTCTATACTAGTTTAAAAAAATAAAACCAGTAACTCTTGAGAGGACAAGCCAAACAAGTGGAGGCCAAGCATAAACAGACAGCTTTTTTTTTTTTTTTTTTTTTCTAGAAACTCCCTTGATGCTTCAAAGATACAGTATCTTANTTACTACAGTCTGCCACAGACAGCTCGTTGTTGTCCTTGTTAAATTCAGGTGATTAAGAATTTGATGTTTGAAAGTCCAATTTTAACTTCCATTGCAGTTCACTGAAGTCTCATGTTTTTTCATCTTTTAATAATAGGAGACAATGTTTACTAGTAGAAAAAGTTGAGAAGGCTACAGATGGATTATGTGCTCTTTTGTTTTAGTTGGCTTAACAGCCTGAATTTCCTAAGTTTCTTCAGTATGCGTGTTATGACTACTAGAGCTTGGTTCTTCTCATGCCACCTGGTAAGGAGGTGCGGAGGCAAGAAACATAGGTACACATGCACGCACACACACACATTCCTCCTGACAGTCCAACATATTACCACAAATTCACTTAACTCCATCTTATATGCAAACTGAGAAATCAGTCTTACCAGCAAGGAATCTCCTTGCAGATACCTAACTGTTAAAGAGTTCAACATGCCTACAGAGGTCCTGATAGTCACTCCTCTGGGTTTCTTTCCTTCTCAGGCACTGGAGAAAACAAACCCTAATGACTACTATACATATTTGTAAACTGATACGCATTTTTAACTTTGATCATTTGCTAATATCTTTCATGTTCCTTCCAATTTAGAGCCATCTCAGTCATGCTTACTCTATGTCTCAATGCCATTTCTCATCCTCCAATATCACCATCTAGCAGAAATATTTTCAATGAGTATGAGATAGAAGTACTTTACAATGTTTTTCTGACAACATCCTTCTCTCTTGGCAGCTTTCAGTAAGGGTTCAGTTTGATGTCATGCCCTAAATAGTGTCTCCTCATTCCGTACCATAGATGAGTACACCCTTATCACAACTGACGTGACAACTAACCCTGAGAAACCACAGGCTACCGTCGGGAGCAGCAGTACTGCTCCTCTGAAACCCGTCAGCTCACCTGTTAAAATACTAATCCTTCCCTTTCTCACTTCATCAGTTTTCATCAGATTACTCCCTGACCTTCCTCTGTGGCCAAACAGCTACTAAATCCAACATGAGGAGGAAGATAAGGAAGACGGATGAGTAGAAGACAATCACTGTAGCAACAGTCCCCAGTTCATCGGGATTACACAAAATCTCGAACTGCTACATGGTGATGCAGGTCCTTGAGAAGTGGAACAACAAAAGCTCTGCCTTTCTCCCAGCCATACCCTTTCTGCTTACTTTGCAACAGGTCTGGGGCATTAAGCCACCTGTGCCATTTTAATGGCAATATATTAAGGCAATTAAAAAAAAATAAACCAAACCCAGACACCCCCCCACACACACCTTTTCTGGCGTTGTCTTTTGTTTTTTCATTTTAAAGTGAGTTTAATTGGTCTGGAAAATAAGTGTACGCCAGAACAAGGGATGAGATAGGGCAAGGGCAACAGCTGGGAGCAAAGCCTGAGCAGCAAAATGCCCTTGCAGAGGTCACAACAGCAAGCTCCTGGACTGGCTCTACTGACCACGGAGTCACAGCATTAGGTGGCTCTTTTCTAGCATGGTAAAGATGTGCTGCGCAACGCCTTTTTGCAACCAAGTTCCCATTCCTTCTGGACACATTTAGCTTTATCTGCTTTCATTCAAGTATCTTCAGCGTATGCTAAGGAGAGATGATAAAATAAATGTGTACTTTACTGTATTACTCCCTTTTGCTTTTCTGTAGGCATAGAAGGAAACCTTTGTACAAAGATTGTTAGCACTACCTTATTATCCTCTAGGTCCTTCCACAAAAGCTTTCTTTGTCACAAAGCCTGCAATAATACTAACAGCAATCAAACTCTCATTGTCCTGAGACTACCAGCTACCATCCTGGCTGTGAGATTGTTTCCTTACATTTTCCTTCCAGTTGTTCACACCTATTGTTCTGTATTGATAGAGACCCTATTGTTTTGTGCCTCTACCTAGTTCGTGTAAACAAAGTTTGTTTATTTTTATGAATAACCATCAGGTGGCTTTGGGACAGCAGAAAAATCTTCAGGATCGTTTGAGTTACAGATTATCATATTTTTGTGACACCCATATTGGATTTTCCTTCAGCCTGAAGCATGTTTGCATATTTAGTGAATTTACTATTATGTAAAATTAGTATATTAGAACAGTACAGGAAGTATCGTGATTTGTGACGCAGAACTAACTTAGTTTAGAAGGTAAACAAAATTAACACTCCCTATTAAAAACATTTAGCATCTATCTGTACTGGTGAACTTTTCATTCCTTTCACACTGCAAGAACAGAATGGTTACAGTAAAAGAAACTACAACCAGAAGAAATGATTTAAGAACACACAAGAAGCAGGTACACCAACATACATACTGTTAGAAAGCCTAGTTTTCAACTGAGGTCATTCTTTTCTTCCTATCAGCTAATTGATCATGTTATCTTTAGAAGATTTATGGCACAGTATAGCAGTCATCTGATCAACACAGACTTTCTTAAGGTAAAATATCCGTAATTCAGCTCTCTGGGAACTCTGAAGCACTGGAGACGGAACATAACACACAGCGGCCTTAACACTTCTCTATAGTGTATTGGCTACTGGAACCACATCATTCAATTTTCTTTGAGAAAGGCTATAGGGTTATTTTTTAACTAATAAATAAAATAAAATAGAGAATTGTCTTTTTTTTTTTTTTTTAAATATCCAAAACTCTACTTGAAGTCTGAACATTAATTTATAAAAAAAAATAATGTATTACTAGGGACTGATTTTTGGAGAAATGCAGGAGACAGAAGCACTGAAACCACAAAGCAACAAATGCATCAAATAACCTTCATGGATAAATCATTTTTCAATATGAATGACACAAAAATCATACTGAATGCAACATCTGTCCAAGCCACATTTACTTTGTGAGCAAATGATAAGATGCCCTGCTTTACCATTTCCAAATTATTCAGTCATTTATGTTACACATTCATCATGGCATTCAAGACCTATTTTACCTAACTTAGTTTACCAACTTTAAAGACTTAAGGAAATACACTGTAAGGATATGAAAAATAGATAAAGACAGTGTTTGTTTCCAGAATGCTTTTCACAGTCAGGACAGTGATTTAAATCAGTGTTGTATCCTAGATTCTACACTGGATTTCAGTAATAATGAATTCTTAATTAACATTTAGTATTTAATTAACACTAGTATTTTTTGCCACTTAAGATCAATCTTAAAGAATAACCCACCACCCACAAGCATGTGGCCAGCTACCAGTCTGAAAACACATGAAGGATTATGACTGTGGAGATTGCAAAAGAACAGAATTATGTGCCAGTAGGAGTCCTATGGAAGAGGATATAAAGAATGTGAAGTATGTAAGAATATAAAGTTCTATTTGGTTTTACCACTGGAAAATTGGGTGTTCAAAATGAGCTAGAATCAATGGATATGTATTTTGCAAAACAGAAGTATTTCATGTCCAACTCTCAAAGCGTAATCCTTTAAAAAGGAAAACTACAAACCAGCAGGAAAGCCTTTTCAGGTTAGGTAACCAGTCCTAGCCCTGAACTTAAGATGGAAGCCTAAAAATACAAAGAATCAGAAATAAAACTTCCTACATCATTATTTTGATTCTCAAATCATTCCATAATCCACAGCTTCTTTCAAACTCAGCAGGAGAAATTAAACTTTCCATGACCTTTTTACAGGAAATATTAACCACACAACTACCTGATACTGCCGATGAATAAGTTAGCTAGCATTCCACACTACTGGAACACAACAGGATATCGAGCTGAGAATTTTTTTTCTAAGGGCCCTCTGGAATTTGTTTCATACAAGTTTCGTTAAAATTCTTTCAAAACGATAATCATTCTCCTTATTCCTCAGAATTAGTCAGCAATTACAGTTTTGACATTCTGTAAGCCAACCATGAGTTGTTCTTTATTTTTAGTTAGTTTCGAAAGGCCACTTGTGTGGTCAGTGTTTGATTCAACTTTTCTTCCTCTACTGACACTGGTCTATGGAAAGCACGACTATTTGTAAGAAGACACATACAGGGGCTGACCTCACAGTTTACTGCACATGGCAGACTCAATAAGCAGTCACTCAAATAACACCTAACTTTTCATATTTCAGCTATCAAGCACAGACAGAAATTCTTCTTTACCAAACACAATCAAGTTATGCTGGGAGAGTATCTAAATAACAAATACTTGCTATACAGTACACCAAGCAAAGAGAACACAGATGAGGACAGCTGATCTCATGTCCCATCCTTCTCCCCACCCCTATTCTTTTTGTATAATTTATTTTTTGTCATACACAGTAGTTATTTAGGAACAAAAAGGCCTGACAGAAACATAAACAGAACTTCAACTGAAACCTCTGCAGGTGTCAGGAGGAATTTTAGAGACACCAACCACACATACCTTAGTAGCCCCAGCAGAGCAAACCTGAAGGCAGAAAAGTTCAATGAAGAGAGGTGGCTTCAAACATAATTTTAACAAACCACTTTCAATGGCAGCACTAGCCGAGTTACTTGCTTTCCTTCTGCTCCTGGCAACCCTCACCATTACAGCTGAAAAAGTATTTGCATGGCTTGCCGTCAAAATTACACCAAATCAAACTAAACTACAATAGGAAGGAAGGAAAAGGCCAATGTCCCAGTGTGGTTCATCATGGAGTCTGCAGATGAAGAATGAGTAGACTACAGAGATGAGAACGTGAGAGCAGAAACAGGCAGATAAGGTAAACTGACCACCAGCTGTCAAAGCTACCACCAGACATACCTCTAAGCTTAGATACCTACAGTAAGACAAGTTACACTCCTCAGCAGGATTATTTCCTCGCTAGTCAGCAGAAAGGTATTTTAGAACGCCTAAGCTGCTCTGGTTGTTGGGAACCTGCTTAAGATGACTCTGCCGGTACAAAGACATCCAGAAATTAGCAAATAGCACTGTGTGGGAACTCGTACCCAGCCCTGGCTCACAGACCTTGGATGGATGGCAGCATACTAGGTACCGGCCGTCTATTCAGCATGCATAACCGAGATAATCCTCCAGGGAGGAAGGTGCCGGAGTGATCAGCATTCTCAGATTTTACAGTGGTGCTGGTGACGTAGCCACCACACAGAAGCACTGCTCATGTTACGAATAATAGCTTGGGAGTGCCAGTGCAGAAAGCAGGAGAGCCAGGTCCTCCACCTTCTATCTCCCTGTTGGAATTAAAATTTTTCAGAGAACATACTAATTGCCACAGAACAGTTTGAAAAGCCATGTGATCCATCCTTCAAATCAAACTGGAGAAGCTGGGTCCACAGCCAGCCTGGAACTAAAGAGTTTGAAGCCTAATAGAATATGACTGACTATTAAGTTTCATTATTGCCCGTGGAGGAAGTCAAAAGCTCTGGCCTTCATTAAGATAATTTCTAATTTTGATGCTTTTTATAGTGTACAGCCACTGGACAAACATGGAGCCAAAGCCAAAACAAGACTCTCCAGGTTCCCAGAATTCCAACATGGCAATTAGCTAAGTCTAAACAGTCGAAAAATGAAGGCACTAAATGAATTTATGTGCTTAATGCATTTTACAATTGTTGAAGAGTTGACTTTTTCAACTGTTTTCTTGGACAGAAAGAATTCCAGCTCACAGATATCCCCTTTCAGGCAGGAAGTTAATTTTGTTAACATCTTGGCCCAGGTAATGGGGCCAAGGGCTCCTTTAATGGGGCTAAGAAGACCAGAACAGAAAAGCATTTGGAGAGAAGGCATTACAGTAAAAGGGAGATAAAATGGTTTCAGCCACTAAAAATAAAAATCAACAAAAAACTTCCCCTTGCAAGATGAAAAATGTCTTAAATACTTGGGCAAACTGGAACAAACCTAGACAACCAGGAGCATAAACCATCATTTTTAACAACTATCTGCTGGAGAAGTGAGGTGTCAAGAAAATGGAAGACTGGAGCGATGAAAAGGAACAGGAGAAAAAAGTACCTTCTTTGCAGTAAAATAAGTAAATATAATCAGCAAAAACGTCAACACCTCAGGACACCTATATACAAGAATATGAGCTAATAAATGCTCCATTCCTTTTAACTACTTTTTACTGTATTCTTCACTACTGTTCATATCACAACCATTCAAAGACTACTGTTACAAAGTATGATATTTCCATTAGCTAAATTCCATTATTTGGTATAAGAATTTCCCATAATTAATGAGTGCAATCAGAAAACAGCTAGAGTCCCCCAGAAACACTTATTTGTACAAATTCCACATGCAGTGTTTACATAAGCTATGGAAAGAAACCTTAGACCTCTGTCAAGCACAAGTCTATGACACAGCAGCACAAAGCTACCATGGTAACGACGGACTGCCAGGTCTAATTGCATTTCATAAAATAATTTCAAAATGGATTTAAAAACCTGTGTCTTAATTACATCCTCCCCACTGGGAGTACAGGATTATTTGATAGTAATTCTTCACAATTAAAGATTTGCTGTGAATGAAATTTCACCCAGTAGTCTATGCACAAGACTTCATGTCACAACCATGAATTCACTCAAAATGCAATGGGAGAGAGTAGGGAAAGGGTAAGATAGGGAGTTTCCATCTCAAGCAAACAGGAAGTATTTAAAAACTATCATTATATTTACAAATTAAACATTTCTGCTTTTGATTTCTGAGGTCACGAATGTCTTCCTGTTGTCACCACTATAAATACTGGAAGTAGTGGTTAATCATATTACCTTTATTATTTGTAGCTGAACCCCTTCGTCTGTTTGAGGGCCTTGAAAACAGCCACATATTGTCTCAATAATTCTATCAATTAATTTTTTGCCTGGAGCTGTACTGTCTGGAGCATTCCCTGTCAGGTGCCCATATGCTATAAGTTTCTGGAGGGGAGAAAAACACAAATAAGAGCTTAAAAAGTAAGTCAGCTTTTCGTTAGAATAAATTAATTTATTCGATAGCTCTAATTTGCACATTGTAATCAAAACTGTACTTTTTACCCCAACTCTCATTAAACATAAAGGATTTTTTTTAAAAAAAAAAAAGTCCTCCAGATTTATTCAATTTTCACTTAGCAACTGCAATACAAAGTTTGTCAACAAGCTTAACAGTAAAGCTTTTGGTTCAGTAATTGATAATGTTTTAAAACAAATAGCATTTAAAAAACTATCTCACATCACACCAATCTTCAGCTGCAGTCAACCCACATGCCTTTAGTACCAGACAAACCAGCTACAAATGCATTCTATTTACGCTACTAGCTCGTCTTTTTAAGTGTTCTATTATCTCTTTCCCACTCTAGGTCTTCAATACTTTGAAAACAAATGTATTACAAAATTAACAATACTCTGTTCCAAACACTTTAGGCCTAACAGTATTTGTCAATCTCCATGACCTATTCACTTTAAGAAACAGAGTAGCAAGGCATCACAGTGAGACAGCATGGCTGGTATGTACGTGACTCTGAATGTAAATATACTGAGTTCACTGCTGTCAGGCCACGCAGGAGAAAAGAATGGTTAAGTTCTGTGCTGTAGACATTGCTCTGAAAACATTACGTGTGCCAATGAGTTTTGAGAGACTAGACATCTCATATTTACAATATTTTACTGCAATTATAAATAGTATAAAAGGAATCTGATAATTATATATCCTGCAGTTAGTGAAGTTTCGGTCTTTCATTTAGGTTATTGATAGTAGTTCAACTCATAGATATACAAATGAAAACAGGTAGTTGTTCACTAACATAATAAAATTGATCCAAACATGCAACTACCTGTGGTAATATGTATGTACAAAAATAAGCATATATGCACTACATTATAAATAGGACATTCACCTATTGTCAAATATATAGTCAATTTCATTATGTGTGCAATAAGGTAGAATAATAGAAAATCAACAACATTATTTGTTACATACAACTGTTACTTCCCCTTCAAATCAACAGAATTTTGTAACTGACAGGTGAAGCTCATCTTCATACAGACCTGTAAACAATCTAGAGATGTGCTGACAATCCTGGGGCACTTCGACTGGCATGCCAATTCAAATGGTAGGAAGTACTTGTCTGCTTCAATAAAGCTCGTCTTTGATTTCACAGGTGGAAGAGTGCTTGAACCAGGCTTTGCTTCTCCATGAGGGGGACTAAACAGAAGGATTTAATTAGAATGCTGTAAGTGATCGCACAAATAGTTCTCACCACTGCAACATTTATGAAAGAAATAAAATATCAAGAAAATCAACATTAGGAAAGAATAACTCCTATGAAATTAACACAAAGGTAATATGGTCATATAAATATTCTTAACAGCCTTTATACTACATCTGTCTCTTATGGATCAATGCATTGACCCACTTGCACACTAAGTAGATATTCTGGTGGTCCCTGCTGGTTTGAAGGCATAAAAAGACTCGTTTCCTCTGAAAACAGAAAAAGCCTTTCCTTACATGCTGGATAAAGACGGGGTGGGGGGATCCACTCAATAGCACTTCCACAATCAATGATAATTCCTGGAGAAATCTAGGAAGAAATACTACTGGAACAGATCAAATGACAACTTTGCCAAAAAATGTGCGTTTTTTTTTTTGTTTTTTGTTTTTTTTTGATGATGCTAAAATTTAAGAGGTACTCAACTAATGTTGAGCTTGGTTGCATACTTTAGATAAAGTACATCTACTTTGAAGATTAAATTATATCTGAACTTCAATCTTGGACATAATCGGGGGAAACAAACAAACAAAACCCAGGAAAATGCACAAAACTTTGCTCCATCTGTATTTCAGATGACACCACAGAATTTCAGAGTTCGGTGGTTACCAATGTATCTCGCTTGGGTGAGGTATCTGAAATGACTGTAACTGTACAATATTTGAGAAGATTATTAAATGTTGAAGTCTTATTGCTTACAGCACCTTTAGACACAACATATTCATTAAAACTAAGCAAAAATGGACAATTAAGAATGGGTATTTTTTGACTAATTAACATGCACCAGTGCAGTCTGCCTTTGATTCAAAGCAAGATGTTCAGATTTTCATTTCATAAAATGGCTCATCAGCTTTATAAAAAGCGTTCCTGACCCTTTTTGTGCACACACATAGTATCTTACATAAAAGGTAAACTACACTGTCTTGCACAGATTTGATAAATGGTATAAAGAAGAAAAAAGAGCATAACCTCATATTCTGTAGTGAAGGACTGCAAAATTCTTGCAGTAATTCAAATATATATTTACAGAACAACTAGTTTAAAATGAAGGCCCTCCACATTTGTTGCAAATTAAAGCAGATGCTTCAGAGAAATTCTTCATACCCAGATGGTAGAAAATATATGTTTTTCATGTTGCTGAAATAGAAGAATGAACTGCTAAGAGCTTATTATAAACCCAAAGAATGAATGCAATCCCATGCATCACTGAGAAAGCCTTAAACTAGCCAATGTGATAAAATATCAGTACTTCAGCGTTTCAAGGAGCAAGCTGGATTGTCCTTGAGAAGATGTTTGGTACCACATTCAAACAGCCCTCCTTGTTTAGGCTGCTTTAAAAGGGTACCTAAAGTCCAAGTCTTAATAGTGAATAATTAGTGTTAAAATTTTTTCTGTTAAATAATTTCTCTTTTGAAAGCTCAAGGATTTATCCCTCTATATTTTTTTCTTGAAGAAAAAAGGAGGTTTGTTTTTTTTTTTATCAGGTACATAGCTTCATTTATTGCCCAATATTGTTTTGCTAGAAACAGAGCTCTTAAAGACAAAACCAAAATCAGGTAAGTTGCAGGGGAAGAACATGATTCTTCTACATTCTTAAACCTCTCTGAAATTCCTATACAAGCTTTTCTGTGAGGAATGGCAGGGTGGTGTCTCTTGCTCTCGTCTTATGACAGGCTGTTCTTCATCTGTTGATTATGTCTATTGATATCATTACAATTAGGTTAAAGGAGCACTCTGGAAATAAACCTGGAGTTTCTCAGAAATAAGGAACAGGCCATAATGAGACTCAGAAAATGAAGAACCTGTGCCACCCAAAGCTACTGCAGAAGCCTAAGGCTTCTTTTAATTGAAGGCTAGAAAAATTCCCCCAAATAAGAAATAACTAAGATGACATTACATTTATCTCTGGAAAGAGAACTCAAGTCATCACCTTGCTGATGACGGAAAGTAGGGGGGCAGCAGGGAATGGGGAGAAGAGAAATCCAAAAGGTCTTTCTTTCTTAATGTCAGCCAAGAAATTATTTCAGCTGTTTTTTTTTTATTATTATTATTATTTATTATTTTTCCCCCAGACTGCATAACCTGTTACTAACAAAAACCTTCTTCTACCAAGCATGAGGAATATGAAATATGCTGATATTTACATATCAGTCATAGAAACAGGCTAACCTATATATCAAACAATGAATTTTTATAATTATTTTGGCAGCATCCGCTGTGTAATGGTTACATAAATCAGCCTGTCCTTTTCCATTCCGTTCCCCTCTGTCCCACTGCCAAACACCAGTCCTGTTTAAAAACAAAACAAAACAAAACAAAACAAAAGAGGCAGTTTTCCATGCAAAATTCTGGGGAAGTACAAATAATCTACTTTTCAACATATTCCACGTTAGTGGTGAGAGCAGTTTCCTAGATCAGGAACTGGAAAAATTTAACTAACTATCACTAGAAGTCCCTTGTTAGGATATTCAAATCTCAACTATAGAAATAAGAAACTGAAAATAATTTTATAAAGTAAAAGGTTTCTCTATTCTAACAGGGTGAATCCATTCACAGCAATGCCTTCATAGAAGCAATAGGCTACTGTCAGAATAAAGACAGCACTGAAGAAAAAAAATTCAAATCTATTCAGAAAATGTACATACGCAAGTAAGACATACACATTATATCCCCAAATCATAACTTCAAATATTAATTGGACAGAATTTAAGCACCTGAAATTTCAGAAATTGCTGAACCGTGCTTATATACGTCATTATAATTCAGCTCTGTCATTAGTTTTCACATGGTATTTAATGACAGGACCACATATTACTTTTCCTTACTTAACATGCATTTTTTTCTTATCATTCTTCAGAATGTGGACTTTTACTTTATTTATACTACTTTAAATAAAGCTTTTTATAAAAACACCATTACAATCTGAGACTGTGGTGCTTGGTGCAACATTATCTGAACACTACACAAATATTAAATTTGTTTTTACGACCTTACTATGAGCTGATAGTATTGACTTTATTTTACTAGTGGGAACTGAAGCACAGTGACTCAACCAAAAGCTTCCATTAATTTTTATATGCCCAATTTGAAAAGCAATGAGAATAAATTGTTCAGTGTATTTGATATTAAATAGTCCTTGACATAAGTTGCCACTTTCTTCCTTTCCAGCTAGAAGTGCTTAAATTTCCCAAACCAAAACTTGTAGCTCTCCGCTTGAATGCCCAAAAGATAAAACACAGATCATTAACAGCCAGTTTTGACAACTGCAGTTTAAATGATTTGCCTAAAACAGAAATTCAGTTCCTGGGCAGAATACAGGTCCCCAAACAGCGTTCAACTGCTTAAGCCATAAGAACACTTTCACCATCAGTTGCAGCCGCTAATCTGCTTCTTTCAGCAAGTAGCATGAACAGCTACCACACCACTGCCCTGACTCGTGGTTAATAATGTACACTGAATGATGAAGATGATCCTGTGGAACATGTAATTTTAATACTAATAACGGATTCCACAGTTTACCAATACTTAAAAATTTGAATACCTGAAATATACTTGAAAATTTGAAATTTAAAAACTGAATGCCAGTTTTTGCTTCTGCCGTCACTTCTAGAGGAATTGCCTACAGAAACCTACACCTATTCCCTAAAAAGGTCCTTTCCACACTCTATCTTTTCAAATTACACTAGTCTTCTCTACCTGTTCCCACCTCCTCACCTCAGCCTCCCTTCTTGCTTGCTCACAGTTCAAGTCCTTTATTTGCATTCCAGGCCTTCGCCCTGCTCTGAATCCCTTTCAAATCCTTTTAAGCTCAGGCCCCTCCAACAGTGCTTCCTTTCTGCACTTCCTACAAAGTCCTCTTCTAATCTCGATCCTTATTCCTACCCTCCCTAGCCAGCCGATTTCAGCCCGTTCCCTCTAAGCCATCCACTTCCAGGTCCTGTGCCCTGTATCCCAAAAGCCAGTGACAGACGCAGCACTTTTAGTACGTTTTCGGATACCACCAACCTTACAAAATACATTGAGAATGCTTTTCAGAGTGAGCCCATATTCACAGTTCAGAGTAAGTATGGTACACATTTTAAGAAGTTAAAGCACGATCGCTCAATAGGATGAACTATCACATACCTTTGCTTTTCTGTTTCAGCCTTTATTTCCTCTGTAAAATGAAACAAAGGCATAGTTATGGAAACGGAATCATAACCACAAACACAAAACTTAGTGACTGGAAAGCAAAACTATTCAGGCACACATCTCAAACCAGGAGTAGTTTAAAACAGCAAATACATGGTTATAAGCAGTTTTGTGAAAGTTTCTACTGTTCAATTGCATTGGTTGCAAACTATATCGGAATTACTTTACAAATCTGTATTACAAACATAACACTTAAGCTTGCATCCAGTCATGCCAAGTAAACACCATGTCCCCAGAATGTTTCTGCAAAGACATTTAGATAAAGTCCTCTGTAATTCTCTCCCCCCCTTTTCACAGTTCAAGTATACAAAAATAATGAGGAAAATTCAAATATTAAAACTATTCATCTATCTATGAATGATATACTGCTTGTTAAATGTGGATTTTTACAGACAAAGAAAACACCACTGTTGATTCTTATTTAAAACCTTCATGACTAATAATAATCGTCTTTGGTTTTAAACACTGTTAGACACCAAAGTAATGACTGGGGCTGGGAGAGTGTCTTTAGCACCTCTATTTCATACTATGTTATAATAAACTAAACAAAAAGACTAATAGCTCAGCGCTACCAACAAGACAAGATAAAGTGCCTTTCTAAAAGTACTTTCAAAATTACTGAAACTCTTTAGGAAACATCTTCTATTTCAAGAGTATTTTTGTTTGTATTCTCACATTCGCATAAATCATAGGAAGTAAGACTAGCATTTCGAATGTTGTAGGAATACAGTCTTAAAACAAAATGTACAGGTTCAAGTATGAATATGTATATATACATATACGTTCTAAAACTCACCTCAGGAAATCCATTCTAATATCAAGTGCTTGTCAAACATGCAAAACCACCATCAACTAAAGCCAACACTTTTACTTAGATTTTTGTGTATAACCTTTGAACTAGTGGCGTAGATTGATTCTGACAAAAAAAAAAAAAAAAAAGGATTGATTATTTCTAACTAAGCTCCCATACAGTGAAAGCAGACTTCATCCGCGTTCTGTCCGTAGTTGACCATGTTACTCATCCATTCAGTTTCACTTGCTTAAGGCGTGTTCCTAAGGTTGATCGTTAGGATCAAGTATGTTTACTAACAGACTTGCTCAACATAAAGAAAAGCGAACATAATCAATGCACATGAACCCAAAATCTAAGCACTATTTCTGATGACTGATAACTCTTGTTTAGCTCCAGCAAGACCCAGTGGTTGGCAGGCCAGTGGTTTAGCTGAGAAATGTCTAGTCCAGATGCGATTCAAACCCATGTTATCTAGGACTAAGAAAAAAATGCAAATAATTCTATATTGCACATATCTAATATTCCTCAACAAGTAACAACCATAACTAGAAGAAAAAATATACAGTCAACAAAATTTCAGAAAAGTATGCCTTCCTACCAAGTTATGAGGCTTCATCCATTTACTCACTTGAAGACAAACTCCTGACCAACAGAAAGAAGCCCTCTTCCTCCCTTCCAGCATCTTCGCATCTTTATTTTACCTTCTACCTCAGCATTCACACCCAGAAGCGATGCTCTGACGTCTGTCCAACGAACTGCATTACCAACCACACTGCAGAACTGGTACAACTGCAGAATGGCTTCCAAATTCAAAGTTTCCAATTAAAGCGACAAAACCAAGCAGATTCTTGCCCAACACCTTATTATTTTGAACACAAAATGAAACATAGTACACAACAGAAACTAATGGAATCCTAATGCTCTGCTCAGATAGTAATCTGTATAACGGCAATGAAACATTAACAGATTTTGGGTGTAAAATAACACAAGGTATTAGTGTCATTAAAAAGGGGGGGCAGACACTCAACACTGAAGTGGAAATTACATCTTACTGAACTTGAAATAGTTTGAGCACATAGAAGACTAACACTACCACTCTTTAAAACCCTCATTTTTTAAATATTATGTTCTTGTTTAAAACAATTAACACAAAAATTTAGAAGCCACTTTAAAAGCAGCCATGCTAGCAAACATTTCTAACATATTATATGTGCATTATGATTAAAAACTATTTCCAGGCACACACAGGACAAGAAGGTGACCAGGAGCAGTCAGCATGAATTCACGAGGAGGAAGTCATGCCTGACCAACCTGATCACTTTCTACGATGAAACGACTGGCCTGGTAGATGAAGGAAGAGGAGCGGACATTGTCTGCCTACACTTCAGTAAGGCTTTCAACACTGTCTCCTGTAAGATTCTCATAAAGCAGCTGAATAAGTTCTGGCTGGATGAGCAGACAGTGAGGCGTACTGAACAGCCAGGCCCACAGGGTGGTGATCATGGCGCAAAGTCTGGTTGCAGGCCAGTAACCAGCAGTGTACCCCAGGGCTCTATACCAGGTCCACTCCTGCTCAACATTTTCATTAGTGGTCTGGATGATGGGGCAGAGTGCACCCTCAGCACATTTGCAATGACACAAAACTGGGGGGAATGGCAGATATACCAGAGGGACGTGCTGCCATCCAGAGGAACCCCACCAGGCTGGAGAGGTGGGCCAACAGGAACCTCAGGACATTCCACAAGGAGAAGTGTGAAGTCCTGCACCCCAGGAGGAACGGCCCCAGCCACCAGCTGGAAAGCGGCTCTGCAGAGAAGGCCCTGGGGGTCCCGGTGGGTACCAAGCTGAACACGAGCCAGCAATGGGCCTGTGTTGCAAAGAAGGCTAATGGTATCCTGGGCTGCATTAGGCAAAGTACCATCAGCAGGTCAGGGAGGTGATCCTCCCCCTCTGCTCAGCACCGGTGAGGCCACACCTGGCGTACTGTGTCCAGTTCTGGGCTCCCCAGTACAGGAGAGACCTGGAGCTGCTGGAGAGAGTCCCATGAACGGTAACAGAGAGGCCTGGAGCAGCTCTCCTCATAGGAGAGGCTGAGAGAGCTGGGACTGCTCAGCCTAGAGAAGGGGCGGCTCAGGGGGGATCTCATCAATGTACACAAATACGTATACAAATTACATTTCAGATTGCAATTTGATCAGATTTTAATAACCTGAAACATACACAATAGTTTATGCAACAATTTTCCTTCAGGTCTCTTAGGTACAGGAGTCAACTACTCTTTATTGACAACACAAATATTTATGTATTTCCAAGTTATTTTATACTTTGGCTAGTGGAAACCAACAAATCTATAGTAAGAATCAATTCAGATTTTTACTATAAACAAAGAGCCAAGCCAGATACATAGAAAATTTCAGGGAAAAATAAAAAAGGCTGAAGACGGAAAATGAGTATCGTTAGAGTTTCACCCTGGGGTTCTTTCACGCATCATATGGCAGTAGTAAGTCAGTTATGATTATTAAATGAGTGTGAAAATTGCTTAAAGAAGTACAAGTAAGCCAGATCTTCAGCTGAACTTGCGTGTCCCCAGCCTCCCTTTTCCCCATGCACAACAATACTTCTTTCATTAAAAGCACGTCCTAAGTGCAAATACTCTTCCTGCACTATTTAAAGCAGATGTGACCAGCGGCAAGTGTTCAGCTACTCTCGGTAGTTTTACAAGTTCGAAAATCTGGGTTCAACTTTTGCTTAAACAAATTTCTTTCCCTGGAAGCACTGCACGAACACTGCCAGCCCCTGTCAAACAGAGAAACATAAAATAACATTCATGAACAGAAAGATCAGAATTAGTGGCTCTGCTTTGCACTAACTCATTTTATTCCTAAACTAGAAGAATGTATCAAACCCAGGAAGCTTTCATCATGGTGCCACATCAGATTATTTGAATTTAATCTCTAACCGTAAGACTATTTGTAAACATGACTAAAATAAATAAATAAATAAAATAAATCCAATCTTAACTGATTACAGCCCTCATTGCACTGCTGAGATTCTAACAAATTATCACTATTATTTCTTAAAATACTACAAGAGTTGGTCTTCAGAATAGGTCATAACAATTCATAACAGAAAATGGAAGTTTTTGCAATTGAAGGAAGTATACTACAATTACAAGGAAACATCTTTTGCCAGTGTCAACCCAATTAAATGTTACTGCTATTTCAAGCAGCCTTGCATCACTCCATTACTGTGAAAGTACAGGTTTCATAACCTTAAATAAAAACAAAGGTCCTTTATAGTGGCCAATGCCCATTCTTTCAGGAGGCTAAAATACTTTAAATGGCAGATAAGCACATGATATGATACCACTGCTCTGAATGAGGTAGATATCAGAATAGAAGCTTACTTTTACCCTTGAGGATAGAGAAGCCCTACTTTCCATCACTGTCTGACTGTTCCCCTCTCCTCTCCACACAAGTCAATCACCTTACAATTTCATGGTCATGTAATAACCACATCCAGTAGGAAGCATACAGAAATTTGAGAAGCATCAGCAGAAAAAAAAAGAAAAAAAAAAAACAGATTATAATGAAGAAAACTTACAATTTGTATGCTAGCTAAATAATCTGCTAATGACAGATGAACTGAAACACTGATTGATACATTCTTAACAATGGGAAAAGGTACTTCCTAAAAAAAACCTAAAGCTCATCTAGAAAAGGGAGATGAAACCAGGCCTGAAGACATTGTCTTCTTCCTTGTTTTGCTCTCCCCCTCTCCAAAACACACACCCAAAACCACAAAGGAGAGGAGTCAAAGTCTGGAAAACCTTATTATCTGAGGATCACCATTCATTTTGAGAAGGAAGAGTAAGAGAATATGTAAGATGTTAGAAGAGGGGAGGAAGACTTTTTTGTAGAAAAAGACTACAGCTTCCAGAGTCTCTCTGCATTACCTGTGATAAAAACACAGAATTATGGTGGGAAATAGCTTGGATCATTCTATGGCATTGAAAGGATGATGTATCCTAAAATTGAATTTATTGAAGTATATTCAGTACTCTAAAATGAAGTGCAGTAGAAATAACAAAATAAATCCCTCCTGAACTCTCTCTTTCATACGCAGCTCCACAAAAAGACCTATAGAGCTGTTTCACAAAATTAATAAAAATGTGGCTTTTGTACACAGAAGATAGAGCTGATCAAAGAGATGCATTGTTTGCAGTCCCTTCCAATGGCATGCATCAACCGTTCCACAAAGCAGGTAAAATGCGTAATGTACATTAGTTTCAACATAATTTTCCATTTCCTGTACACTTGTACAGACTACCATAATTTCAAGGAGATGTCTGAAAATGTCTAAGAACTTTATTACACAGGTTATTTTATATTATATATTATTCCATTCTCACCACTCCAACTTCATTTCACTATTTCAGCATATGATTAGGTAATATTTTCTTGCCCTCTTCAGACTGTTAATAGTTTCTACTAAAAAACAAACAGAACAAAAAAAAAAAACAACCACCTAGTTTCTAGTTTTCCTTTTCTCCCTTTAACACCTTGTAATCAGCTAATCTCATTAACAACCGTGTCTGTAAAGACAACTGGTAACACCTGAGCACCAAGGCCAAAATGAGCCAAGTAGGTCAAGGAGGTGCTGTGGCCAATACTGTCTTAACTGGTCTATAGCACTGATCAAACTCCAACTTCGAATTAATTCATTGTTTGCCCCACTAATCTGACACAACGGACGATTTAAACCTCTACTACACTGAAGGGTGGAAGCTCTTCTCCAATTCCCATTTGAAATTCATTTATGACTGGATTATTCTCTCTGTACCTGTGCCAAAGTTCTCTCACATCTCAAACAGATCCCTCTCCTCTAGGTTATCTTGAAGTAATATTTCTTTCTTCTGTCTGCATACCTAAATAGGCTGTATTTTTTTCATCAGTATCATGTAGAATACAAATATTCTACATGGCAGAGGTCATGTGTCATGGATAGCTTTTTTTTTTTTTTTTAAATCGACTAAGGGATAACCAAATTGTTAGCCCTGGGTACCTTTCCTGAAGATACGTTCCACGACATCAGCCTTAAGACCAATAGCACAGAAATCATATCAAGCTGTACATTAGATAACAGGGACAAGAATTATTATGAAACTTGCTATGGGGAAAAGAGCGAACTATTCACTGTAAGATGGGAAAATACTTCACAAGCTCATTACACAGTATGATGGCAAGAAAAAAAACATACACTTAAAAGCATGTAATACATTTCTTACACATTTTCCATTCTCACATGAGAATTCTCACATCAAAAACAAAAGAACTTATTTTATTTTCACTATACTATATTCCAAACAAGTGACTTTGCCTGCCAGAGAAGTGCATATGTAAGTCAATTCTACAAGGATTTGTGCATCTGAAGATTAATGTTCAGAGTAAACAGCAGAATTCAAGCTTATTTACCTAACTGAAAGTCTATTGGAACAGAAAACATCCTGCATTTTCACTGGAGGAAAAATTGTTAGCTCATAAAAATCACACCCCAAATTTACATACCTGTTCCTATGCTCACTGGGGGAGAGGTAGAAGAAGCTACTCTTCCTTTTAGCATTGAAAAAATTGGATTTTCCAACTCTTCTTAATGCCAAAAATGTGTGCCTATTACTGAAAGTCATAACCATATTACAATTGAAAAAAAAAAAACTATTAATATAATAAATTGATGACAGTATGTAGTGGCATTTTAAAGAATTGTAATCGTCTTGAGTAATCAGAAGGTACAGCTCGCCAAAGCAGCACAGAATGCAATACTCTAAGGGAACAAGTCAATGTTTGGAGTTCAACTTATGCCACAGAAGATTAACATGAGAAGGAAGCAATTTGAATTCATTTATTTTGAGTCAAAGCATGTGAATGAGATCCAAGGAATGTGCAGTGAAGAGAAATTTAAATTATATTAATATCTGTACTAAAAAAAATGAAATGCTATTAAAATGTTAAATGCTTTGCTTGAATTGACTTGGCTTGCTTCCTTCTATCCAAGTATTCTAGTGATTGTCTCCGATGTCATACAAAACACTGTGGAAATCAAGGATTACAAACCCCAAATTCTTAATCATTAATAATACTGAAACTGTCCTTCTTCATGTCTGGGTATATGTAAGCCCCCAGTGACCTAGCAGCCTAAAGGTATGTGTCAATATAAAAGTGTAACATAAAGCTAGCTGGACTGTAAATAACAGAAAATCAGAAATTAAATGTTTATTTGAAGACAACTCTAATCAACTACATTCCCAACCATGTACTACGATCACCATATATATGGTGACAGTTGTTGAAGAAATTTTACCAAGTTTGAACTCACGGTAGCAAAGATGTATAAACATAACGGGAATACCCCCCTCCCCCCCAAATCTCTCCCTCAAAGAGAAAAAATTCCAAGCAGGCCATGCTGAATGCTCTTTCCTTCAAAATGGGTTATTAGAATGTATTTCTAAATAAATATCCAAAACATGTTTCTTTTGTGGAAATCTGCTACCCAATTAGTTTCAAGCAGTGTCAAAAAAAAAAAGTCTCTAATCTATTCAGCTAAAGTAAGGAAGCATTAACACCTGAAAGTCAACAACAGACTTCAGAAAAAAATAATAATAATTAGGAACAAGGAGTCCAGACAATGGAATAGGAGAAACACCCAGACATTTTCAACTCAAGATCCCTTGCATTTGGACAATGACTCACAGACGATCTCCACAGGTAATTTCTGCCAAGTCAGTAAGTCTGAGATAAAACAGAGAGCATATGTAAAGATATGTGCAGCAAATTTGGCACTTGCTCTTACCTAAACATTGTTCCTAACATTTAAACTCCTTGCAGGTCTTTCACACAGCTGAGGATTTGCTAAGAGACAAACCACGTCAAGCACAGACTGCACAGAAGTCTTATCCAGGCTTCCAGCTCACCACTCTTCTTCCTCTGTCAGAGCCTCTAACTCCCTGCCTCTGTTTCAATGCCTTCTCTTGCGCTGATGACGTATGGAGAGTAGTAATTTGCAAACTTAGATTATGGTATTTTCCTTTTAACATGTCTTATCTCCAGTGTTAACTCCTTTCAGTGTATGTAAATAGCAAACAAAAAATGAAAGATTTATAAAAAGCCTCACTGGGACCCCGAATTACCATAAAAATAATTAAACAGTTTAGTACAATACTGTTATTTTCCTCGATGATCAAATCAGGTTGACCTCCCTAAAAATGGTAATAGTGTATGCAAATTCGATATAGGAAGATAGTATTGAAATGATCAGTATTTTAGCCTCTAGAAGAAACCATTCACTATGAAAGCTGAGGTTTTTCCTTACATGGCATTCCCAAGATGCGTATCATGGCAACTTGTCTTCCTGTAAGCCCTGTAAACAGCTTTCCCCATCACACCTTCCAAAACGCAGAGACATCTCCTCCCCTTCCCCAAATCCTCCCAAACACGGTGACTATGAGATGGACAAAAAAAATCCTATTTTTGGGAGTCCAGGAAGAGGCTGATAGCAGCACTGGGCCTTCAGGGGTGGTTTTTGTTCTTCTGTTTTAATTCAGAAAGCTAACCTTCCCCTAATGAGAATCAGGAGTTTCCCCTCCCTAGTGAAGGAAACAGGAAGAAATATAGATACAGGTACAAACATATATAGCACCAAAGCGCGAATTTCAACTGTGTACATTCTCCCTGTTGTAGAGTACCATGACTGTTTGTTTCCCCTCAAATTCCTGAGCCCATACCTTAGCACAGACCCTCAGATTTAGTTTATTTATGGATCTGCTCTGACTTCTGTTATTTCCTGTGGTCCATTAACCTTCTTTCTCCTCTACTTCGTCACCTCTATCTGCAAGATCACAGCTCACACATCTATGGCACAAGGACGGAAAAGAGCAAGGCCCTGTGCAGATTGAAGAAGTCACTGCTGTGGTCTTCAAGCAGCATACTACCGAGGCTACCAAACACGTAACAGCAAGTAATTCCTGTATGGATGCACAAAGCAAACTTATGAGTATAGTTGAACACTTCTACCTGCTTTCCATTCCAGTGTATTACACTGCTCCAATTCTGTGTTTACAGATATTGAGGGAATAACAAAGGAAGCACCAACTAATCACACAATTTAAGAAACATTCCAAACAAACACCAGTTATATTTCAAGTCCGACAACTCTTAATGAAATTCAGCGTAGATACTCCTTGCTGTGCTCTACAAAACCCTGAAACCTCTAACCAGCTGAAGTACTACAGCATATCTCGATAGCTTAGAAAAATAGGGAGTGGTACCCTTTGAAGCTTGTAGAGAAGTACATGTACATACACACACATACATATGAACACGAACACTTTGTACAGGTGAGGTGCTTTAACTTCAGCCGGCACTAACCCTCTAAAGTGAGAGGTAATATAAGAAAGGAACATTGTGCGCTGTTATGTCCCATGCCGTTATCTTCTGATCTATTAGATGTTTGCGGCAAAACATACTGAAGTATTTCTCTACTTTTACATATGCAACTCAAAACACAGTAACTGCATCTGATGGCCCTTATTGGGCTTTTCATCTGTGAGGCAATCTTCTTCTTAACTTTCTTTACAGTCATTCATACAGACCGAGCTACAACATCTCCCCTCCCTTGCTCACCATATAGTATCATTTGGGAATATGCAACTGGTGTAAATTCAGAAACTGGAGTGCACAACCTGTCTTGACCCAGCCAACTTCCCTACCTACTCCTTCAGGTCATTAGGTATGACATTTTCAAACAGAGAATCACTGGCAAATCTATTCAAAAGAAGAAACTACTCTACTAGCCTCTTTCTGCTTGAAATTAATTCAGAATAGCTCAGTCCAGTGGTGCTTCATGACTAGATTTTCTGTAATAACCTTCCTACTTGCTAAGCCAAATCTAGAATATTGTCAAGTTGCTTCACTCTTCTTCGCAGGGAAGAATGGGGACACAGATGTAGGTCACACATTGCCAAGAATAACTGGATTGCACTCACTAGCATTTACATTCTAGTATGTAGCAGAAAAGCTCATTTTCTGTAGCAGTAAATCCCTGTGCTTCCCTCCAGTATTTTACGAGTCTCCATCTTTTCTTAAATCTACAGCAAACTCCCAGCAGTATCCAAACTTGTGTCTTCACTCCTCAAAGAAATTTCCTATACTTAGATCAAAAGCAAAGAATGGAAGTAGACTTTTTATTTACATCTTTAAACATGGTTAAAAGACGGCAATAGCCATGCTATCTTTATTTTAATCAAACAGTACACACCTTTGAACTACCTTGTCCCAGCCCTTTTTGATCTTTAATATCTTTATAGATGATCTGGACGAGGGGATCGAGTGCACCCTCAGTAAGTTTGCAGACGACACCAAGTTAGGTGCGTGTGTCGATCTGCTCGAGGGTAGGAAGGCTCTGCAGGAGGATCTGGATAGGCTGGACCGATGGGCTGAGGCCAACTGTATGAAGTGCAACAAGGCCAAGTGCCGGGTCCTGCACCTGGGGCACAACAACCCCAGGCAGAGCTACAGGCTGGGGGATGAGTGGCTGGAAAGCTGCCTGGCAGAGAAGGACCTGGGTGTGCTGGTTGACAGTCGGCTGAATATGAGCCAGCAGTGTGCTCAGGTGGCCAAGAAGGCCAACGGCATCCTGGCTTGTATCAGGAACAGTGTGGCCAGCAGGACTAGGGAGGTGATTGTCCCCCTGTACTCGGCTCTGGTGAGGCCGCACCTCGAGTCCTGTGTTCAGTTTTGNGTGACCTTATCGCTCTCTACAGGTACCTTAAAGGAGGCTGTAGTGAGGTGGGGATTGGTCTCTTCTCCCACGTGCCTGGTGACAGGACGAGGGGGAATGGGCTCAAGTTGCGTCAGGGGAGGTTTAGGTTGAATATTAGGAAAAACTTCTTTACCGAAAGGGTAGTTAGGCATTGGAATGGGCTGCCCAGGGAAGTGGTTGAGTCACCATCCCTGGAGGTCTTTAAAAGACGTTTAGATGTTGAGCTTAGAGATATGGTTTAGTGTGGGCCTTGTTAGAGTTAGGTCAGAGGTTGGACTAGGTGATCTTGGAGGTCTCTTCCAACCTGAACGATTCTGTGATTCTGTGATACCTCCTCCCACTACCTCCAGACATTGGTTTCATGTTCAGAACTCACGGCACAAACTGCTGAAAAGATGCATTAATATGCAAGCAATTTGGTTTCTTACCAAATACAGTCACCTAACCAGAACAGAAAGGATCTTGCCGAGAGGTAGTTTCCCAATACTCTTTACCCAATCCAACGGTGGGTGACCACTGAAAAAGGTGGTTCCTCCTACTCCACATGCCTCCTCATGCTTAACTGCACACTCCTTACATGATCACTGCCAAGGCACAGAGTTTAAATAGATTGATAATTTTAGTTTTCATTGGGCCAGCAAGCTATTTCAACTCACTGTATAGCAGCATGGCCACACCTGATGTGTACCACACATTTCAGGAAGGACAAGCTAGAACAGAACTGCCCACTGCAGTGGAAGCCTACAGGTGCACTGGAATAAATACATGGCAAATCATATGAAATCTACCCACTTTGTTTCATCAGCATTAGTATTTTTTGTAATGAAGTAAATTCAGCAAGGGCAACAATGTTTCTCTGTCATATAAGAGGAAAAAAGTCTGCGGCTGCATCATCTTCATATTCACAATGTGCACAGTGTTTTCTACCCCTTCTTTCTCATGTCCTACCTTAGGATTCTTGTGAGGTGTGTAAGTCCTGATTCCAGAGGCTTCTACCCCAGCACACAAACACAGCAACAGCTATCCAAAAAAAAGAAGCCAGTAGCACGGCATTTTGAAAACAACAAAGTTCTCTCAGATATTTTGATTGCTTTTTTTTTTTTTATATTTTGTCCTCCTTAAGGTAAGCAGCATATATGTCGTATGCAGACATAAATCAAAACGCTACGCAGGCCAAGGAAATGCTTCTCAGAAAGAAAAGCTTGGGAATGTTTTTGATTTCAACGCATTGCATGGCACAAACCTTTTTGCTGCTTTATGTGACGTGACCCTCCTCATCACTGCATCATCTATATTATGGCAGTACAATTGTCTATGCACGCTTGCAGAGGGACCTCACCAGCTTAAAAGTAATACAGTTATACTGGATTAAGAAAGTAGAAGTTGAAGTTTTTAACTTGAAGTTCAACTTATTTTGTTTTTTAAACATGGATCTGTTCCTTCATCTGGTTTTACCATGTGGCTGAGGGCAAAACTTGCAAGAAAACAAATGCTCTAGCCATGATTACTGCTACTGCTGAGGAAATATGGGGTGCTAATTATAACAGACTGGAATCACAGAAAGAACAGAAAATTAAATTCAACGTGCAAACATGGAAATGGGTGCTGAGGGAGGTAATTTATTTCTTTACCAAAGAATCTGGGAGGACAAAACATTGCAGAGAAACAAACAAATTAAGACAGAGCTCCCAGAAAAGTCTGAGCAAAGGATATACTACAATTATTTAGGCAGGAATAACTGTAATTTAAAGAAAACACAATTTTACCGCCTGTAATAGCATACAATACACTGATCAGTATACGAGAATTTGGTTACCGTCTCTCTCTTACCTAGTACCAAGGTGCTGGACTAGGAAAACCACTGCAAGCCTTCTGAGACAAGTAAGCAGCTTTTCTGCCTTAATAATTAATTTGACTTTTCAAATACTCTTGCCAAGAATCATAAGTACCATCTAACTAATCCAAAACAAGGTAAAAGAAACTAATTACCAATCATAAATTCTATAAAATAGGAATTATAAATCAGCATAATTATGTCTTCAAAGAAATGAGACTTAGGCCAGACTTTATATTCACATCCTCCCTGTCATGCAAAACAGCACAACAAAGCACTTAATATGCATGAAGTTCATGGAAATACCTGTAACTCCACTAGAAAAACCTAATCTACTCATTGAATTAGGTTTCAAATTTGAGGAGAGAAAAAAAGAAAAAATTAAGCCACAAGGGCTGACGGAATTTAATGGTTTCAAGTACTACATAACCCTTCCAGGTTTCTCTAGAGTAGTTTGTGGAAGTTAATAGAATATTTTTTTCCTATCTGTTTATCTGATTCAATTGATGTGATGCATTAGTTTCTCAGCAGTTTATTCTTTAATTAGTTTATTATATTATTAGTTATTATTTTAAATTAGTTTATTTATCAAAGGGAAAACAGAGAGAAATTACTCAAAACATCCAGTCCTCTTCTCTATCAATTTTCTCAGCACTTCATCTGACTGAATATTTTCTTTCAGTCAGCGAAATTCTAGCTTGTGCCACGTGTAAAAGCAGGACTGCAGACACTCTGAGCATGGTGGCTTTATGCTTCCTCAAAGCCACCAGGAAACCAGTATCTCTGTTGTTTACGATTATGAAACATGCTTGCCTCGTTCAAGAGAAGATGAATCATAACTCTCAATGTGCCACAGCAGCTTGATACGTTGCCCTCTGAAGTTCAGAGAAGTCAAAATCCCTCAGTTTTTCTGATGCATCCTTTAGGAAATGAATTTGGATGTAGGTCTTTATATTTTTCCCTTCGTGCACTGAATATACTATAGCTATTTTGGGTTTGTAGTAGAAAGTAGAAATTTCAGGCTATCTATCTCTACAAAATGAAGTGTGTGTATACATACACACAATTTCACTCACAAACACACACACACATACACCCCTCCATACTCAATGTGTGATTTTTGCTCCCTACACCTAACCTGCAGCTTGAAGAGGAAATTTTAACTCGGCAGAAAACAGGATACACCACAAACATTTATCTAATAGTTTGATTCAGAAGATAGATCAGGACTGAAACTACAGTCAGAAGACTGATACATTTCCAGCCTCTTTCGCTGTTTATCAGGCATCCTGATAAACTTTTTATGAAAAGTATGCCTATCCACTCAAACACAATGTATTCTTTTTTATTTTGAAAAGTTACAACTGAAATTTTAAGTGCAGGCAAATAAAAGAACTGATTATCTGTGATATTTCTAGTGAAACCTGTCAGAAACGTATTATCATTTCTTACACAGAAATAAAGCTTGTGGTAATATACATTGTCCCTCTTTATGTCAAGTCAGGTCTTCTTTTCCCCCTTTATACAGGATGCTATTTTCCCTCATTTTTAAGATCAAAAACTCAAGCACATCCTTCATACTCTGCTTGGAAAAAAATGAGTTTCTGCCAAAACACAAAGATGAGAGAAGCAGAAACAAATTTTGCAGAAGCAAAATTACATTCGAAATAAGGAAAGCATTTTCAATCCAATCACTTCTGTCTGTCTGAAAAAGCATATCTGAAATTAAATATATACAAAACAAAATCCTGTGAATCTATCCTTCATCTGAAAGGACACAACGAGCTTCTTTCTGAAGATCATCTTTAAGTCTGACCTTTTAAGTTCAAAGTAAGCAAACATGAGCAGCCTAACTCAAAAAAAAAAAAAAAAAAGGAACTAAATGAACATAAATTTCAAATAAGAGGCACAAAGGCAACTAAGCTTGCCAGCCAATGAACATCTGATGAAATGCATAAGCAGACCAGTGTCCAAAAACACACAAACAAAACCGGAGCAACCCTATCCCAGATTTTAAAATGAAGTTCATGTAAACTTTGAGAACAGGGAGAGCAAACCCAAAAATTAGAACTAAAGCAGTGAACTGGATTGGCCAAAAAGATACAAGAACAGCAAATTTTTTTAACCCCCCTGACAACTAACTTGTATTTTGCTGCCATGAGTGGCCAACAGCATAAACTTAAGTAAACGCAGATTATAAAAGCAGGGCAAGAATGCTGCAACTGTGCCCTCCTACCAGCATCTAGCCAACTGTGGCTTATGCTCTTCTGCACGAAGACTGTTCCTTCAGGTTTGACAACCCTTGCTAAATTTTCTTGTAATCACTTAAGCCATTTAAACTTTTGGGATCAGTGTAATTACAAGTTGCAGGAAATAGTATTTTTTGTTTCACTTTAAATAGGCCGAGTTCTTTACAGGTTCTCTATACCTGCATAATGAGAAATTACAATGAACCATTCTGCCTTCATGTCTATGCCACTTACAATCTCACAGACTTCCTCTACATCCATCTTCCTTGCTTTTTAATTCCGGGTAGCAAGAGGCTTGATCTCTTCTGGAAGAATACTTTTGATCATTCTTGTTGACCTCCTACACATCTTTTCTAACTCCACTGGCTCTTTCGGAGACAGCAGAGAGCAGAACTATGCATGGAATACATGATATCTTTATAAAGTGATTTAACAGCTTCATTTTTTTCTTTTTTTTGTTTTCCTATTTATCTTTCTGACAAAGGAATCAATATTTTCAGGGAACCACTCACAGCAACTCCAATTCTTTCTCCACCAACAGATAAAAGTCTTACTGAGAGCCTGTGCGCACACAATTAGACCATCTCTCTCCTCCACTTCCCCTCTCCTGTGCCTAAGGATTAGTTTGCAATTTTCTTAACAAGTGGATCAGTAATAACACAACTACAGGTTTCAACAGATTGATTTCACTCTTTTAAATATTTACTTTCATCACCTCACAATTCACCCCGAAACAGGACGAACCTCTATAGAACTGTAATACCACTCAGCTGGGAAAACAGGATGTTTACTACTCAGCAGCTCAGTGCCTTTAAGAACCCTGGGTAAGCAACCCGGTTGAGGTTCACTGGAACTGCAGTGTATTGTAAAACTGGATTACCACATGCCTGTCTCCACACTCACTGACTCTGCCTTACAGATCTGCGATGGTAAGTTTTCCCCTGTCAAGTCTGCGCTGATGCTTCCTCACTACGGCACACGCATCCATGCTGTTCTCCAGCAGCTGCATTCTTTGTTGCAATTCAGATTTGCCAGGCTGAAGCTCTTGAGATTTCCCAACTCCCTTATTCCCTTAGCATTTTCTTTAAAAAACAAAAAAGAAAAAGACATGCCACTCACATTTAGTACTTCCCTTTCCTTTGTTAGCGATCAATGAAGTGTTAATATTATATAGTTTATTAAACTGTTCAGCAATTTGAGATTAGAGACCCTTTAAAAAATCATAATCCCAATGAGCTAATACTAATTTTGGATTAAACTTTAAATAGGGAAAATTCTTCTGACTCATTCCTTGAAATTTCTCTTTGGGAAGCTTCCTCAGCTTCCATATAACAACAAGGCAAGTAACAGATTTTGGTCTCCCTTCAAAACCTTTCTATTCCTTATATGCTTCTGTTATACTACTATCATCTACAGGCCATACAGATATGGGTCCATTTTCTTGTTGCTATTTATTCATACTGACTTTATCACAGGCTTTTCATAAGCTTTTATTGATAGCTGGTATCCGGTTACTCTAACAATTACCAAAACATGTGACAAAGAATCAGTGTCAGCTGTAAACATTTTGCTCCCTTCAAAGTGCCCTCAATTCTATATTACTCTTTTCTGAAATAAAAAGATGTGTGTTAATGTGTCTTTTTCATGACTACTATGAAGCTGAAGTTGAGCATATTTTAGCTTATGCTTGAGCATGTGATGACAAGAATGCTCACAATTACAGACCGGGTCTTCAGACTTTACATCCTGAACCAATTCCCGCTCAAGTGGGGCTCAAGAGCTGCTTGTTCAATGTCACCTGTAAATGCACTTGATTTATTTACCTAATATGACTAAGCTTTCTGTAAAGTACAGCAAATTAAACGTTCACATCTACATAATTAATGCTGCGTAATTAAGACTTTTCCATGGATTATCCCCCCAATTTCCTGGTCTATTAAGGCAGCACCTCATTTTAAAACCACTGATATTTCAGGTGACCATTTCTGAAGACATCTGGCATTCATATGCAAGTAAACATGCATTTGCTTTTGACACGGTTACCGAATTACAAAAATCTTTCTTGAGACCTCTCTGTTATTTTCTACTACATACTACTTCACACATTTGCTTGGTTGGTCACAAGACTAAAATAAATGTTTTACTAATGCTTTGTATTTATTCTGGCAAGGACAGGCTGCTGCTGCAGAAGAACAAGACCATCATTATGTTTCTTAGTCTTGTTTCCGGACTATTTGGCAGCATGCACAAAAGCTAGATGTCCACATTTCACAGTCCACCTCCTCATCAATACTTTGTCAGGTAACATGATCCTTCAAACATCCTTATTTTTTCTTAAAGATTTTTTTTCAGGAGTAAGCACATACACATACCAATGATGAGCCATCCTTATTCCATACCCTAAAAAAAAACTACTACAAGCTACTATTACACACACTGAAGATGTTCAAGCTTCATACCTTACCCAAGGTAAGAATCATAGAATGGTTTGGGTGGGAAGGGACCTTAAAGACCATCCAGTTCCCAACTGCCCACCACGGACAGGGACACCACCCACCTGACCAGGTTGCTCAAAGCCCCATCCAGCCTGGCCTTGAACACTTCCAGGGATGGGGCATCCACAGCTTCTCTGGGCAACCTGTTCCAGTGCCTCACCACCCTCACAGTAAAGAATTTCTTCCTTATATCTCATCTAAATCTACCCTCTTTTAGTTTAAAACCATTACTCCCTGTCCTATCACTACACTCCCTGACAAAAAGTCCCTCTTCAGCTGTCCTGTAGGCCCCCCTTTAGGTACTGGAAGGCTGCTGTAAGGTCTTCCTGGAGCCTTCTCTTCTCCAGGCTGAACAACCCAAACTCCCTCAGCCTCTCTTCACAGGAGAAGTGCTCCAGCCCTCTGATCATCCTTGTGGCCCTCCTCTGGACTCGCTCTCATACGTCCATGTCCTTCTTGTGCTGGGGGCCCCAAGAGCTGAACACAGTGCTCCAGGTGGGGTCTCACAAGAGCAGAGTACAGGGTGAGAATCACCTCCCTCAACCTGCTGGCCACACTTTTAGCGCAGTCCAGGATACAGTTGGCTTTCTGGGCTGCAAGTGCACATTGCTGGCTCATGTTGAGCTCATCAACCAACATTCCGAGGTCCTTCTCCTCAGAGCTGCTCTCAGTCCGTTCTCCACCCAGCCTGTATTTGTGCTTGGGATTGCCCTGATGCAGGTGCAGGACCTTGCGCTTGGCCTTGCTGAACTTCATGAGGTTTGCAGAGGCCCACCTCTCAAGCCTGTCCGCGTCCCTCTGGATGGCATCTCTTCCCTTCAGTGTGGAAACTGCACCGCACAGCTTGGTGCCATCAGCAAACTTGCTGAGGGTGCACTCGATCCCACTGTCCTCGTCACCAACAAAGATGTTAAACAGCGCCGGCCCCAATACCGACCCCTGAGGAACACCACCCATCACTGATCTCCATTTGGACGCTGCGCTGTTGACCGCAACTCTCTGAGTGCAACCATCCAGCCAATTCCTTACCCACTGAGTGTCCATCCATCAAATCCATGTCCCTGCAATTTAGAGACAAGGATATCGTGTGCGGACAGTGTCAAATGCTTTGCACGAGTCCAGGGAGATGATGTTAGTCGCTCTTCCCCTATCCACCAATGCTGTAACCCCATCATAGAAGACCATCAGATTTGTCAGGCACAATCTGCCCTTAGTGAAGCCATGTTGGCTGTCACCAGTCACCTCCTTATTTTCCATGTGCCTTGGCATAGTTTCCATGTGGATTTGCTCCATGATCCTGCCAGGCACAGAGGTGAGACTGACTGGCCTGTAGTTCCCTGTGTCTTCCTTTTTTCCCTTTTTAAAAATGGGGGTTATGTTTCCCCTCTTTCAGTCAGTGGGAACTTCACTGGACTGCCACGACTTCTCAAATATGATGAACAGTGGCTTAGCAACTTCATCCACCAGTTCAAAAAAAAATCAAAAAACAATGACACTTCTGCTGTCCCCTTCATGAACACAAACATACAATTTACTGCATAGGTGTGATGAACATACAGAACAGATTCATGGAATAAAACAAACCCTGGCATACAATGATGATTACTCTAAGCCAGGCATGTGAACATACTTATCTCAAAGAAGCTGTTTATTTTGACAGGTTTATTCAGAACCTTTTGTTTAATTGAGATCCAGAGTTAAAACTGATCAAACTGCTTTTAGATCAACTACCTCATGACAGGTCAGTCATTTGCTATAAAATTTTCAATGTCTGTGAGGTTTCACGTACCTTTCTGTTAAGCAACCAACAGGGTGAATAGTCAAAGACTAGACACAACCTAGAACAATAAACCCTTGTGTGGTGTGAAGTTCTAGGAAGAGCTAGAATGAAACTGGAAGATCCCTTTGTAGTACTGGAAGATCTACATTTATTTTAACCTGCATTCTTGCTGTAGAGATTTGATTGCAATTTTTTGTTCTTTTAAATTGCCTTTTAAACTACCCATTTCCAAAAATCCCAGACTTCCTAAGCTTTATTTCAAACTTACATACAAGAGCCTTAGCAGTTCCATGACACCTTCAGAAATGGCTGAAATACATGTAACTCCCATTAAGTGGCCTGCTCACTACAGTAACTTCAAAAGCAATCTGCAAGTAGGGATGAAAAAACAAGAAGCAAAACAAATGACACTCCAAGACTTTTATTCATTTCAAGCACTAAAACTGTACAGGTCATGTGAGAGTCCATACATGAATTATCACAAAATCACAGAATTGTTCAGGTTGGAAGAGACCTCCAAGATCACCTAGTCCAACCTCTGACCTAACTCTAACAAGGCCCACACTAAACCATATCTCTAAGCTCAACATCTAAACGTCTTTTAAAGACCTCCAGGGATGGTGACTCAACCACTTCCCTGGGCAGCCCATTCCAATGCCTAACTACCCTTTCGGTAAAGAAGTTTTTCCTAACATTCAACCTAAACCTCCCCTGACGCAACTTGAGCCCATTCCCCCTCGTCCTGTCACCAGGCACGTGGGAGAAGAGACCAATCCCTACCTCACTACAGCCTCCTTTAAGGTACCTGTAGAGAGCGAT
>VXAA01000564.1:156801-168037 GCA_013399115.1 Anseranas semipalmata
AATTATGCTACTGATAAACTTCTGATTAAAAAACATTATGCCATTTCCCCCTTGCCACAGCTCTGAATCATAAGAAAAGCATAACAGTGTATTCTCCAGATAGAAGAAGATAGCCATAATTTAATGATTGTCTATAAACTTTGTCAAACTACATTTAAGAGGAAAAAAATATACTGAATAACAAAGAGGTGTGGACTTAAGTTTATTTTTATGTCTATGGTATGCCTCCAAAAAGGGCTACAGCCACACCAGCTTTGTAATTTGCACTTTGAGCAGAAATTCCTGTTTGTAATTGAAAGCTCAAACTTTAAATCACAAGTCCTGATGTGAGATCTTTCACATGAAGCTTTCAAAGTGATCCCACTATTACTAAAGATCTGATTTCTTCATTAGATTTTGATGCAGGAAGCAGCTGAGACTAACATGAATGAGCACAAGAAGTAAGAATATGGGTACTGCAGTACCATGAAAGCTCCAGTGTTGCCTCCTTCATTACAGCACCATATGCATTAGTTTATTAATACAATTGAACCTTTACTTTCTTATCTCTTATCTTTTATTTACATCTTAAAGAATTATTTTTGAAAGTCCAGACTGCTTAAATTAAGACAGCTACTCATATAACAACTTTTCCTTCTTTTCTCAGGTTCAGATCAGAAGACAAGTGGAAGACTACTTTTAAATGGTCACCACCACGCATTATCTGCGTTGTATGCTATGTTACAGGAAAGTACTTCTTTTACCCCTGCTTACCTCAGCTGTGAAGAACATGACTATTAAGGCATTCAGTTCAGCGTTAACTGGATCCACACATTCATAATAAACTACTATTAAAAAGTGTACTTGCATTGACTAGCACAGCTAATTTCTTACATGTGTAGAATTTTTGTTTAACAGTAATTACTTACACTTTCTACTGCAGTTTGTGCCCCTCCTACTTGTTCTTTAAAGGCTTCCTAGCACGCACAATAAAATAAACTATTATAACTAGAACAGTCAAAGAACTTCCAAAATCATTTTCTGTTACACAAGCACACTTGGTCTCTCTAGCTATTTGCTGCTCCCAGAATGATGGAAGTTTCCTCATATTTCAGAAGCCGGTGCATAAATCGGTGGATATTTCCAGGCAATCTATTTGAGATCAAATGCAAACATCACCAGCTAGTGCAGATCATCACAGAGGCATCTACTAGATTACATCTAATCTGTGCTGTTCAAGCTTTTTTTATTATTATTATTTTTTAAGCTTTATAGATATTGTTAATAAATAGTAGATGAGCCCTTAACTTTTTTTTAAAAGGTCCTCAACATTATACTTTTATTGTTCTTCCGTAGAGAAATTTAAAAAACTTTCCTTCATTGTGAGGATATTTCACCCTGATCCAGCTTCAGAGAGAGGCTCCGAGCAGGAGGAGGCTTTCTGGTTTGGAGGGGGAGGCCGAGGATGTTATTCAAGTGGAATCCTACCCAGAACCACAGAAGAAACCCTAGGGGTAGAGGTAGGAAACATGTTGGTGCCATGCCACCTGCCTCAAGTTCATCACTGAAAGGACTGGAGAGCAACCAAGCACACAGATTGCAGCTTCTCTTTTCAGGTGAAAAGGAGGGGATCAAGGAATGAATGGTCCCAGTGCTGCTTTTCCTTCAATGTGGAAGAGCGTTGAGAATTTGAACCCCGATTTTTGTCTGGAGCTTAAGAATACAGCGTTAAGACTCAGGGATGCAGGTCAAACTTATCTCCTCTTCTCTTCCTTTCTGTTTCTAGGACTTAAACCTATGGCTCCTCCAAACCGCTAACCATCACAGTCTGTTTTCCCCATAGCTGTGCCAAGTGTGAATTTCAAAGAAGAAAACTCTCTTTACTGCAAAATTTCTAAGTATTCTAGATCTATTTGTACGTATAATTATGAGCACACAATCACACAAAACAAGGTGTCATGTCTTAAATTACAAGTGGAAAGCATCAAAGAGTCTCATTCACTGTAGGTAAAGAAAATTTTAATGACGCTTCTCAGGCACTTGGGCAGTCTTTATGCAGCTTTCAGAATTTTATGCAAATACAGCTATCCTATTCTAGCTGTTTTACTTATAGTAATTATAAAGCTCTGCTTCCATTTCAGAGTAATGAACGCAGAGGTTACTTAATTCACATCCACTTTCCCATATACTGCACAAGATCAGCACAGCATTCTCGCAGACGTCATGGTCCATTAGCCAAATGAAGCAAGCTGAGTTAAGGCTGGATTTTCTAGCTTTCCCGAGTTCCAGCAAAAAACACACGATTTTGTGCCAGCTGCTACACTCTTGGTCTGTGCAACAGTACCATCCAGACCTTCACACGCACTGCTATAACCTGACAGGTTGCTTGCAGGGCATGCACTGGTGCGTTAGTTTTATGCACAACAGAACCACACCTTTGCAAAAACATCTTCATTTCAAAGGGCATTCCCATTACTTTATGCTTATTATCCACATTAGAAGTACACTATTTTGTCCAAGTATAACCATTTTAATTCATAGCACAGTTTTAAAATTAATATGATTTGGAGCTCTCAAAGAAATCAAACCAGTGCCATACTATTTACATTAAGAAATGATTTATTTGTATTTAATCTACAGAACTGATTTAAAACTGTGTCAGTGTACCTCACCTGTACCTGGACAGCTCAGCACCGTAGAATAAAATGTTATTTAACATCTTACTAGTAAGCCCCAACATTTTTATACTTAAGTTACAAATTGTGGTGTGCTCTCCCCAGTTCCTCTCTAACCACAAAGCTGCACCTTGCAATACTGAAGCTGGTTATTCAAACATTCCTGGCAACTAACTGCAGTGCACGCTGACGCTTGAGATTCCCACGTTCACATCATGTAAAAACAGAAAGCAGTAAAACATCTCTGTGTCCAGCACTGACTAAAATCTGTTGACATGAAGTATTTACACACCTATCCGTACTTTTATCTGTAAGTGAAATGAAGGATAACATTCCAAAAACTGTTAAGATGATCAGAACAGCAAGTGCTAAAGACGAGTGCAGAATCTGTAGTAGCAATGGATCGCCTTTTTTATATTTATCTCCGTCTGTGTTTGGGAACAGACACAAAACATGGACCGAACAAACCCCGTTTACGTGAAAATAAATATTATTTTCAATTTTCTTAAGAATATCTTAATGTTTTTACTGACCCAAGAAATACATGAAATGAAAAAAGATTGAGGAGGAGGAGTAGACTACAGACATTACACATTTGAACAAAACCTAAGTATTAAACAGCCTAACATCAATCACCACGTAATCTCATACCAGGTTAGCTTATGTGATACATGGGGTACCAGAAAAGTCAGGGGGGAATAAAAATAATACATTCTGAACTGAAATCGACAACTTAAAAAAAAAAACAAGTCCACAGCAGTCATGCCAGAGATGTCCTAGCAGCCTAGTAGATGACTCTCTTGGTTTTGGTAAAATTCAGCTGTTCGCACATCTATGTAATTCTGCAAGAAAAAACTAGGGTAGAAGACAAAAATTAAATACAAAAGACACGCATCACAAAAAATAGCCAGTTAGATAAAACAATTAGAATGAATGTTTACCAGAAAAATTAAATAATACAAGAACAATATGCTCACAGAAAACAGAACCTGAGCCAGTGAAACAAGTGGCCATGTGAGTTTATCAGATTAGACACATTAGGGGCTACTGTCCACTACTTTGGTGAAGGGCAAATCTGTTTTACAGCTTTTTCTTTTCAAGTCTGCCTGAGACACTATCGAAAAATCGTGCTTTGTTCAAGCTCAAACAATCACAGGAGGATAAAACAGATTAAAACAACTGAGCGGAAAGGTATTTTGGAAATCTAATCAAACATCGCAACCAAACACATTACTGCTTTGGGATCCTTTGCTAGCATGAGTATATTTGATCACAGCTTAGAAGAAAGCTGGAAGCAGCCTACTTCAGAGAATAAACACTCGAATGTGCAGCAACTATCACTCGGTTCAGGAAGTTTTTGGTATTTGTCACTCCTGAAGAGTGAAAGATCTCTTTCAGGGCAGGTGACTAAGATGGAGGAAGTGAAATTCTCTCTCAAAATGAAAGTTTTGTTATCGTGCATGTGTGCACGCACACCCATTTAAACAGCACTTCTACAACACATTAAGTATGTAAACTTCTTGGTACAATGCTTAACAGTAGAAGCATAACTTCACCTAAATGCCCACAAAATCAAGTGTGCCATTTTTCATTAGAGAAAGGAATTTCCAGAACAAAATCATCTTTTTTTTTGCAGATTAAGAGGAAGCATCCAGTGGGACTGCATTTTACAAACTCCTGAAAAGCACAGCCAGATGCAAGACATCTCTGAAACAATTTTTCCTTGAATTAAAACACATTTTTTGGGAAAAACAAACCAAAACATGATACTCGTAACACCAGCCCACTGTTTTCCTACCCATGTCTAAACAGAAACAACAGATTTAAGAATCTTAACTCTTGTGCTGTTTTTTTTTCATATGGCTCTTCAAGTATGTCTCAGCTAAAAAAATCCACACGCTGCTGAAACCAGGAGTAACATAACCCTAAAAGCTGTATCAGGGGTAGAGTTAATACAAGCTTCACATTCGCTATCCAGGCTTCGAAGCTGCTCAACTGCAGCATCAGAGTAAGAGTTCACGTTCTTTTAAGATCTCTTGCTTGCCAACTAAAACCTCATCATCTAACCCAGAAGCCCACAAAGAAACACAAGCAAAATCCCCAATACCAAGAAGGGTACCTAAAAGCTAAGACTGTGGATACAGTGAAAAGAAGCAACATGAAAGCGGGGAAAAAAGCAAACCAAATCTGTCAAAATTTACCATCTCAAACAGAATGTTATGAATCCTTTCCTTACCAGTTTGGCAGTTATTATTTCTAATTGTGTAAAATTAAGAACTGAACTCCACGGGAGTTACAGAAGACAAAAACGTGGACAAAGTGCCTTCTGATCTATTCTAAAAGCTTAAGCTGGTAGAGGTATTTTTTTTTGGTGGGGGCGAGGGGGCGTTAAATCTTTCTCCAGTTCTTGCTGACTGGCAGTTTTGTTCTCGCTCATCATGTGTCTGCTACTCCACTACCTTGCCTGGGACCAACATTAGGCCAATACCCCAGTAATTGCCTAAGTCAACCGATTCATCCTTTTAACAGTGTTGCCACAGTAGTAGATTTCTTCCAGTCCCTTGGAATTTTCTCAGTGTCCTAAGACTTATTGGAAATCAATAATGGAGTTCTGCCAGATACTTCAAACTCTTGGGGCTTGACAGGCCTATTTTTAGTGGCTCTTTTACATTTAAATTCAAAATGAGAAGTAGCACATAATAATATCAACTACCTTATTCCTCAAAGCAGAGTTATTTTTATTTAACACTCCCCTGCATCCATTAAGATAAAACTTAAACAAAAAACCCAACATATGTAGTTTAAGTTCTGACTCTAGGTGTCTTTCATAGAAACAAAGCATACCAGCTTTGTTTGATTGATTCAAATTCTTTTCTTCAATTGTCCTTGTACAATATTCTCTTTCTGTAAAATCACACAAATATTTTTTTTTTTATCTTCCCGGGTTGTTTGGAGACTTTCTGGATGTACTTTATTCTACTTTGAGATTTGGTTTGCCTAACAATAACCTACAGTTTCTTCTACTATTTACTCACGGAAAGGGCATGGTAGCAACCGCCAGTTGTGCACAGATCACTTGGTCCGTACCTGTCTGACCAGCACAGCCAGGTCGCATATTTTCTGCTTGCAGTTTTGCCTCCTCTAACAGATAAAAGCTTCCACCTCGGTTCTGTTTCTTTGACACCTCCCTCCTTCCTTCTCTAAATCTGCAGTTGTGTTTCCCCGGTCACTTCAGGCTCTGACGATCCACCGCCCTTCCCAGACAAGCACCCTGACATGTGTCCCTCTGATGCTCAGCTGTCTTTCCCAGACAAAAATACTTTCTCCCAGCAAACCACCAATTCACACATCACACAGGAAAACTCTATGGCTTGACTCAGAAAACACAAAACACTGTTTCCCCTGACTATTTTTAAGTCAGGGTCACCAATCCACTGTTGGCTTTCACAGAGCAGGATGAGAATCACACCTGAGTTTGCCGGTCTTGCTTCCCAGCCTCCTGCCAGCATTTGTTCCCTTTGAAGTACTAACTAATCAGAGATTTAAAAATACGAACACCAGTGAAAAAAACAAAACAGACAGACAGGTTGCCCCCAAAAGAGTCAAGGCTTCCTCATCTTGGCCTTTGTGAGCCCATGGTTTCAGCTAGGAGTTTCCCTAAAAACGGGAAAGAGACTGACTAAAACACCACCGGCTGATGTTTCCCTGTCTGTAAACACCCACGTGACAATCCTCCCTGACAGCTGAACAAGTTAGTGGATTTAACACCACACTATCGAAATACTAGCTCAATCCTGATTATCCTCTGAAAGCCTCCAGAAAAGGTTTGGAAAGTACATCTACTGTCAATGGACATTTTTTTTTTCAGTTTTATATGACAAAGACCTGTAAGAATAGATACCGTTGTAATGCTGAAAAAAATGTAACAGTGGTTAACTGGAGACAAGAAAGAAATGTGGACGAAAACCAAGGGAAGAGGGAAAAAGATGACAAGTACAGGAATAATATACCAGAAAAGGTTGTGCAAAAGGATCAACTAGGAAAAAAAAAGCAAAAAACGGGAAAGATATCTAAGAAAGAGATGCACAGTGGTCACATGACAACATCTTTTCTTTTTAAGCTTCAACATTTCAATCACTGCTCTAAAATAAGCAGCAGAACAGATATATTTAAAGCTGCCCTGTGTTATAAAGATGTGTTAAAGTCTTTCATGATTAGATTTTAAGAAGATAGTGAAAAATCAATATTAAAACTTCAAAATTTCAAAAACTTTAACTGTGGATGTATTTCAGAGTAAAGTCAGAGTTCCACCTGAAAAAAATACCCACTTCTTTTCCTTCTAACACAAAAAAGCAATTATTTGATATTCATTTTCCATTAACATTTTTTCAACCCAAATACAATCTACCTTGTTTTCTACAAAAATGTTTTTAAGTGCACCCTGCCAACCATTCCCTTTCTCAAGGGAGATTAAAGCTCGTCAGCATTGCCATTCTACGCAGCCAACAATTGATTACATTTACAACAACGACAATTCCCACTATACGCTGCTTCTCTTAAATTAGCCCCATAAATTTGACATAAACAGCACTTTACACCTCAAATGCAGGCGGCAACCTGAAAAGCAGTTTATGGGGCCAACTAAACCTTACTGTTACCAAGCCAAGGTTGAAATCTTTGCAAAAGCGCATGATTTGTACGGGCGAAAAATCTCCGTATCTTCTTCTTGCTTAGTCTGAAATGTGTTTCAGAAGAACAATTACAACCAGAAAATAAACCTTGTATGGACAATGGTGACTTGTATATTGTGAAAGTAAATGCCTATAGCACATGCAGACAACAGACAATGGTACAATACCATGCCGATCTCCATAGAAAAGACATCCTCTAAAAATTCTGGGTTTGCCTCTAAAAAGGACAACCGATTTTGACAAAAGATAAAGGCAGTCTATCGAGAAGAGCATTATCTAAACCATGAACAGAAATGTTGCTCATCCAACACTTCTCCAGTAAAATCAAATCCAGAAGAGTAACACGGTAATTGTCTTCAAAAGGCATTTTTCACTGTTCATGCAAGTTTAGGAAGTTTTTTCAATGCACCCAGCATTGGCATCATGCCATGCATTTCAGTATTGACTATTAACCTAGCTTACTTGGCTATTAGAATACGATTATCCCTATATATGCATAGGAGATGAGAAAATGACACTAAGAAGGGTAAACAGAGAGACAGAGAAAATGATGCTGGTGACAGTCCCAGGCCATCCAGCAACCTGTGTAAGGTAAAGGTAAAGAGAAATCTTCCCACTTCTGAGATGAGAGTTCTACTCCAAACTCTACCTGTTTTCAGAAAAACTACGATTTAATGCTTAGTTATATCCTTTGTGTGCCGGTAATGGCAGCACAAACTGAATGGAGCTGTTACTTTCACACCGCGTGAGGGTCCTGGATCCTGCATCCAGCAGGCTCTTTGCATGACAGACCACACAATCCAAGGGGCATTTAAGAACCTTTTAAAGATGAATTTTGGCCCTCTTCAGTTAGGACTTTCAGAATTCCAAGCAGCAAATGCACACTTTACTTTCAAGCACGTACTAGTTACTTATCTGTATCATTTTACATTATTTGCAGTTTGGAGTTTTCAAGAGAGTTGTCCGAGTCCCAGCGTGCGGGTGCTCGAGCACTCTGTACAAGCAGGGAATTCTGTTTTACTCAGCAAGGCCCTGGCTACAAGCTGCCTTTCCAGGCAGACAAATCCACACCCTGCATTCTGACACAAAGCACTAACAGGTTTTGTCCATTCTATTAAAAACTTTATATTCAGCCGGGGAGGTTTTTTTTTCCCCAAGACTTTTTATGGACTACACATAACGCAGTATGTTTACTGTAAAGTTCCCTAGACTGTAACACGGCTCAAAACCAATACAGAAACAGCAGTGCAGGGAACGGACTGAAAGGATTTCTAATTCTAAACCTGTGAGCTCGCTGCCCGATGCCCTCTGCAAGTGGACAATTTTAAAGATAAACTCACTCCTCACATAGCTTAAGAGTAGCTGCTACGCAGGTACGCAACATGAAGTTCCTAATTACCTATATTTCATTAGGTGATCAGAGAAAGAAATGTTGTGTTTCTCAAATACAGAGAATGTTTCTCAGAAAGGTCAAACTTACATGAAAAAACACGTGAAACTTGGAGTTGACTATGCTGTATTAACTGACAAAACCTGGTGAATCGTTAAATATAGGATGTAAGTAGTAATTTCCTCCCCATGTCACTATGTCAAAATATCCAGAAAAAAAAATAAAAAAATCTTTGGATTTGTAACAACTGCTACTAGTTAGAATCTGTTATACTAAAAGTAAACAAGATTTTACTACAGTCATACAGTTGGAAAAAAATCTTAATAATGAAATAGTTTTGTATTCCATCAGATAATTTCAATGAAGACTAATCAATTAAATATTCAGACTGAAAAACACGATGTGGATTTGAGGATGTTTGCCATGATTTTTAAAAGCTACATTTTATTCAAGAAACATTTAAAAAAAATCCAAGAGAACTTTAAAGTTAGACTTTGTCAGAGTTAACTCCAAACTCACCTTAACTCTAAATTATTATGTCATTTGAAGGTTTATCATTAATTTTACTGGTATCTAAAATAAAACAGTTTCTCAGGAATAAGAAGCATTTACTCCTTGCTTAAGGTGGCAAAGAAGTGTCCAGTCGAGTATTTTTCAGGATGGAAGCAATCTGATCTCTGAGATGAAGAACTGGATGGAGAGAGCAAAACTTGTGCCTTCTATTTCCAGTGCTGCTATGAAAGACACAGCAGCAACACCCAGCTGGCCTACATGTAAATAGGAAGGATATTTACTTATTTCTGAAATGTTTTTTATAGTTAGACATGAGCACTACTACTCAAGAGTTATATATTGCCACTTTTGAATGAGGTATCCATGAAACACAAAACCAGACAATGAACCACACTACACTCACAAGCCATCACCGACTGTATTTAATTGTGCCATAATCTAACATCACTGATTTTCAGGAAGGCTCTATGGTAATTAACATCACTTCTAGTATTCCTCAATTTGATTACACCTTTCTTAAATACACTGGCTAATATACACAATCTTGTATTTCTTTTTTCCTGCTTTGCTCTCTTATATACCCATATACCATATCATTTTCCTATTTAAGGCCCAATCATGCCATGATATCCACAAGACAAGATTTCAATGAAGCTGTAGCATAGAAATCACTGGGATGTGCGCTTGGGGGGGGGTCTCCTTGCACAGATCAGTTTACAAGATAAAAGATGCAGACTGCACGATCTAGAGGGCTTGCTTTACAACGTGCGTAACACAATGGAGCTGTGCTTTGGGAGGGATCTGGATGATACTTAAGACAAATCTTGCTACTGAAATAAAGTACAGCAGAAACTCAAGATTAAAACCACCATCTAATTCTATGGTTGACATACAGGCTGGATACAAATTTAGCTTAGTAATAAGAAAACATTTTTTCGTTTTATTTCTAACTTGAATACGCAGTATGTCAATGGACAAAAAACAACGGGATATCAGTTTAATCCCATCTGTCTAAATCCTAAAATTATTATTAATAAATTCCATTTATAAATGAGAGATGTAAGAAAAGCTCTTTCCAATCTAGTTGAATTATTAAGAAGTAAATAGTCGAACTACCCCCATTTCTCCCCCTCCATTTGTCAGGGTCTGTCACAGACAAAGACAGAAAGAAAACAACAAAAGTACTGTCCTTTTTTTTTTAAATGAAAAATATTTTAAAAGAGAAATGAATAGAATGAGCTAAGAACAGAGAGCTTGAAATTACTTAAATTTCATTTTTAAAACAACCAAGTTTCAGTTTAGTATTCTCTCTTTAACCAAATCTATTTGAACAGACATTACTACTGCACGGAATCAAGAATTCATAAAATAATTATCTCCAAAACCAGAAACAATTACACAAGAACGGGAGGGACGTAATCCATTTATGTATTATTTAAATAAAGCAGGCATTTCTCCAGAAGCCTTTCCGTAAATCTGTTGCCACGAGGGCTCAAACCCTGCCTGCGCTCACCATGCCAGGATTTTAAAGCCCAAATTCTCCTTTCACGTTTCCTGTTATTGGATGTGTACGTATGCTTTGTACAGCCCAGCCCAGCAGTTTCGTCTTGCTTCCAAAGGAGGTGTTGGCACAGCTGCACCAAGACCCAATGCCCCTGCCCAGCGCGAAGAACACAACCCCCCCCGCGCTGCTGTACCCTGTGACACACGACCCCCCTTTTCCTATCAGCTGTTCCTCTCCCGGTAACGGCACGGTTAAGGCTCTCCCCCGCACACCTCCCGGACCAGCCTCTCCCTCCCCACAGGACAGCGTCCCGGGTCGCCCAGAGCTCCCGACGCGGCCTGGTGTCATTGTCTCTCGCTCTCCACCACCCCCGCTTCCTCCCCCTCACCGCTGCCTGTCACCTGCTCCCTCCCTGCCGGCCGTCTGCTTCCAGGTCAGCCCAGCTCAGCTCGGCGCCTCCGTCTCTGCCTATTCATCCTGCGAG
>VXAA01000564.1:169010-197775 GCA_013399115.1 Anseranas semipalmata
GGCGCGCTACAGGTGGAGCGGAGCGGCGGGAGGCAGCGGGGAGGGAGGTACGGAGATGGCTGCTGCTGCCACCTGGGAGCCGGTGGAGGAGGAGGAGGAGGAGGGGCAGGGGCAGGACTTCCCTTCCGGGCCACCAGCGCGGGGAGGGGAGGGAGGCTCTCCCGGGAGGCGCCACCTGCCCCGGGGGGAGCGGCCGCTGAGGGCGAGCTCGGCCGGAGAGCCGCAGCCGGAGAGCCGGTGCAGAAAGCGCGCGGCCTGCCCTGACGAGAAGCCCTGGGGGCCGTCCCCTCCCGGGAGGAGCGGCCGGGCGGAGAGGTGCCGTGCGGCGCCGGCCCTGACGGGGCTTCCCGCGCCGCCTCCTGAGGAGAGGCGCCCGCTGCGGCGAGGTGCCTGAGCGGCTCGCAGCGCCCGTGTGCCGGCAGAGCAGCAGCGCCCGGCAGGCCTTCAGCCGCCGCGTTGCCTCGTCCTGCGCGCTCCGGCCGTGGGCCTTCCCACCGCCCTTCCCCCGCACCGTGCCGGTAACGGACGGCGATCCCGCCTTTCGTTCCAGCCCTACGCGCGCCAGGAGCACGAGATAGTTTTAAAAAAATGCGTTTTCACAAAAGCGGTGATGCCCGTGGTGTGTCACTGTATTAAATTGTTATAAATTTTTGTAAAATTGCTAAGTTTTGTTTGTTTGTTTGCACTTTGGCCTTTTCCCCTTGGAGTGGTAAGGGGCTGATGTCCTGTTTGGCTCTAGCTGGCTCTGACCAACGGATAAGCAGCGAAAGCACGATGCGCCGTTTTGCACTCCGAGGTGCACAAAGTAGAATTATTTCTAATAAAATAGAATCTCTAGTTTCTAGTAAAATTTCTAATAAAGTCGGTATTTAAAAGTAGAATTTGGCGCTAACTGTAGCCAGATGTGGTTTAGGTTCTCTTTTTAACCTTAAATGAAAAATATTAATTAAAAATTCATCTGGAAATCAGAGGAAGGGATTTCCAGGTCTACCTTTCAGGCAGAGCGGGACGAGGCTGTAGCAGCAGCGTGCCAGCGTGCAGAAAGCGCGGACGGTTGGGGAAGCCAGTGGCCGCCTCAGACCTAGGAGAGCTGAGAGCCAGCACACTGGAAGGAGGTCCACAGCCAACTTTTCCTATTCGTTCTCTATTCCTGCAGTCCTGCTGCATCAGTCACACAACGGCCTTCCAAAGAGGTTAATCCTGTTCCCTTCCTCATGTTTTTTGTGGAGAATTTTAGAGGGCCTGCCTGGGCTATCATGCCACCATGCTAAGGTCTTGCGACCAACCTTACATCCTTGACTGAATAGTTTATTTCAGCACATTTCTTTGTCTACAGCAGAGCAGCTGTAGCTGCATTAGTAAAGGTACAGTGAACCCAGCCCTCCCTAATTAAGAGGCAGCTAGTGCTGCCCACTATTGCTTCAACCAGTTTCACAAATGAAAAATGATTCATGCCAGAAAGACTTGTTGCCATATAGGTATCTATATCTGGACTTTTTAAGAAATACCCTGGCATGGGGAATTCCATTTAAGCTGTAGGTGAATGCCAAACCCAACTATTAAAGCAAACCCCTTTTTGTTTTTTTTTTTTTTTTTTTTTTGTTCCTGAAATGATCCAAGCTGCGCCACAAGCTTTTTCTAGTCACTCTCAGTTAGAAACTGAAGGCTACTTTATACCTGACTGGTAAACATCACTGAAAATATTAAGAGGGTAGATCTGATTTTAGCTTTACAACAGCTCTGTGAGAGCATTAAAAGTCACATCACCAAGCACATTGATTCTTGCAAAAAAAAATACACATTTAATGGCCATATTCAGGTTAGCTTGGTTTATTGAGAAGATTGCATCTTCAGCAGCACAGTTGCTAAGCATAATTGAAATTATTTCCAATCATTTGTTTAGGGAAAAACATTTTCCCTGTTGGTCAAATCTCAATTTTGTTACACAGATCTTCGGATGTCAAAATGCCTTTGGTCTTTCAAAGCTGACAGCCATGAACGCATGGCAAGAGTAAGAATTTTCACAGACTTCTTGCTGGCAGTTTTTACACAAACCACTTGAGTCCAAATTTCCATAGCCAAATCAAAGCTTGCAAATGTTATTTAGCAAGTGGAGTTTGCTATTGATTTTCATGGTCCATTTGGCAGAAATAGACTTGCAATTACAATATCATGAAGACAATGGCTATCTGTATTTAAGGAGCACTGAGGACTGCAGTTATCTGTTTTGTTCATATTAATGTCTATTTTCATATGTTGTACACAGGATGATTTTGTATGTGTATTTTAGTTGGGCATCAGTGTTTTAATTGGCATATAGAATTGCTGCTGAAACATCAAATTACTGGAGGAAAAGACCTGTCAAAAAGGCACTTGTGTCTTTTTGTATACCATTCCTACTGTAATATGAATAGATTAAACTTCTTGTTTTGTTTTGCTCTCTAATGTGATTTGAATCTTCGATTTCTGTTCTCAGGTTCAAACAACCGCTGCCCCGTTCACTCAATTTGTAGCTTGACACAGGTAGTATTCTACATCTATGTGCTAGTCACAAGGCAACCCTTGCCTAAACCCAAGAACGGTGTAGAGACGGTATGTAATCACAGGACTGCTTCTGAAATTGTACAGGAGGATCTTACTGTAAATCATCTATCGAGCAGGTTGCCATCCAGTTTCCTTCCAAGAGCTGAGCCAATAATGATGGAAATCACAGGGGAACAATGATAAAAGCATTGGAAATAAAAGACAATCCAGTGCTCTCATTTAGGGCCAAGATATGAATGATTGTCAGCTCGTATGCAGGGTCCCTGTGCTTTGAATGAAGTCATTTGTTACGCCAGCTTTATTTACTAGGGAAGCCGTGTATTAAAATAATGTTTGGTCAATTATAAAGAATTTTATGGACCTCGAGGAAGCATTACAAGGTCAGATTGTGTTAGTCCTAGAGACTACGGACCATAAAGAACATATGTTTTGCTGATTACTTTAAAGCTAGGCTTCTTGAAAGAAGAGTGAGAAAACTCGCAGGAAAGAAAAGTTGGAAGTTTAGAATATTTCTGTCTTACATGGGTTCCTAACTAAACTAAAGATAGTATCTTCCACTGGAGCCTTGCACATAATTCCAAAATGGTTGTTCGATGCAGTAATTCCAATGTGTGTTTTGGTTTCAGCATACTGACTTTGGCTTTGCTGGTCATGAGCATCAGTCCATGGCTGGCCCAAGGACTGGAACCATTGTAGCTGTAGAGATCCCTATTTGTTGGCTGGTGGCGTCCTGAAGATACTAAACAAGAGTGATACTCGTATTTTGTTCTCAAACTGTTAAGTCCGTGAGCAACACATATGAAATACTATACTTGTGCTATCAAACCCGAGAAATGTTTTCTGACACACCTAAGAGAAGCATGTTGGTAAGTATGTGCTGCAGCACAAAAGCATCACTACTTTGTTGGAACCTTTGTGTTTAAACATACAACAGCACAAGAGGAAAAATGTATTTGAGAACCACCAAAAAAATAAAATTACTATCTAGTACTTTTTTTTATTTACAAGTTACTTGGAGTATTCCAAAAGCTATTATATTGTTTCATATATGTAAAATATTTCCAGCGGGTATTAGATACTCATTTAGTTAAAAACTTCAGAGAATTTTCTGTCTCACAAGGAACTTTTATCACCTGGTTCTGATAGTTTTATGTACAGCAAGCCCAAAGGTAGTTGTATGTAGTGCTTGTTTGAAAATGCTGAAAAGCTAGAATTTAAGCCTTTGCTTCAGACAGACAGTAAAAGATGGTATTAGAAGTGCAGTTCATGCTTGGAACAAGCTGATCCATGAATGTTACAGCCTCCCAAAGGGAGCTTTTTCACCTGCATGAGTTCTGACACCCTTTCTCTTGTTGGTGCAGTCGTGCAGCTCTGCAGTGAGTCAGTTCGGCTCAGTGCTCCAGCTGAAAATCAGCCTTATAAGAAAAAATAGTTTTCAATGGGATCAGTGAATTGACCAGTCTTACCTGCCCATTCAGTAATTCTTACATAAGAAAGGGAGTTAAATGTGGTAAGGGGGCTGGACTACTGCTCATGATAGCACTGTGTTTTTAAATCATCTTGACAAGCTTTGAAACACTAATAGCTAGACTGTGATTGCTTTAAGCCAGAATAAGACAGAACTGCCACTAAAAGAAGCGATCGTTTTTCCTGCTTCTACCTATATGCTTCTTGCTTCCTTGGTCAGCTCAAGCATTTGTGTTGTCACGTTGTGAATTACGTGCTGAATTATGTTCAGAATTTAATTAGGTTGAAACTAACCTGACAAGAAACAGAGCATTTTTAATCCAGATATATTCCATACTCAGCTTCATCAGGCAATCTCACAAAAGCTTGTTAGCTCAAGGGAGGGGATAACACAAGGACAGGAACAAGAAAATGAGCAAGAAGAGGGCAGGCTTGCATTTCTTGGCAACAATACAGGTTTGTGCCAACTTAAAGTGTTGTTTAAACTACTGCTCTATATACAAAATTTCTTCAGTATTTCCACTGCACAACAGATGGCTCAGCACTACTTCTGTGTGTGAGACCCCATGTATTGGATGTGTGGGTCAGTAGATAGGACCAGCGTATAAGTGCTCCTTCTGTCGCGGGGGCTCATTGCTGGCACCTTCCTTAGCTGCAGTACGGCACTTTGCATTTGCTCCCATTCTGTTTTCATGTACCAGACGCAGATAATCAGTGTGTGATGGATCAGGGTCCAGACGGGTCTGGCACATGGGAACATGGAACAGGAGAGAAGCTATGACTCTGCTCTGCAACTGCAGGCACCTTGGTCGAGAAGCTTTCAGGTCTCTTACTGAATGCGTAGTCCGTGGTGCTTGGTCACCTAATAACGAAGTACAAGGAAGACATTTCTCTTTCCCTTTGTGCAGTCCTAGGCCTGCCACCCTTGTAAAAATAACTGAAGCATAATTCAAAATATCCACTGTATCTGTTATGCAAAGGATCCCAGTCTGTCCACCAAGCTCTAAGAGATACACTCACTATAAATGTGCTTGAACATTTTTAAGATTTTTTTTTTTTAGTTAAATCCAAGAGCTTGAGTTAAGAGTTCACAGTCTGTTCATAGGATGAATATTCTAGCAGGTTAAAACAGGCTGCAGTATATCCACTGCAGCACTGAAGGAACAAATAGCAAATATTTATTAGCACAGGGAATGTTAATCAATAGGTAATTCCTAGGTTGCTTCCAAACATTTGTACAAAAGCGTGAGACACTCTGGAGTGACCAATAATGAAATAAACATCCATCACTTTGAGGAGGTTCTTGCAAGGTGGCAAATCTATTCCTTAAAGCTAAAAAATGCAGCCTTTTGCTACATTGAAATACATTCTCGATACTACAGTTAAGTGAGGATACATACTCCTAGTAAAGCAGGATATTTTTCAACTTGTGACAGCTGCAGGAAAAATACCAGCAGTGAAGGAAAAAAAGCACCTCTTGTGGCTGATAGAATAACATTTAGAATTATGGCTGGAAACTGTGGAAGATATCAAACGTTCCGGACTGTAGCTTGCATTCATGTGCTGGGAAGCTTATAACACTGCACTTGCTGGAATGTGATCCTTTTTTGCTAGTACTTTTTCTGTGGGAATCCATTTTTTCTTCTAGCCTATCTATAGGAGTTTTCAACAACTTCTTTCTTCGGCATTTTGCTCCTGCTAGCAGATGAATAATTCAGTTCCCAGCCTCCATGGCACCTCAGCATACAGTTCCCTAATATTGTGAATGAAGAAGGAACATGACTAACCATCTTAAAGACAGAAGGAAATATATATTTTTAAAAAACAGTTATATAGGTTTCCTTTAAAGTTTCTGTAGTAGTTTTTCAAACTTAAGGACCTAATTGTGGATGTATCAGGAATGTACTTCTGTGGGTATGGTTTATGGTTACTGTTGTATGTGAGGCTGTGCAAACGCAAAGGCAAATTCAAGCCAATGCAGTGACCCCTTGGTAATAGCAAATATTTCTGTACATGAACACCAGGAATACAAAGTTCTGGCAATTTCCTGAGAGCCTTGCACCGCAAAAGAAGATGTGTGGAGAATGTATGGCAAAGGTAGCAAGAAGATAACACTGATTTATTGCTTCTCCTAGCCAATTCTAGCAGATGAAATTGGTAAGGAACTATTACTGGATATCAAGGAGAAACTATTGAAGGGGGGGGAGCCACAACATGGTTGCCTTCTTTCATGGGAAGTGGTTTCCCTACTGTTACAGATTTTACCCTGGGGGTGTGAATCTGGTTAATTAGTTATGTTCCCAAATGCCTGGAATAGCAAGGACTACTATAGTGTATGTTTATGACAAATTTTTAATCTCCAGTTTTGAGTTACAAAATGGGAATGTTCAGATTTGTGACAAATTAGAAAAGTAACGAATTCACTGAAAATGATGACCCTCCCACCTTTAAATCCTAGCTTCAGACTCCTGCAGGTCTTTGTAACTGATCTGACATGACCAGTGTAATGCATGCTGAGTCGTCTTACGGGTTAGGTATTGAATGGTCTAGCTATTGGAAGCATGAAGCATTAGCTTAACCTAATTTTTATGTCCTGAATGACTCCCTTCCCCTTGATCTGAGGTGAATTCAGTGTATCACTTTAGAACTCGTGCAATTTCAAAGGTTTATGCAGATCTCTTTCAATAAGCTGATAATAACAAAAGAAGGGCTGAAAATCAAAAAGAAGTGAGAAAAGTTGAATGGAATTCAGCTGGATAAATCTCCCTTGCATCTGTGGGTATGGTAAGTCAAATGAATGGCAAGGACGGTTTCCAAGTAGTTTAATATCCGTGTTGAAAGGCGTAGACAGAGAGGTCATAAAAGTCATGTGAATTAAGGTGGCAAGCAATGAGACTGGAGCAATAACCACTTTTAACTGCCATGAAGTGACCTTTGAATTTGCCTGATTGTTTCCTCCAGCAACTGCAGTGGGTTATTTACTGTCAAAAATGCAATAACTGATACTTCAGCCTATACATTACAAACTGTGGGCTTCATGGCAGGAATGAAAGATTTTGAATATGAATAACCAGAAAGATAAAATTGAATGAGAGTTATGGTTATTCTTGCCTAGAAGAAAAATATTAGAGAAGCAGAGGAAAGATATTAAAGAAGCACTCTAGCAGTGATTCATTCTAGGATCCTAGTTAACTCGCTAAACATTTGCTAGGTGTGTAGTGACTCAAGTAACTTTACAAAACATTTTAAAATACCTACGACAGTTTTGATTAGACTTCCAAGATGTTTCCAGTTTCAAGTAAAGTGTCAGAGGTGATGTGTGACCCTGATCATTAAAAACTGGACTCACTGGTTCACAGCATGTAGGATGGATGGTTTCTCATGACATTCAAAGCTGCTGCTGTCAGGGTTCGGAACCAGGCACATGTAGAGTGTTTAGTTTTTTATCTGAAAGTGTTTGTTGTGTGCTGTTTCCTTCTAAAAGCTTTATGATACTAGATCTCCTGCAGGAATAGAGATGGTGGCTGTGAGAAAATGGTGCTGTGCCACTGGTGGGGCTGTTGGGGTGCGATTTATAATTGTTCATAGCTAAGAAGGCCAAACAGGACAAATGTTGTTGGGCTGGTAAAAATCTCATTTTTCATAATTTGTGAGATAGTCAACAGCTAATTCTTCAGGGCCTACTTTCTACAAATCCGCAGAGCCATTGCTGACTTTTGTGACTGCTTCTGTCTTCAGTTCCTGACAAGTGTGATTTGAAGTAAGCTGTGCTTCAGTACTGCAGTCCTTGCTTAAACAAAGGGTGTAAAGAGGGGGCTTCTGTGCAGGGCCCTTATAATTGATACATAGTAATATATAGTCAACACTGATGATAATGCTTATGGTATTTTATATGTGCTTGGACCAAACTTGCTTCTTTAGCTAGCACTGGGACTAGGTATATTTTGCAATGAAAGCTAGCTTACATGAATTTAATAGCAAGTTATGGCAGTGGAGCTTCAATTGGTCTACTTGTATATGCATGAGATGGAGGTTGTGCCTCTGGATAGCTGCAGATGTAGTCCTTAAAATGCTCACTTAAATGACTTCTATTTGTTAGTTTGTTCTTCCTTAACTTTTCCAGGCATATACTGTTTGTCAGCACATTGCTTTCCCTTTGCTCACCATTTTAGAACAGAAATAGTACTTGGGATATTATTGCACACAAATGCACACAAATGGCATGAACACAGATGTAAGAGGGAAACAATATGGTATATTTTTTCAAAACTGTGCTGGCATTAAGCTCTCTCACATGGATAAGGTCAACCCAAATGTGGATGCTTGGCTCTCCTTAGAAACCAGAACACATGGGAAACTGGAATTTTTGCGATTTTTGAGCAGCGGTGTGTATGCAACCTACAAGATAGCTTCCTTAATCTTAAGGCATATTAGTCCACAGAGAAATAGGTAAAGCAGGTTAGACAATTGTGCGTAATTTTAAAATAGTAATTTGAAGCATTCATATCACAAAATGTGAGATCTCATCAGAATTTTCCCCAAGTTTGTGGAGATTTAAATTCATGGTTTCATTTCTCCTCATTGTAGTGCTGGATCAAAGGTAGAAGATTAAAATCTGAATTGACTTTAAATTCACAATGTACTGTATTAGAATGAGGCTGTGTCCTTTGAAATAGGTGTGAGCCCTCTGTGGAATCTGACTGTGCTCTGTTTTAAAAATCAGAGAGGTAATAGCAGTGTCTTATAACCAGGCTTCGTGTATTTGTACACATTTGGTAAACGTGGTCACTGCGTGAAATATAATATTAAAACATTCTGGTGTATTTGCAAACCTAAATGTTACTGCAATAATACAGCAAACATTAATCTGTTAAAAAAATCACAGAACACAGGAATCTGCAGTCACTACTGCAGTCACTATTTCTATGTGTAAATCTCTGATTTCGAGGTTATTTTTACTGTGTTGCTTACTAGAAAGCATTTAGCTCACTCATACAGTTCTAATAAATATTTTACAGTGAAGCTATGACTGCATTTTGTTTTTCTTACTCATAATAAGCTCTGAGCACATTTGCTTTCTAATGAAGGTGTTAGCTTTTATAAGAACAAGATTGGATTCTGCAGAGGCAGGTTGGACAGGCTATAGCTTACTGTGAACAGGTGTTTACTCGACTTGATTACTGATCGTTTGCATCAAAAACCAAGTTCTTGTATGTTCTTGTAAAAATAAGGTAACATTCTCACTTTAAGTTCAGGGACCACCTTAAACTCAGTAGCCTTTGAATATCATGTAGTGCCTGCTAGAGGCAGGAAAAAGAGAATATTAACAGAGGAGATTGCTTAAAGGGGCGTCTCATATGGATTCACCAGGCAGCTGGCAGCCAGTCAACCACTGGGTAAAATCAGCAGGGTCTCACCAACCCTCGAATTTGCTGTTTTCAGTGACAGATTTGGAACCGACCTGTGATGGGTTTTGAATACTCTACATTGCTTGATTATTTATGTATTGGTACGTTGCGTGTCTTTGGTATTGTCTGTGTGTTGTATAGTAGCATTTGTTTAACTTGTAAAAAATCTGTCCAGCAAAAAAGAAGAAAAAGAATGCATGAAACTAGCTAACACATAGATAGTTAATTGTTGTTTAACGGGGAATACTAAAACTATTTGCTCTTACAATTCTGGCTCCCTTTCCAGCAATCTACAAGGACAGGAAAAGAAATATGCATATACAGTAACAAAAATTACTGGCAGGATTAAAAGAAACGTGAGAGAGAGGGACAGAAAGGAAGACGTCTTCATGGTCCACATGGTCCATGTCCTTCACTTGTGGTGGCTGAAGAAATTAGGTCTGCCTGAATTACAGTTGAAGTTACATGGCAGAAATATATGTAGACTTTGCTGAGTATCTGTTCATTATTTTCTATAAGACAGTTTTTTACAGCTGCAATAAATTTATTTTTAAGAAAGCAGTTTATTCCTTAAATGTCCCACGTGCCATGGGCAACCCTGAAAGAAAGAACTTCAGGCATCTGAATTCAGCCAGAGCTAGATTTACTGGAAATTAAGGGATAAGTCCCATCCTAGGGTGGAATTCGTGTCAACTAATTTTAACAGTTATAAAAGCTAAGCATCTAGTCTCAGCTGTCATCCAGGCTCTTTGCTATGCAAAAGGAGTAACATCTGATGAGGAACTCATACAATAGCAATAGTACCGAGTCTAAGATAGATGTGACCTATCATCCTCTACGTCCTTTATTTTTCCCTACCCACTATAGAGGGAACCAAGTCAATTTAGTTTAGATGAATAGCTTTCATAAAATTGAAGTCAGACGAGTTAAATCCCACCTTCAGAGCAAGAGGAGTGCGAATTTCTTCTCCCAGACAGGTGAAACTTGAAGCCTGCCACCCTGGGGGACAAATTCAGGAGAAACAGAACGTGAGTGGTGGCATCGGTAAGCCTGTTACTCTGACACCTCGAGCTTCCATAATACCCGGCATTATTACCCCCCAGGAGGAGGCACAAGGGCTGCCTGTTTCGCCCGCCACAGAAGAATGGGAGGCTTTAGTGGGATATCTCAGAAATCTCAAGTGCACTTTTGGCTGTAGGATTATTGCCAGTTGTTGTCAAAATGCTGAATAATAGTGAATGAGCTGCTGAAGGTTTTGGTCCTTTTCATGGCAGTGTATATAATTGTCAGGGAACACCTAAGGCAAAGCACAGCAATACTTATAATTGATGTGTATGTGAGCCTTCATAAGTAATACTCTTTTGTATGACAAAGAATTTTGCAGAGTTTAAAGACTTATTTATTTATTGTTCCTTTTTTAAAAGATATATACTTACATCTTAAAGAAATAAACTGACTCTTGCTGTGTTAAAATAATTTCCCACACTGAATGGCAAGTAAAATGATACATATCCAGTAGTTTTTCCTTTCATTGCGGGTTTGGCTTCTATACTCTAGTGGATTTGAGCATAAAGTGCAGTTTAAATAGATACACATTGTCAAGATTTAGTGAAGTCTGGGAGAACCTTCCTTGGAAACATTCCCATATAAGTCTCATCATCTGGGTTCCAGTGATACTTTTTTGGAATTTATTGCATGTCTTTAACTTCATGCTGCATATTGGTGGTGCTGCAACTTTATCCTTTTAAGTTGCAATACAAATCTATTCTTGAAAAGTTGTGTACTTATGAAAATGCATTGCAGTGCAGATGAATAGAGAAAAATCATATAATGGATTTCTAATGAAAAGTGGAGAAGAAATGCACTTCTACCATGCAATGGGATCAGTATTTTGATGAATTTTATGGCAAGTGAGGTTTTCCATAAAGGAAGCTAATCTTAACTCTCTTTACCTTTTGGCCTCCAATATCTTGCAGCAGGTATATGGTGCTTTTTACACTTATCCACCATCCCCTGTGGAAATATGACCCAAATGTAATGCAGATTACCTCTACTACCTCTGTATGGAATCTGCTGCTATGCTTCTTCACACAGCAGACACGCACCCACTTCTGCCATGTTAAGGTTTATCCGCATGTACAGCTGGAGAGGTGGAGACAAAGGTGCCAACCTGTGCAGAGTGAGAAACTCTGTGATTGACGGGGAAGGCATTGCTATATACCTTCACCTCTTCGCTAATATCCACAAACATTAAAAATTAATTATGTCAGAGGATTCCTGAATATTAATGTTATCCACATGGGAGTACTCTGATGGCAAGTTATTTTTTAGGTAAGAGAAGCTTGACTGAGGGATCTGACATCGTCAGATTAATGGAGAAGTGATTTTCTAGATTTTAGTGTCCTTTCAGTCTTCTCTGCTTGTTACTTGAGAAATAATACCAGCAATATCCATTTACTTACATTTCTTTAAGATGAAGATATTTTATGCTTCTCATAGAGTGCCATTCAATCTAAACTGATTAGTCTTTGCTTGTTTGCCCATTTTTGTCTAATTTTTTTTCCAACTGTTTGTTTACTCAGGTAGCCATTTGCTCTCCCAGTAAGCCAGCTGACCCAGCAGTCTTCTAATTGTCCATCATTGCTGTTTTCATTTTGTCTTTCTTAAGTATTGGTACTTCACTGTTTGTATTCCTGGTTAAAAATACAAATGCCTTTTTATACTCGTCCAGGTAATGTTTGCTGTTCTTGGGGCCTAGATTCCTGCTACTTAATTTTGACTTTTTCTCGTACCCCTTTTTAGACTTCTGTCCTTTGCCTTTATTTTTAGTCTGCCTGATACCGAGTGAAAATGGAAAACATGCTCCAACCAGTCTGCCTTTGGTCCGTGCATTCAGAATTGGAGCGTGAAGATAATATATAATGTACTTAGTATGTTTTTGGATAAAACTTTTCACAAATCGTTTGCCTTCCAAGATTTATTTTTCTCTACATACAGACTGCTAGTTTTCAGCAAAATGGAAATCGTTGAGTCCAAAAGAGGAATTTTTAAGAAATCGGCTTTTTGCATGCCTTTCAACAGGCACCTAAATGGAGGACAGTTATTCTTGTGCATATTTGGGCTTTAGCACCGATGGATTGTTTAAGGTACTCAGAGAGGCAAAAGAAAAACAGGACAGTGATTCCAGCGATTTTAAATGTTGCTATTTCTGATGGGCTGGGTATCAGTGGAAGTGCAGCCAGGTGTACCGGCCACGGAGCCCTTCCTTGCTGCTGAAGTGCAGAGAAGTGTGAAATGAATGGGGACCTTCCTTGCTCTGTTAAAATTCTGAGCTAGATTTTAACGTTTTTTGAAAAATGCCGTCCTGACAGCTGTGGAAACATGATGTTCCTACTCTCTGCTCAAGAGGGGAGATTTATAGAAGAGCTTCCCCACATTCATCAGCGTCAAAACGACTCTCTGAAGAGTAGCCTGTTCTTCAGACAGGTTTGCTGTGAGGTCTCTGCTGAGACATCTCCTGAAGGCTGCAGTTATCATCTGTGGTGTCGGTAGGTATACATTTTATGGGAAGTGGACTGCATCTGCTGACTCCCTAAACAGCCTTCAGGATGACAGCAACTTCAGGTCATTTCTACCTCAGCTTCTCTGAAAAGGAGCCTCATTAAAATAAGTGCAATAGTTTTGATAGAAGATCTTTACAATGTATAAGAAATTTGTTGTTGTTTATTTTAAAAATGTATTCGTGCAAATGGATAGTGTATGGAAGAATTGTTCATGGGCTGGAGAAGATGCAAAATGCTGGTGGCTTGTGGGGGAGACCCCAGGGGTCTCCTGAAGCATTACCAGACTCTACAGGAAGAGCTCAGACACTGCTTTGGTCACTCTGGGCAGTGACACAGGACCTTCTTCGCAACCCACAAGATAATGAAGGCTTTCTGGGATGCAGTCAGCACTGCGAGTTGAGGATGTAACACCTCACCACAGCCTCTGCCTGAAGCTGGGGGGGTGTTCACGATAGCAAAATCTGACCCCTTAGCTCTGTGCTGGGCAGCACATAGGGTACGGCCTATGGTCAGATCTCCTAGGTGGTGTGGTCAGTGGTAATGGTGGCCGATCATCTACAGAAATACGCTGCAGCAGCCCCAGGAGGACAGCTTTAGGTTTTTGCACCAATGTAGTGGTGCAGGGGCTCTGAGGCACAGGCTGAACTGGCTGCACTGGGGTGCTCGCAGTGTGTGGAGGGGAGAAGCCCCCCATGTGTGGCCTGCTATCCGCAGCCCTGCAGCTGCCGCGAGTCGCGGCCACTCTGTTACGTAAACCCTCGCGCAGCACACGCTGTGCAGACAGACGCCTTGTTTGTGTGTGAAGGGAGCTGCGTAGGTATGTGGGGAAGTTCACGCATTTTAACAGGTTCACCATTTAAATTTAGTCCTGAAAGTTAGAAGCAGTTAGAGCCCGAAGTCATCACTGACAGGCAGGGCTTACTTCAGTTTTGAAATGGAGGAAGAGAAGTGGAGATGCACGGAGCATGATGTAGCAAATTTATCCTATGAGATAAGGCTCAAGCACATTTTGCCTTTCTGACAGATTCTGTGCTTAAAGGCCAAACAGCAGCTCCGCTTCTCCTACCACAGAGGCAGGCATGCCGTTCGTTTAACCCTTAGAAAGCTGGCTGGCTCCCAGGAAAATAACAATACCTCATTCCAAACCGTATTAAGCTCTGTGAACATGATATTTAATTCAGAGTAAAGCAATTAGTCTGCATAAAAAACTTAAAATATACCAAATTGCTTTTTTTCAAAAAAACAAAAAAACACCCCCCAGCTATTTCTAGCTAACTAAGCACAGAACACTTTACACAGATTTTTGACTGAACTCCTTTGATTCAGCCCAATCAATCCAGATTTTCTCAATCTAGAAACAAAGTAAAATGAAACAGTAAGTAGATCAGTCATTTTGTCTGAGATTTTCAGACTGTTATACTGGTTTTTTTTTTCAGTGTTAGCATGCTGAAGACAATGAGCCATCTGAACACTGTTTGTGATTCAAACAGATGCATTATTTTCAAGAAAATTGAGAATTCTGTTATAAACTGAAACTGTCTCAGACCTAACTTCATATTCTGCTCAGAATTGGTTTAAAAAAAAAATAAATCTTTATTTGGTTAAAAAAAGCGACACTCCTCCCGCCCCCAGCATCAACCCATACTGGTAGGCAGAGGAACAGCCTGGCACTTAGTAGTCAGCACAAAAGACTAAAACACCTGCTAACAGTCATACCACAATATTTATTTCAGAACCAGTTATCTATTATTTCAGTTAAAGTATGCACTCCTACAGAGCTGGGGATAGATTAAAATAGTTCCCTGTTGTGGCTATTCTGCCCACATCTTTTTCAATAATGCCAAACAGTGATAGGGTAGCAGGAACCTCAGAGCAGGCAGGACAGATGACAAACATTATCTCATGTCTTTGTTGCAAAGGATGGATTTTCTTTGTTACAGGCATGCACTTTCTGCATGGCTGGGGACAGTGGCAGAATTTTTTAATTAACATTTAAATCTATTATTTATGAGTGCATTCCCTGATGTCCAAGTCCAAAGGCAAGCCCTGCTGTGCTTGACTCAGTCTCTTCAGAGAGCATCTGAAAGGATCTGCACATGCAGAGAGCTTCGACTTTCTGGTTGACCACTTCTGCCTGTCAGGAAGGAACAAACATTTAGGGGCTTCTGGGTTGAAGATACACCTATTCTAAATGTTCTTGCACCAAATATCTCCTTATTCACTAAGGAGAACCTTGTATTAGCTCACTGCTCTGGGTGACCCTGATTATCCCAAATTTGCGGATACTAACAGAAGACCTTGTTGTTAAGGCAGGCCCCTTTGACACCATGTGAAGCTTAAGGGAGTGAGTTTCTGACCTGCTGCTCAAGTAGTGCATCACATATGGGGTGAAGGCCAAGTGCCGGGTCCTGCACTTGAGGCACAACAACCCCAAGCAGCGCTACAGGCTGGGGGATGAGTGGCTGGAAAGCTGCCTGGCAGAGAAGGACCTGTGTGTATTGGTTGATAGCGGCTGAATATGAGCCAGCAGTGTGCTCAGGTGGCCGAGAAGGCCAATAGCATCCTGGCTTGTATCAGAAACAGTGTGGCCAGCAGGACTAGGGAAGTGATTGTCCCCCTGTACTCGGCTCTGGTGAGGCCGCACCTCGAGTCCTGTGTTCAGTTTTGGGCCCCTCACTACAGGAAGGACATTGAGGTGCTGGAGCATGTCCAGAGAAGGGCGATGAAGCTCGTGAGGGGTCTGGAGAACAAGTCTTACGAGGAGCAGCTGAGGGAGCTGGGGTTGTTTAGCCTGGAGAAGAGGAGGCTCAGGGGTGACCTTATCACTCCCTACAGGTACCTTAAAGGAGGCTGTAGTGAGGTAGGGATTGGTCTCTTCTTCCACGTGTCTGGTGATAGGACGAGGGGGAATGGGCTAAAGTTGCACCAGGGGAGGTTTAGGTTGGATATTAGGAAAAATTTCTGTACTGAAAGGGTTGTTAGACATTGGAACAGGCTGCCCAGGGAAGTGGTTGAGTCATCATCCCTGGAGGTATTCAAAAGACGTTTAGATGTAGAGCTTAGTGACATGGTTTAGTGGAGGACTTGGTAGTGTTAGATCATAGGTTGGACTGGGTGATCTTGAAGGTCTCTTCCAGCCTAAATGATTCTGTGATTCTGTGAAAGCTACTCTGGAGTAGTTAACCTTCATCCACGACAGACCAGCTACCAGCATCAGTACTTCTGCCTCCATGGTGCTGACATGGCTTGAGGGTCTATCGATATAATCAGCCAGGATGCAAATAAGTCTGCACACAGATTTCCTCCTACATTGATAGGAGGAAACAATTACATCTCTTTGGACCTTAAACTTTTATCCCGAATGAACATGAAAATTGGATATATATTAAGCATGCCACATGGTCCTCATTTTCAGTGGAGAGAAGATTTTTTAAAAGGTATTTGGTGTGGTGAATGTTTAAAAATGTTTTTAAAGAAATATAATTAATGTCATGTGGTTCATATTTTAAAGCTCTCTTTGTAATTTATTTAGATTTCTGTTCTCTTTTTCTGTTTACTACAGCAGGGGGGTAGTTGCATCTCTATACATTTGAGATATTATTCTGGTGTTTTACCATCTTACCATTTTAAGAACTGCATGAAACTGGTAATATCTGGCTTTTAGTCACAAAAGTAAAAAATGTTAAATCATTATGTGTGAGACTAACATTTTTTAACAATGAATGTGGCTGCTGTGTAACACCGAACTATAGAAATGATACAGTAGTCTCATACAGCCAAAGGAAAGGATGTCAAAGGGCTTACAAATACACTGCTCAACTCATGCTACCAAATATCTTATTCTTTGTGCAGTGCCATTAAATTGAATGTAAACATAGAAAGGGAGGGTATTGTTTAACATGAGTGAACTATAGTAGTTAAATATTAACCTGTTTTTGGTAGGAAATACAATGCTTTCTTAGCCTTAAGAATTAAGTGTAGTGTTTTCAATAAGCAGTTATTTTGTGCAGTCCTCGAGCAGATAGTGCGATCTGCATGCTGCAGTTTATTTTGTAGACAAACTGACTGGTACTTGTTGTTTCCAAGTAAATGTATGTTGGTATTCAAGGTCATTTGGAATCTTTCTGCTCAAATATTAGACATTTCAAAAGAAGAATTGCATTTTTCGGTAGGCTTTACATGTTACATGGGTGACCAAATACGTTGGCCTTTTTGAAGCAGCTTCTGAAGAAGACATGGGGAGCTTCACCCTATGTTATTTCTTCAAGGCTTGCAATGAAACTCAGTACCTTTTTCATCCTATAAAGGTCAATTTTTAATCAATTTATAAATGACAATTCAAGGTCATTTGGAATCTTTCTAAGTTCTCATTTGGGATAATTTTGTTGTGGTTGGGAAGGGTAACTTTCAGAGGCATAGGCCTGTTTCCTTCACACTAATTTATCTGAGTTTTGTTTTTAAAACATAAAAGCTATCAAAGAAAAGACCAGATGTTCACAAAACCTTGTCTGAGCACTTTTTCTAATGTCACAGAAGCAGTTATATTTATTCTATCAATAATCAGTGGAAGTGTAACTCCTGGATTTCACATAATGATTATGTATTTGATTTTGACTGCTAGATTAATAACCGCTGTTTTGCTGTTCACGTGCTTTTTATTTGAATGATAAACTATACCTACCATCATAAGATAAACTCACTTTTCTCAATACCAGCTATCAATTCTGTTGTCCTATAGGCAATAAAGGCTGGTGAAGAGAAGTACAAAGGGATGTAAGTAATTATGGAGATAAGAAAGAAATGTTCAGAGAAGTAACATTTGTAAGTCAAAAAGGCTGTCGTTCCATATCCAAATAGCTGTTCTAAGAGTTCTTTCCTTAGGGTAAATTGCTCTATTTAGAATCACTCTTGCTGATTAATTTTCTTACAAATTCTTAATTCAGGAAATAGGGTTTGTTCTTTTCTGGTGACTATCTTTCTGATCAGCTTTAGTGACCCTGAAATTAAAGGCTTCAGAGACTGTTTACACTTGTATTCAGCTATGGGGCACCAAATTATCCTGCATAGAAAAGTCTTCAAAACTCAGCTCAGCTCAGAGGTTTAAGTTGCACATAAAGCATAGTATTCAGGCTTAGTTCACCCAGATGCCAGGATGTAGCTTTATTCATCAAATGTTTTTAAAATCGAATATTTCTAAATGTCAAAGCTTCTTAGATAAATGTAGGACTACTTGCAATTATTCCTCTTCAAGGTCAACTACATCTAAAATGTTAGGGCCTTTTGTTAACAGAAACGGTTGGTTTTTTTTCTTTCTTTTTTTCCTCCAAGAGTTCAATTACTCTTCAGTACCAGTGGAGATGTGATGGTATGAAGATAAAGCTGAAATGTTTCACGTGATGAACTGTTAAACTATGAGCAGGAATCAATCCATCACATCTGAATCTGGTTTCTCCTGACCCCTATGTGGAAAAGTTTGTACTGTAGCAATCCAGTGATAAATTGCCTCCTGCTGGTTAGGCATCTCTCGTACCTTCTGTCCTTCACTTCAGTCCTGCATGTCTGTGTAATAGTTAAATCTTATTACCTAAATCCCAAATAACTTTTGACAGTTTGTGCTAATATTAAATTTACACCACAACCAAGACCAATTGTCAAGAATTTGTGCATAGCAAGAGACTGTTGTTGCTGTCTTCAAAATATTTAATGATTATGGTCATAAGCAAATGGGAGATGATCATTGGATAGATATTTTTAGAGCTTCTGTCACCTAGATTTTAATTAAAGTGTATTAAAAATTTGCATTACTCAAACAAGTCTGAACTAATCAAGTCTGGACAAGCTTTCAGAAAGCTTGTTTAAAATAAATACATTTTATTAACAAAATGTTGAACTTACATAGAATGGGATTCTATAATCTTTGCTCACTGATTGCCTTTAGCAGTCCTGAAGACAATGGTATTCTTGTTTAAATATAGTGCTCCCAAGTCTCAGAAATGTTGCCCATTTGCTAAGTTCAAGTACGTATCTAGAGAGGATGTAGATTTTTTAAAGTATTGTATCCGTCAGTAATGTTTTACAGATAGGGAAAATTGTTAAAACCCTGAACTAAGGCCTTAACAATGAAATAAAATATGAAGAATACTTCAAAAGCCTTTGATGATTTTATTAACAAATACATTTTATTTAACATGTTATGGCATAAGATTAAACTCAAAATTAATAACGTAAATATATGCTTTTGCAGATATAATAAGATGAAAAAAAATACTATTTTAAAAGTACCCCCCAAAAACTCAAAAAGTTGTTACATTCTCTATGCTTTCGTTATTATTCTTTCAAACACGGTGCTTATTCTCTCTCTTTCAGCTGTAAAGCTTCTGATTTCACCTCCATCTCACTTAACATTCTGTTATTAATTCCTTTAAAGCATGCAAAAAATACGACTTCCAAGAAGAGCAGCCACATAGCCACAGAGCTATAGAACTCACTGCAAGAATACCAATGAATAAAACATCAGTCAACATTGTAATTACAGGTTAAGGCTAGATCTTCAGCTGGTGGAAATGGGCATATGCTGACTATGGCAAAACCCAGAAGCACCAGTCACCTGCCTGGTTCCAAGCTCCCAGTCGTGGCAATTTGCTTAGTCAGCTATGGTCTCTCCATAAAGCAGAGTAATGTATAGTTCAATAATATTTTATTATAATTCTTACATATCTCTAGGGAAGTTACATTTTCAAAGGCAGTATGTTGATTTTTAGTCCACCCCAATATATACTTTTGAGAGTAGGTATCTCTGAGCAGTTAAGGGAAACTTTGGGTCAAATTCCTGCATTGCATGAAAAAAAAAATCAGAAAAGTGCACATATATATGTATAAATGCAGAAAGAAGCCACATTGCTAACTGTATCATGGCCAGCTGCCACATGTCACGCTGCCATTTACTGCTATAGACATGGGCCTGTGCTGGGGCACAGAGTGCTTATACATGAATGTCAACTTCATCTCCTGGTTCGACAGACTCTGCTGAGGGAAGTCTTCCAGTTTGGGAAAGCAGTAAGGCCAGGGACAGTCTGGAAATGGTGTTTCCTTTCAGGCACCTGTATGTGGGCCTGGACCTGCCCCAGTGGAGTCCCTGGCAGAGAATCAAAGCGTTATTGCAAAAAGAACTGAGTATGTTACACCAAAGGGATAACTAAGTTACTGTATCAACTTCATGGACTTTTGTAGAGTAAAAAAACAATTTTTTTTTTTTTTTTTTCCATTTCTGGCCAGGTGAGTCTGGTAGAAACAATACCATACTTCCTGTTACCTTCTATAGCTTCTATAGGCTAAGCTTACCATGACAATTAAACGCACTGAAAGGCATTAATACTGGAAGTAAAGCCCTCGATTCCAGATCCTAGAAATAGCTGTCAATGACATTTCTTCAGCAGATGAAGAGTTATATTTTTAACTGCAAGCATGGTCTCTGTGCAGGTTGGTTTGATCAGCGTCTCAGGAAGCAAAAATCCGAAATGGCCGGTGTCACGCAGCTCAAACGCAAATGCATAGGGGATACCATTTTTGTAGGCCCAGTCCATAGAGCTGCCAGAACTCACATCTGAAAGAGAGAATTCAGAGAAAATTAAAAAAAAAAAAAAAGTTCAATGCAGGTCATGTTGAAAGCACTGGATAGTTATCGTGGCGTTGTGTCTACAGCACACAGTGACTACACCCCCAACTCAAGCTGTCGCTCCCTGACCCTGAACACCCTTCAGGGAGGGATATGGGCACCCAGCTCCCTGTGTAAAGTGCTCAGCCCAATACAGGATTAGATCCTTGATTTTCACAGGAGAAAAATAACTGACTTCTCTGTGTATAGTGAAAGTTCAATAAAAGCGAACATTTAGTATAAAGCCCCAAACCATTCTTGTCCCAGAGTGAGTGCAGTCTAAAGTTTTGCTTCCACAAAGATGTCCCACCTGGAACTGTGCTCTGCGTGGTCCTAGATTTAAGTGTTTTTTTTTTGTTGTTGTTGTTTTTTGTTTTTTTTTTTTAGGCAATTCCTTTGCAGGGAGAAGGGATAAAGATGATAAAGTAAACTACAATCTCCTCTTCAAAGTGCTTTTAAAATTCTTTTCATTTCTGTCTTGGCTCAGAATTTCCTTACAGTATGAGAGCATTTGCATAGGTGGTGTCTAATATTAACAAACCTTCCAGAGGAAGTATGTTTCTTATGCTTTTCATTATCTCCATATGTTGATTACCCAAGACACTTATATTTATATAAAGATCCATCTCCTATGCAGCCTGCTTTCTTCTGTGCAATTCTAGCATTAATTCACACTGCTCTTCCTTCGACACAGTGAATGACTGCACTGTAACGAGCACAAGACGATGACTGTGCTGTGAGATGGGGGCCCACGATAAAGTGTGATGCGTAGAGCTCCAACCAAAACACAGCAACAGCAAAGGCGATGCAGGAGATTACTTGTGAAAGATCTTGCTATTTACTTAAGCCCCTCATTTTTTCAGAGTCTGTTGTTCTTACCAAGAGAATTCAGGCCTCATAGTTTCAGTAAAGAGAATGATGTCTCATTGAAACCTATTGAACTTCATTTCCTTTTTCCCATCTGCATGGAGAGCTTGTCTGACAAATGTTGTTACATATTTAAAGGGCATATTTTAAAGTTATTCTGTTTATAGGGGAAAATGCATTTGAAATCACCCTCTGAAAAATTGAAGATATCCAAATAAAGATACTGTTGCTATCAGTTATCATCATCTAGACACAAAGACATCTGAAAATTAGGGTTTAAGGAGATCATCTTAAATTTTAGAATGAGCTCATGAATAGCTCTACCTATCCAAGTGCACAGAGGGAAAGGCAGTGTAATGGTGAAAACTGAAAACTACTTTGAATTATTTTCTCCCAAGTATTTTATAACTTAGTAGTGCATTTACAATATCTGGCAAATACATGCTTTTTCAGATCTGATCCTTTTTTTTTAAATCTCTTTATCTGTTCTGAACATGTTACTTGCTGGATTTCCCCTCTCAAATGCGTTGCATTTTACTCTCTTTTATTGCATCAATTGACTTAATCTTACTGCAATCAACTGACTGAGTCAGTTACAAAACTTCTTCTTCCGCCTTCCTCACCATCCACAACGGGAGCAAAGTTCACTTTAAACAGTATTTGCTTCCTTTGTTATAAAAAAGGTAGTCTCCTTCTTACTACAGCTAGGTGAAAGTCATAAACCTGTGTCAGAGGGAAACTCACACAAAGTGCTAGATGCAGGACCGTATCTGTACCTTACGCCATAGGCAGACTGAAGAGCATTAACAGCATTATAGGCTGCAGATTCCTGTGGGAGGGAGAAAAACAAATGCATAAATTAGATTCTAAATTAAATACTGCAGTGGGGTTGGAACCTGAGCTATGGATCGCTGACTGCCGGTGCAATGCCCTGTTCCGTAAGTCCACAGCAGCAAATCTAAAATGATTTTAAGCGAGAAATGCATTATTTATTTTTATTGACAGCATTTCCCTAACACTAAGAACTTGATTCAGTATTTTCATGGCATAAAAAGGCTCACTGCACTGTGAATGGTCAGCCATTAAATATTTCTAATTATAGGTGTATATATACCCTTTTTAGGCAATTTAAAAGCCCTGCAAGCATTTTCTACTAACATCTGCAGATGTATTTCCCAGTCCACTAAACTTCATTTCTGCTGGGCAGGTGAAGGTGATGTTCCACAGTGTTTCGGTGAGCAGAGTGGGAAAAAGAAAAGAGGCAAATTCCACTCCTGAATCTCTGATGGACTGGGGAATATTCACCTCTGGTCTAACTTTCTCTGGGACCAGATGACATAGGCTTGGAGATCTAGTTCCACTATTGCAGAAATGCAGATTCAGTGCTGTATGGGGAAAACCAGCACCTACATTTCCAGATCCACATGGATGCAGTCTGTTTAGGAGGTTCATGGCATCCTGTGAAACTGCGCAGGAGGCCTGGCCCATGGCAAATCCTGAGGGTCACACATGAATACTGCTTGCAAACACAGAGAAAGGATGCATGTATTTGAAAGGAAAAGGAATATTATGATTTCAAAGGAAAGGATCCTGGAGAATGTACAGTGAAGGCCAGGAATACCTAGAAAAAACAGAGCTATCTCCCTATGGAGAACGGGAAATGAACAACACCATTGGAGCTAGGAACCGCTGGGCTTTGAACAACCATGTGAAGCTGCAATGGTTGGTTTAGTTGTTTTTTTTCCCGAAGAGCAGCAGGATTCAGTTTATGCAAGTCTTCATGAACTTGGTCCTTACATTGCTCTTCACCAGACACTAGATGAATGCACGGAGAAGGATTACTCTATACCTGCCTTTCCATTTATGCACTTTCCCTGACCTTCTACTCATTTGCCATTGTCATGAACCAGGATTCTGGCTTAATCTTTGGCCTGACCAGTACAGACATTCCTGTTGTGTATCTTTGTCTGCTCTACTAGAGAAGCAAGAGAAAATTCCTTCAAAATGTCATTCCAGAAAAAACCCACACACATTCATTTTCACTTACTGGCGAGCAAGTAGGGCTTTGTATAAGTTTATTTTACACTGAAAACTGCTCTTACCAAATGGAAGAGCAATTTTTTACCCCATTATGAAAATCTGCTAGGCACAACTGGATTTGCTTTGTTCACTTCTCAGCACAAGGAAGATTGTGCTGGAGACTCTGGCCTGATATTTTCAGCTCGCCTCTTGTCTTCCTCTCACCACCTCCACGAGAGGCTGCAGGAGGGCAGGAACTGCTGAAGTCAGTGCTGCTCTGCACTTCTGCAGGGCTGGGATGCAGGAGCCAGTTGATGCCGAAGGATAACTTCTGACTCACCCCACACCAAACACGCGGAGGTGGCAGGAGGCCCAAGGCAGAGGGAAGTGCTGTCCCTTGGGACTATTCCGCCTCTTACACATGCAGATGCCTCAACTTCTGTGAGTCATGACACACACAAGACCCTGACGGGGCAGGAGGTGTCAGACCCTGTGAGGGCAGAGGGGTTTCACTGCAATGACGTGACGGTGGCTGTGGTCCCAATAAATGTGCCATGGAAAGGAGAACACGGCCATGAAGGAGAATGCTCCCTGCATGAGTTACACATTGTACAGCAACAACATAAAAGAGGCAAGCCCTGTTGAAATCATTCTGAAGAAATACTTTGGCAATTCCCATTTGAAATAGCACAACAGCATTGAGTTCTGCACAGAGACAGCAACTGCCCAAAGGTCAGCCCAGGAGGGACCCAAGTACACGTCTGGCATGTGGGCAGGTCCCTCTGCACTGCTCTTGGCCCGGAGGGACACTGCTCACCTCCACTGTTGGGGTTATGTACATGAAGAAGGGGACAGTTCTGAATTGCGTCATACTGTGCGGACCTTACCATGAATAAATCCAGGCAACCAGCCTTTGAACACCCCCTCCAGGAGAAGGCTTCATGTAAAGTTATCAGATTTTTACAAAGAGATACACAAACTCAGTCGTGACATATAAGCTCTCTGTAAACACTAGAGCAAATGACTGTACAGGAAAAAAAGGAGTGAACAGTAGGGGAAATTTAAAACTCCCTTGGAGGATGAATTTTTCTGCTTTTTTTTTTTTTTTTTTTCCCCCAATCTTAAAGTACACTTTCATTTTAAGTATCTTAAAAGAACAGATTTCAGGAGAGTGTTAATAAGAGACTTGTGCCTAAATTAGAACTGAATATGCATGTTGTGATCAGTACACAGCTCTCCAGTTTCAAAGCAACTCTGAATAACTGAACACTTTAATCGAAATGGTAACTGACAGCTCTCTAGAATGACACGACCCAGACAAAAACATCCTTTCTTTTGCTTGGGATTAATTGTGCCCCCCTTTTAACACCAAATGCTATTTATCTGCTGTGCATGTGGAGTCCTCTGTACAGAGCCCATGTAGACCAGCAAAGCTTGTTCCATCATCAACAGGAAACAGAGGCTGCCACTTTCCAGCTCACTGTAAATCTCCAAGAGAACTGGAGAGTCTGAAACCTCAGTCTAAGTCACCATTTGAGATACTTCAAATATTAAAGATTATTCATTTAGGAGCCACCAGGTCACGGAGCCTTTGGCTGTAAGCAAATATTAAAACACGTAAATAAATAAGCAACAGTATTCCATTCATTTCCACTATAACCCCCATACTAAATAACAGGAAATCACTTTGGTTTCTTATTCCAACCTCCCTGTTCTTTTTGCCCCACTGCAATAAAAAGAATGACGGAGTCAAATACTGGCACAACATTTAGAATTGGGATTTGACTTCCATTTGTCCAGGGCTGTTGTCTAAAACAGTGCCTTTCTTTGTCACTTTAGGTCTGCACACCACTCCCTCTGGTACAAAACCTGATCCAAGGTCTCACGGACTCAAGGGACACCTAGCACTCATCAAAGATGGACTCCTTTGGTTTAAAAGCTGTGGATGGAAAAGTAAAGTGTGTGCACTGAGGGGTGGTCACCCCCTCTCTCAGAAAGGAAATAGCTGTCAAGCAACAAGAACAACATGTATTGAAGATTTATTGTTATGTATAAAAGCTCTCAGAGATTCCTTTTCCTTTGAATGAATTTCCTAACACTGTGTCTGCTGTTGTCTTACATTACTCTGGGTATTGTTGATACCCAGCAATCATCTTGAAGAGGAGATGCTGGTTCTTCCTATCACTGTGTCTTTACCTGTTGCTGTCGTGTCTTCTAAAAAAAGGATGCTTGCACCTGCTGGTTTTCAAAGAAATGAGATCCTGGGGTTTTAAATCCCCAGTCTATATTTTTTGCTAATTAATAGATACCGGTTCATTTGGGAAGCTCTTCTTTCCCTTTGCCACTCCCCAAAAGAGGGTGGAGAACGTAGACTAAAAACAAGGTTCATGGGTTTTGTTCACAGTCAGTGCAGGGTTTCGTTGCCAGTCTCCACAAGTCTCATATTTTTAGCTCCTTTGTCTGCATAGCTAACTTCTAATTTGCTCTATTTCCCAAGAATGACATCAGACAGGAGAAATTTTAGTAACTCTTGAAATTAAGTGTCTTAACAGAAATAAACCAACAAAGAGACTTCAGTTTGTGCAATGCTGGCTGCTCAGCCTCCTGAGAGGGCAGCTCAGTGAAACTTCAGTGCATCTCCAGGGACTGACAACATCATTTATTCTCCACAGGATAAATCTAAGATGCAGCTAAGCTCCTTTTGGAGTAAACTAGCTTAAACTAGTAAGTTAAATGTCACTGCAACTTTCAAATCCAAAATGAGAGATGTATGGACAATTGAATTTTACCAGAGACTGAAGGCAAAAGAAAGATGCTGGCTACTGATTGCTGCAATGTGTGTCTGTGAGCAGGAGCAAACAGCAAGTGAAGCTTGTGCAACATTTCCCTAAGAGAACAGGCTAACGGGAGGGCTTTATGCACAGGAGGCTGGCTAAAAACAGACTTCAAATTGCAAGCAGGGGGAATAGCTCTCCCGCATTTGGATGAGCATGGAATACATGAACTGAACATATTTGTAAATCAATAGGCTTGCATCAAAAAACATACTATTAATTTATTCTCCTAATAGACAAAAGCTCCAAAGCACCTGATGTTAATTAACTGCTTGTCTTAAAGTGGTAAAAACACTATGTCTGAGCTGATTGATACATAAAGCAATAGAAGCTTTATTTTTGGTGAAATCTACCAGATTTCTCTTCTAATCAATAAATATAAACCATTCCAATTTTATTTTGGTCATAAAATTGAAGATGATCTTCTTTTGTGCTTCGATTGTTCCAGCTAGATGCCCAGGGACTTAACTACACAATTCCCATTACTGTTAATTAAATAAAATGATAATAACTATAATTAAAACCCAGGGATTTATCCTATAGGGTAATTTGCAGGGACTGATGAATGGAAGGCACTATACCATTTAAATTAAATTACTGCTGACTCACTTTGAGGGAAGGTTATATAATCAGAAATGAGGTTGCAAGCAGATCCAGAATAAATACTTCTCAATATTAAATATGTGCAATGCATTGAAGAAACAACTCTCTTCTCAAACCAAAAATGTACCAAAAAATGTTATATAGGGAAGTGTATTCTCCCCAGTGCTAATGTACTTACCACACAACTGAAGTTTGGAATAGTTGCATATTTGTAAGAGTAAGGGTACAGCAGCATCTGTGCATATGCATGGAAGGACAAATAGGCTTTTATTTGTTTCCGATGTTTGCGGAGAAAATGAGCAACAGCCTTTACTTCAGGCTCAGATTCAGGGAAGGGACCACAGTAGGTGTCATCGCATGGGTGAAATGAAGCACCTTCATCTAGAGATGGAATGAGAAAGCTGATGGTGAGCGATCACAGAGAACTTCTAAGGGTCAACTTCTGGCTCAGCCTGCGTGAGCCTCTGTGCAAAAGCATGAAAAGCAATAAACAAATTGCTTTCTTGTGACTGATGGGCATGAGCCAGTGGGGCCTCAGTGCAGCAATCCGCTTGTTCATCTAACAGACACACCAAGTGGTCAAGTGGCCAACTACATGCGGTTCTCCCCAGAGGACGTATTTTTAACCCACCAGAAAAAGGACAGCCTGACTTCATTGTATTTTCTTCACCAGCTTTCCATACAAGGGGCACACTTTATGGTAGCATTCCAGCATAGAGGTTTTATTAAAACTAGTGAAGGGTTTCAGCTGGTTTATTGGAAATCAGAGAGCTATGCCTCTTTCACTAGTCACTGCCAAGACCAATCTAGCTTTCAAGAGCGGTCTAGTCTACTGGCTTACACAGCAATAGTTGCAATGGTAGGTACATAACCTCAGCATACATCACCTTAGAGACTCATTTAAAACATAAGAATAGTCCTTGACTACTGCCTATTTTTACTCTTGCAAACCTTATGGGAAAAAAATGATGAGCTGCATGGGATGACTGCTCAGTTAACTAAAATAGAAATAATCTCAGTTCGCACAGGGCTTATTTTTCTTTCAAAAAGGGGCAAGGGCCCAGTTGTGAGGATTTCTTTCACCGCATCATCCTGCTCAGGTGGCAGTAAGCTACAGAAGTGAAACCTACGTGTAATATCCCATGAGGTAGTGAAGGATGAAATTCAGAAAAGGAGACGTGGCAGTGGCTCCTTTATCATCTAGCAGTTCTGGTTCTAAGCCACCATCTCATTTACAGCTTAGGGCCTGGGCCTAAATGAACAATATTTATGCAAATCTACAGCACTCTTTTATCCACTGTGATTTCTAAATGCCACATGTTTTACATTGACCTGCAAAATAATAATAGTTTGTTTGCAACATTCCCTGGTCCCATCAGGGACTTACAAAAGCAGTGTTTTATTGGCTTTCCTTTGTATAGTAAGTACTCCCATCTTCAAATAATAAGAAAAGAGCAGTGTGTGAGAATGCATAATAATATGAACTAAAACAGGGTTATGCAATCACCCTAATGCAAAAAAAAAAAAAAAAAAGAAAGTGGAAGAATTTCATGCTGCAGCTTCATTTGTAATAGGAAAAATGAGGCTATCATTCAATGGCCATAGGTGGGGATATCAAAAGGTATTAGTGCTTAGATAGCAGTGGATATGGAAGGGTTATATTGAGGGCAGATGGTGTCCTCCCTGCAGAACAGATGGTCACCAAGTCATCCAGATCCCAAGAGCACCCTCTCTTTATGTCTTGTCAGATAATATAGCTAAAGGAAAGCTATTTAACAGAGCATCCAGACCCATTACTTTTTTTTT
>VXAA01000564.1:201179-255696 GCA_013399115.1 Anseranas semipalmata
AACACCTCTGGTAAACATATTCAGTATTATATTTTAACTGAATTAATTTACTTCCATTTTGCATGTCACAAAGTGACGGGCCAGATTATACAGAAAGTCACCTTTGAATGATATAATAAGCATTCAATCTTTCCTGTCTGAACAATTTTGTGAGTAATACTACTAATAGTACTTACATTTGTCCAGCTAAAATGGTATCCATCCACATTAAACACAGGCATGATATAGAAATACAGCTGAGTTAGCATCCTTCTCATGGCGGGATCAGTCTGATATGTCTGAAGAGCCTAAAGGAGAAAGGCCAAAGAATGTAGTTTCCATAACAAAAATAATTTCCAGGTTAAGTGTTATGGCTGGCTAAGATGGTAATGAAGCCTTTGGCAGTATGGAGGCCCAATCCTACTGCAATGTTGGCATTCTTAGAGCTGTACTTGAAAGGCTGACATCTTCCCATAAATGTGATTAAAGGTAGCATGTGAACATGTGAAAAAAGGTGTTCAAAAGACCCTCTTCTCCCAGCTTCTCAGTTATTTTCAATAGCCAAGAAAATGCAACTCACATTACATAGAAACAAATGCAAAGTGTTTCTTGACACAGGAGCTGAAAGTCAGTGGAATAGTTCCTTAGCTGAGGAAACACGCTTAGGAACCATAAGATAATGGAGTGCTATTGTTCCCACCAGCTGATAATTTGGTGAGGTCAGAACATGTATAAAAGTATTTAAGGCTCACATTATGTAAGCTTCTGTTGTATTCAGAGTAATCTACTATATTCAAAATAATCAATGCAAACAGCTTATTCCTTTACAATTTAGAAAACCCTGTACTTTGGAGAAGTTCAGGTATAAAGGTTAGTAGAGGAAGTCTAGGTAGGGAAAGTAATTTTTTCCATTCTACATCTTAGAGAAATGCAGCAAACCAGAAGCTCCTCAGCAGCTATTTCAGGGAGAAGAAATTTGGTTGAGGAGGAAACAAGTCACCACACGTCATTTCCTTGACTTTTTAATGCTTTTCTCTTTTTACCCAATATTAACAAATACAGCTCAGCTTGTGTCTTTGTGGTGGGTATTTACATATCAGAGATAATGAGATTGGCATATTTGCTTGTGCCTGCATTTACATATGCCATTCTTTCACTGCAAGTTACATCTGTAGTTATGCATTTTGTTACATTGTAGTGTTATATATACTGTCTCATAAACTGGAAGAATAAACTCTTCAAAACACTTTTAAAAACCGTCTCCTTAAAATAGCCACAGATAACTAATTATTTTTTGGAATACACTCCTTAAAAATTGCATGGATAAGATCTGAAAAATTTTCAGAACCTTACCAAATTTGCAAAAAGTGATATAATGAAAGTATTTGAATTAATACTTGTTAATTTTTAATATGTTTTAAATTCTGCATGGAATATCTTTCTCTTGTCAGATAAAAAAACACGATTTAAAACAAAAGAAAACAAAACAGACTGAAAAATCATAGAATCATAGAATCATAGAATCATAGAATCATAGAATCATAGAATGGCTTGAGTTGGAAGGGACCTTAAAGACCATCCAGTTCCCACCCGCCTGCCACAGGCAGGGACACCTCCCACGAGACCAGGTTGCTCAAAGCCCCATCTAACCTGGTCTTGAATACCTCCAGGGATGGGGCATCCACAGCTTCTCTGGGCAACCTGTTCCAGTGCCTCACCATCCTGTGAGTGAGGAATTTCCTCCTAACATCTAATCTTAATCTCCCCTCTTTTAGTTTAAAATCCTTCCCGCTTGTCCTGTCATTGTCTGCCAGTGTAAAAAGTTGCTCTCCATCTTTTTTTATAACCACCCTTTAGGTACTGAAAGGCCGCTATAAGGTCTCCCTGGAGACTTCTCTTCTCCAGGCTGAACTACCCCAACTCCCTCAGCCTGTCTTCATGGGAGAGGTACTCCAGCCCTCTGATCATCCTCGTGGCCTCCTCTGGACTCGCTCTTGTGCTGGGGGCCCCAGACCTGTACTCAGCACTCCAAGTGGGGCCTCACAAGGGCAGAGCAGAGGGGGACAATCACTTCCCTTGACCTGCTGGCCATGCCTCTGTTGATGAAGACCAGGACACAGCTGGCCTTCTGGGCTGCAAGTGCGCACTGCTGGCTCATGTTGAGCAAAATGTCAAGCTCCCTTTCATTTTTTAAAGCTGCTCTGTGTTATTTGAATGACTGCTATATTTTATGAAATACTATGAGAGACTTTGGAGGGCTTTAATACTTTTGAGGGCAGTAATAATTTTCAAACTCTTAAGTCTTAAAATTGATTTAGAGCCAAATCATTCAATTCTGTTCTTTAAAGCATATATGGTTTATCTTAATAAATTGGTTACCCTTTCACAGTACCATCTCATTTAAAATGTAATGGACCTGGTGCAGCTTTCTTCTTCACGGAAAGCAAGAGTGTAGATGGTGTAAACTGGTGTAAGTGCGATTATATTATTTCTTTCTGCTGAAATTATTTTGTCCTTCATACTACATTTTCATCTGGCAGTTTTATTTGATACATGCAATAAGGCAACACAGGCTGCATAATCTTGCCTCCCTTAACTGGGAAGTCTTACAGGCACTGAGGTGTGTTATTGCTGGAGCATAGCACACAACTCTCCTTTTGTGACGTGACTCTCAAATCCTCTAAATAATGATCATGCGACCCCCACCCCCAACAGCGTTGAAACATTTTCTCCTCACTTGCACAAGCAAGATGAATACAAACCATTAGTGAATTAACTGCATTGTAGTTTGCACACAGCTCTCGGAATACAAAGTGATGCTACTTCATAGAGCTTGATTCTGCTTCTCCATCATGTAATCAATAGCAGCTTTGCTGCTGAATGCGCAGAGAGCCAGGCTGGCCCAATAAATGCTGAATAGTGTTATTAGTGAATGAACAGATGATACAGGAACCCTGCCAACAATGTGCAAGCAATCTGCCTGGGGGATGGGGGAAACGACCAGTGATTAATAGGAGGGGGCTCAATCATCTGAATCAGCAGAGAGTGGTGGTTGCTGATACAGTTATGCCATCTTAGCCTGGCCTAGGACCTGGTCCATACAAAATTTAATTTGGGGGATGAAGTAAACAAAAGAGCCAAGGCAATAAAACACGGGAGTTTAAAATGGATTTAGGATACAGTTGGACTTTTTATAAAGTAAGGGGATTGACTCAGAAGAACAAAGCAAGGAGACAGGGTTGAGAGAAACTCTGAAACTGCATGTGAACTTAACGATTTGCTGTCCCACAATTAATTGTTATTGAATTTAAGGTAACAATCAGTTTATGTTGTTTCTGGTTTTGAATTTAACATTCACACTGAATTAACCTGTTACTATTTTAGCACAGGGAATTGACTTAATTGCTGTTCTACCAGAAATCACATAAGACTGCTTCTGATAAAACAGGATTAACTCTTCTACCCATTTATGAAGACATCAGTTAAAACATCCTTCTGACAGTAGCATATAATGTTTTACTATTTTACGTATTTCTTACATTGTAGCAGCATGATGCTATGATCTGCCATTCAGGCCTTCATGGCCACTTCATCAATTTGGCAAGTCAGTAGTTTTCTCTGTCCTTGTAGTTGGAAGCAGTACCTCTTTTTATCTCCATTTTCCTTTTTACTACTAGTGCCCTGCTTTGGCACTCAAATCACAAGCAGAGTGGTAAGCCTATTATTAAGGAGAAGATACAAATCTAGAACCAAACATCTAAAAACAGGGTCAAACTTTCAAGGTTGAAGCTTGAACTGTGTCTGAAACCTGAAACTTTTTTTTTTTTTTTTTCCCAAGCAAAATCTTACTTCCTCTTTGGTAATATACAGAAAACATTGCCCACAGGAGGAACCCAGAAACAGCAATGGAGAAAATTGACAGTGGGCTGCAACTACTCTGCAGCACTCCAAAGAGAGCCCATGAAAAGGGCGTACAAAGGAGAAGGACCTGCGGTATCCCTAAGGCTTAAGCAACTTAAGCTGCTACTTAACGATTCAAATGGAGAAGATACTGAAGCAGAGGAGAGGCAGAGGGACAACAACATGATTGACACGTTAGAGAAACAAAGAGCAATCCCATTGCGGCTGGGACCACCCTAGCAAATGCAGTATCTCGTGGGGAAGAAGCTGGCTACAGTTCCACAGTTCTTAGTGGAAATAGGAGATATAACTTCTTGGTTCCAGTTAGAGGGGTAGTACATAAAAAAAAAATTGTAAGTCCCAAATTGTTCAAGGACAGTCTAGGAGGGAAAGGAAAAGACGGTGTTATTCTGAAGCATGAATACTCTGAAAAGGGCAGCATAAACTTCTCTTCTAGTAATCGTGTACAACTAATGCCCACACGAACTTGGTGGCAACCAACCAAGATGTTGGTCCAGGGTAGTACATGTTGAGGGAAAACCAATATAATTCACCTGAATAGATCATTTAATTAAATAGTGGAGATTCAGTTAAATAATTAAGATAGATACACATTATTTCCTATAGTTCAGTTTCTGAAACAACTATGTTATTCAAAGCACAGAATTTTCTTTCACAGTCTTTCTTGCTAAATAGTGCATCTTCATAGTAGTTTTACTGAAGTCCTACTTACTCAACATCATCATAAAGGGGTGGACTGCTAAAATATAAAGCAGGATTTATTCCCTAGGACAAGTGACATGTTGGAGCAACAATGTGAATTCTCTTCATGCACTGAAGAAGGACACACCCAACAGCTTAAAAGCCTTCACAGGGTAGAATTTGAATATCTTAGTGATTAACACACATAGGAGTTTGCACGAGCAAGTGTCATTAAACAATTCCTACTACAGGCACAAGATATCTGCAGGGTTACCTTTACATTCATAATGCATTCACATTGTGAAAAATGAATAGCTGTAAGTACAATGAAAGTAATTTTAACCTTAAGATCATGGGCAGTTAGGAAGATGCAGCTGCGTAGTTGAAAGTGCACAAAAGAAATAATGCAAAACTTTTTTTTCCTTTTGGAAGAGGAAAAACAGAAATAATTTTAAATATATATATATATTTGCTATCGTGAAGGTGTCACATCAAAGGAAAGGGCCTTCTCTAAATAACAGTAATGTTGAACAGAACCTGGGAAAATCCACCATGGACCAAAAAAAAGGAAATACTGCAGAGCACAGAAATGGTTTGCCACAGCTGTTTTTAAAACAATGCATCACATGCCTCGTTGTGGTGATACCATGGTACTGCACTCCATCTTTTTTTGGCATTGGCTTGGGATTTATCCATTAAAAAAAAAAAAAAAAAAAAAAGCATCACAATCACAACTGAGAGCCCAGTCCTGGAAACTCTTGTTAGTAGTGTTCACTGCTCCTTTATTTTCCAACCCCTCAGAATTGGTACTCATCTGTAACATCTGTTTTCAGTAGTAAGGATGTGCTGGAGAGATACAGAAACTCAGACCAAAGTGGGATGTAAGATGGCTGTGGAAATAACAGACCTTGTTCAGAATTGAACCAGTTGTGGAGCAGAGGGGAGTAGTAGCAGAAACTAGATACCAATAGGTGTGATTATGGCATGGGAACTTCAAATGGCAGGAGCAGCATTTCGAAGAAGAAAAAAATCATGCAGATAAAACAGAGTCTGCATTTGTGCCAGTACCTCTTGCTGTTGAAAGGCTGATGAATGAAGCACTGAGTGAAGAGGCTGAAAGAGGAGATCTCTCTGGTGGAGCAAAGACAAATAACATTTCAGGCAGAAGCTCCTGACAGAAAAGAATGAATTAGCTAAAGATAAGTAAGGCTGAGTGTTTCAAATATAGATGCTGCAGGATGAAACAGATGGATTTTTCCCCCAGATAATGGCTATATAGGGAGCAATCCGAGAAGATATTTTTTTTCTAAGGTTAGGCAACTAAAAAGACAGCTGGGGAGACTAGAGTCTGGCAAACAATAAAAATTAAGCTCAAATGATTGTATGACATTTACTGAAAGAGCTGTCAGAGCATTTGTGGAGAGATCTGTCACCAGGTGACTCGCCCTTCAAGGTGAAAAAAGCCCAGTCTTCACAGTGCCACAATCACTCACACTTGGGAAGGGGGTTGCAGGGGACCAGGATGCAGCCCTTAGAAGCTTCTGGCCTTCTTAAAACAAGGGTGAACAGAAAACTGATGAGCAGGAGGAAAACCCAGAAAAGAAGATTTCATAGAGCAAGCAGATGTGGTGGTTTAAAAAGAAAAAAAAAGTCAAACCAACATCAGCTGAAGAGCTTTAGCTGAAGGGAAGGGACCTCGGAAAGAAGGAACATATCCAGCTAAAGGGTGAAAGGAAAAAGCTACAGATACAGTATTTGTTTTTGCCTTGCATGCCTCTGACTCACTTTGGAATATTTCAAACAATTTCAAAAGCTCTTCAGGTTTCTGAGAGCCAGTACTCAAATATATGCTAAGATTAGGGGTACATCTGTCCCCAGGAACAGTAGTGGTATAAATGTATGGCATAAAGGAGATACAGTTAAGTTCTCGCTTGCTTTCCTGCACAGTTCAGAACCTCTGCTTGGAGAACTTCAAGAAATAGAGACGGAAAGCATATCATGGGGGGTGAACTAACTACATTGTCCCGAAGAATCCCTAAATACAGGTGTAATGAGTATTCTTTAAATTAATACTTGTGTGAAATCCTGGATTGTGGGAATGTGGCATTTCAGCTGTACCACTTCTCACCTGAGAAGTGACAGGTCAAGCATGTAATCTTTAACAAACATTAGTGCGTTGCTTCACATAACTCTCTTACAAACCCCTGAGATCAGAATATTTACGAAGTGGGTGAAAAACTCATGTCTGAATCTCTTAATCAGTGGGGAGAGAAGCCAGCATTTTGAGGCTCTGGTAGTTATGGAGGGCAAGAGGAAATAAATCTTCCGAATCCTAAAGGCTTTCCAACTTTGATGTAGTTCAACAAGACCCAGAAAGGATCCAGAATGTGAGGCTGTTTTCCTGACAGTGTGGACATCAGCAGTGGAATGAGTGACTGAGTGCTGCTCTGATTGCTGATACAGCATCTTGCAGGTGTTTTGTCCATCAGGACATGGACTGTGGAATTTTGCAGAATGTGTATAAATGCTAAACTGGCTTTCAGCAGTTCTTAAAGTAGGATTAGTTATAGCTTTATGGCCTTCTGGCCACATGGCCTGCCCAGTGCTGAAGTATAGCCAAACCTTTCTAAAATTGATGCCATCTTGGTCTCCTGCTTGGACCTTCCTCTGATCACACAGTTGTCCTTATTCAGTTCCATATATGTATGCTCTATTATTTCAGGTTATCCTGCCTTCACAGTCAAGCACTTCATAAACATTCCCTAGAAGAATCTGAGGCCTCAAACCCTGCAAAATTCCTGGTAAAAACTGGTCTCTGGGGTCTGGTCTGCAAGCCTCATGGCTGCCTAACTGGCAGTATACATCCCACAAGGTGTCTCATAAATCAGTCTCAAGCTTAGAATAGCGTAGGCAGGTGTTGCCATTTTACTTCTTGGACAGCCTGTGTATTTCTCTTAGCTCACTATTATGGAGTGCAGAGATGGGATTCAGGCCTGGTTTTGGCAGCAATCAATATCAATGTCAGCATTTAAAAAAAATCTGCCCCAGCCTTTAATTTTTTTTTTCTGGGATTGCCTGTCTGTTCCCTGGCTGCATGATGAAGCACAAACACCTTGTCTTGGATAATTTGGGAATTCATATAATTGGGATCATAGGAGACACACATTTCAGAATTTGGATTTTCAACCATGCATCTCTCAAATTAAAGTATATAGAGCATACTGATATCTTTCTCAGAATTGGGATTCTTCTCAGATGAGACAGCTATTATGGACCATATTTAAGGGATTATGCTGTGCTGCAAGATGAGGAGGGCTTCAAAGATGCACATTTGGATTCCTCTACTATACAGCTCCTTTCCAGTGGGTCTGTGGATAGGGGTGAGGGAACTGTCATGGGCAGCCTAGCAAGGTCAATGCCTGAACCAAACTTATCAGGTCACCTTGATCAAATCCAGAAAAGGCAGAAGTAGTTCTGAACATATTTTCAGCAATAATCTTAAATATTGGCTAGGTTCTGTCCCAGAGGAGGCAGACAGTAACATTGCTAATCCAGGAAAAACAATGCACAACAGTCTCACATTAAAGAAATGTGGATATGTGCAATGCAATGTAAGCTGGCCCACATTCAAAGAATAATAATATTTTGAGGCGAATCCACAAACCTTAAATATTTCAGAAATTTAAGAGCCTAGGGAGTCTATGGAGGAGAATGCCACTGTTCACATTTCAGATACAGATCTGCTGAATCAGGTCAAAATGGCAGTTTTCCATTTTTTTCCTAAAAAGGCCTACTTTTGAGGATTGGAGTAGAAGGTGATGGTGAAGGGCAGTGTATTTCCAAAGTGTAAGACTACTTGCACTTTTATTTGAAGATCTGATGAGGCCACTCCCTTAGGGGGATGCACTTGATCTCAGTGGACTTTTCCTTTCTACTTGCCATTGGATTCTAAGAACATTTTGTCAGGAAGAAGTACAATCAGTGTTTTCTTCATGAAAGCTTTTAATTAAATTTTGTGAATTTTCTAATCTTTCAGGTTTAAAATACAAATTCCTGCAACAGAAGCAAAGAATAGTGCATCTTAAAGTTATACCTCTTGTATTTTGTTTTCTGAAAATGTTGTATGAGCGACGTTTCAAGGTTATACATCATTGACATGGATCAAATGACAGCATTTATTAGAGGGAAGAAAGTCAAAGCAGATGTAATGTGAATCCTCATCTGCTTCCACTAAAACTGAAATAGAATCTAGTTTTGATGTTAATTTGAACAGCAGCCTGTGAACCATATTTCAGATTTTCAAAACAATGGTAAAATCCTAAATCTGAGGTCTGGATAATTTGATATCTGAATTTTGCTTCTCCTCTCATAGCTGCACACTCAGTGAAAATGAGTTAAATGCTTTTAGTTAACATGTATACATATTTAATGTACTTCTGCAAAAAGTCTGTAGATTTTGCTTCCTTGTTTCTATGAAGGGCTATTTAATTTTGGTTAAATACATTATGTCTGATAAATTTTTTGTTCAAAGCCTACTGCTTCCTACAAAGTAATTACACATAATAAGTCCCTTTCTTTCTAGTAGGTAATATTTACTAACCCATTTTAATGTATGATTAGATTCCATGCAGACTTTTAAAAAATCTAGGCTAACAAAACTTTTTTTTTTTTTATTCTATTGCTGTGGAAACAAATTCTGGGGTGCATTAGATTAATTTATCTTTGCAGGTTGCCTTCAGAGTAGTCCAGTGTAATCAGTTCCATTTCCTTTCACAGTTCCTTTTGCCTCCCCATACTCCACTGCAGGTCTCTAATATTTCCACTGTCAGGGACTTTATTTCTGGCCCTTTTCAGCTGAGTAAGGCTTGAGGTTGGTGGGACTCCACTGTAACATGTTATCCATGGCAAATATCTATTACCAGGTTTTCTACTACAATACATACACACTTCTCTGTGGCTCATTAGCTGGTACCTAAAACTCTGATCCCGTGTGCACGAGTCCTGACTTTTCTTGACTTGAAATTCAATGACCATGAGGTAGGGTTTGTCAGAGGCCACCAGTATTGCTAATCCCTGTAGAACATCTGATTATCTTTAGCTGAAAGACTAAAGGCATTCAAGGCCGCCTACTACAGAAACAAACAGTGAAGTTCTTATTAACACCAGACCTATGGGATACAAAGCCAAGGCTAGAGCTCACACTGGAGTAGATTATAATTTTTAAAGAAAGGAACAAAAAAACCCACTCTGAAACCAAACAATGGTCTTTGCTCTCCTTTTGTTTGTTTCAAAACACAGGGAGGTTGGTTTTGTACTTCACAATTACATTACCACATAATGCAAAACTCTTTCCTGTGTGTCTTTCTCTTTTTAATCTTAAGTCTCTCCTTGTGTATCTTTCTCCCCTTTTCCTTAGTTCAGCTGTTCATTTCCTCTAACTATTGTATTTGCCTGAATGCAGAATGAGCCTGCATAGCAGGCTGCCTCTTGCCTTCCCATGCTCTGGCCCCACATCCTCATTTCCCAAGTCTGTTCTGCCTTGGTCTGCTTTGCGTTTTCAGATAGATGGGAACCAGGTCCTGCTTGCCTGAGCAGCTCCAGATGCTTTGGAGAAAGTGGGGAGCTGCTGCCCATACCCTGGCAAGACACTAACAACCAGTTGCCCAGCGGCACCTCCACCCTACAGGAGGTTGGTCGTGTCTCCCATACTTGCAGAAAATTTGCTGGCACCCCAAACTTGTTGCTTCCAGAGGCACAAGGAAGATACTGAGGGCTCCCAAGCTGGCTGGGATATCTGGTCAAGTCTTGAGATTGAATATAAAGTGACATTCATACATAGAGGCTCTTTTCTAAGCTAAATCTCCTGAAAAGCCTTGTGGTACACTGGAGTATGGATTATGTCTTGAATCCCACATAGACCTCCCACTTGGGTCAAGAGGTTTCCTCTGTATAAAATAGCTTGGGAATTAAAGTTAAGTGTTTCAATGTAAGCAATAATATTTTTTTCCTTAGTTTATGGCTGTCAGAGCCCCAAGGGCACCCCAGCCCTTGCTGTCCATGCCCATCCCCAGGGCTCCCCCACCCTGCCCAGGGCCCAGGACCCCATTTCAGCCCCTGGAGCCATCAGCCCCTGCCCCAGCAAGGCCGCAGCAGGGCTGGTCTCCAGCTGCCCACAGCCCGGCCCTGTCCAGCCTTGGTCCATGCTGAGCTGGGCCTGCCTGTGGGCCCATGTCCTGGCCAGGCCTTGGCCTGTCCGGATCCCCAAGGATGTGCTGATGCCTGGGGTTCCTGGCTGGGCTGGTGGGATGGGACGGGCTGCTAGGCCCATGCCATCCACAGCCATGGCTCCCAGGGATCCACCAGCACCTCAGCAGCATGACAATGGTAATAAAAACAAGTGACAGAGGTCAAAGGGTGAATTGAAAGCATGATAAAATGTTTCAGGCTGCCTGCACAGTAAAGGGACACACACATGCTGTTCCTACTAGAAAAGAGCCTAACATCACATAAATCCAACTTCTCTTTTTGCTTGCCTTAAATCAATGGGCTTGTGGTGCTATTCCTTAGAGTGGACAGACATGCCTGGAAAAATCGGTTTCCAAGTGGACTGCCCTTTCTCAGAACTGCCCTTAGGCGCCAGGGAGGATGGAAAGTGCTGCAGAGGTGCTTACGGGAGGAGTTTGCCAGCAAAAGAGAATTGCAGAGTTTGAAGCACAGAGAGACCTTCAGTTTTCCCAGAGTTCTTACTAAAAATGACTAATCTGTTTGAGAAAAGCATTACTCTAATCCAAACAGTCCAATCGTCTCGTCCCTCCTCCCCTCCCAGCCACTTTAATATAATGAGGCTGTAAGCACAATTCTTATCCTGATGCATTTTGCTTTAATGCTGGATTGAAGTATTGCTCTAAGGAAAGAAGAAAATGTCTGTCATCTGTGAACAAAGGCAATGCATGACCAAGATGGGCAAAGCTGTACATTCTTGTAGTCTCAAGGAACTCTTCAATTCTGTAAAAACTTTCTTTAATCTAGGAAAATGCCTTTATATAGTTAGCAAAACATTCCTACTAGCAAGCTACTCTCCGAGGATCTCAAATAACAACCAGAAGGTTTTCATATATGCATACACAGCCTATGTTCTTCCATAAGCTCTACAGAGAAACCTCATGATTTTTACCTTGCTGCCACATTGTAGTGCTTTTTGTTAAAACCTCCATAAGGAAGATGTACTTGAGCAGAAGGCTTTCCCACCAGTATCTGTGTGTTCCAGACTTCTCCCTGCCTTCCTGCAGCCTGTTCTCCTCGGTAGGAGAGATGCTCAGAAATACTTGCAAGTTTGTTCACCTTCACACTAACAGGAGTTGTAATAAGAATACACATCAACATTGCACACAACTTTGGAGATCAGCTCCTGGATCTGGTTTAGCCCATCCATGCATCAGCAGTCCTGCTGAGATTAGCCCTGCTAAATTGTAATAGCCTCATTATTTCAGTACTTGCCCTACATGCTGCTGTGACTTCTGGAGGAAGTTCACATATGGTAATATGATCATCTCAGCTATCTCTGTGGTAAAGACACAGTCTAATATCATTAGGGTGAAAGGTTGATCTCTGAGGTCCCTGCCAACCTGTGCTTGTCTGTGATTCTTTTCTATGATTCTAGGTGTTCATGATGCAGAAATTTACTCTCATGGAGTGACTTACAGGGTCAGGATCTTTTTGCTGAATGGACACCAGAAAATCAAAGGCAGATACTTAAATCAGAATTCTGGAATCCACAGTGATGGGGTGGAAGAGAAGTGAGAAAATTATGTTCATAGGAAGGACCTTGCAAACAAAGATTTTGCATCACTTATTTTGTGCAAAAAATGGTATGCAAAAATACTCAAAGCACATCTGTTGCTTTTTTGAAGCTGTCTTTGACTTCTGTAAATTGCATTACAAAATAGTCTCCACTGTGTAGCTGATACTTGGTCTTGAGCAGAAGTTTTTTGGTTAAAGGGAAATGTCAAAATCCTGCAAACATATTATGCATCAGAAATGAATCCCAAATTAGAAAAGGTTAAGTGTTGATACAAAAAAAAAAAAAAAAGTTTTGCACAAGTGGAATACAAAATTCAAATGCTTTGATTTCCCCGATCATTTGAAAAATTGCAAAGGGATAAATATGAAGGTTAGACCACAGATATCAAAGATAAAGGGAGCATAAATACGATAGGACAGGATCAAAGAAACATTGGAGGAACCATATGATACTCAGAGAATATGAAATCCATAATTTTAGGTGAAATTTGTACACAATTTTAGCTTCCTATTCCTATAGAACTACACAAAAGAGAAATGTCTTTCTTAATTCAAGTCCTCAAAGCAAAGATATCGCTGAACTGATCTGAAGCAATACACACTGGCACTGATTTACCTGGACAATTACCAGAATTACAATCTCCACATTTTTAGGCCTTGGAATAAAATCCTGCTTCACATCTCTGCCAATATGTGTCTGGCATATTTTTGTCCTGTGCCTAGCTGTGTCTGGCTGTCACTATCAGCTTCATTTACCAAGCACTTAGTGTTCTACAAATATATATATATATAAAGCAATAATATAGCTAGTTATGGTTCTTAATAGTAATATGCTAGATGCAATGTTTATTGAACTGAAGGAGCTGCATGGCTCTAAATTATTAAATACTTACTTCTTTCACAAACCACTGGCAAAAGGCAGGGCCAATCCATTCTCTTGCATGAATACCACAGTCTATCCAGACAGCTTTCTTGTAAGGTCGTGATCTTTTACCTAGCTTGAAGTGTGAATATTCACAGACATATCAATAGATCTCATGACATTAGTGAGACACAATAATGAGAAAATAACAGAGTATTTGAAAGACTAAACCATTTTGAATTCCCTTGTATAAGGGACCACAAACTGATTGTTTTCAAAGGGAAATGATATGCAGGTATGGCCAAGATAATGAACCTGATCTATGGAAAAAAATTACAGGAAACATGAGATCTGTCAGATCCTCTTCTATGAGTAATGAAGTCCTTAACTATCACATGGAGCAGGGTGAGGAAAAACAATGCTACAGGAATAGCCTGATGCAGAATCAAATTTTAGGAACTCTTCAATAGTGGATGAAAAAAAAGTACATTGAGTATAAATTTTTATTTGCACCTTGTTGAAACCCTCTAATTCTGTGGTCCTAATACTCTGAGTTGAGAGCACACAGTCCCAGATTTTTGTCAATAGCTAAACAGGGTGCCTGTGTGGCACATACTGAGAAGGGATCCATAGGGATCCTCTGGGGTCCCTCTCTGGCATAATTTCTTTACAGGTTGGCTACAAAACTTTCCAACTCCCTTAAATCCAAGTCCTGCTAACTGTACATGCTGTGTGCTATCTGCATGCAAATCAATCCAAGTGAATAGGATTTGGCTTTCAGTTTTCCAGCTTCTTTTTTTTTGTTGTTTATTGAAGGTCACATTCAGAGAGATACTTAGGACTTAGTAAGCCTTCCTTAGGAAACACTGATAACCTGCATCTCTGGTGCACATGGTATAATATAATTAACTAAGTATCTGCCACGGATTCCAGATTTTAGTCTGATTAATGACTATTTAATCTTTACCTTGAGTACAAACAGTGGTCTCCCTTCATAGGATTTTCCAACAGAGAACATATGAACAAGATCTGAATGAGTTTTATTCAGATGATGCATCCAGTCCTCTATCTGCAAATACAGAAATAAAATTGTTGGTTCAGTCTTTACATTTCATGGGAAGCAACTGTAGCACAGTTATTAATCACAGCTCTCAGTCATTGGTATGTTTTTGGATTTTCTTATAGTTTTTCTTTTCGTTTTATTTGTTTTGTTTCATTTTTGTTTTCATACTTGAATTATCACTGGGCTCTCATAGTTCTATTGCCAGAGGCTGGATGCTGCCTGCAGTTACCTTTTATTTTATTTTATTTTATTTTATTTTATTTTATTTTATTTTTATTTTTATTTTATTTTATTTTATTTTCCATTTTATTATTGGAGTGCCTTAGCTGTTCACCAAAAATCTGCGGATGAAGCTAATCAGCTGCTTCCATTAAACATGAAGAAAGAACTAAAGAAAGGAGGCCCATGAGTCTGCTTGCCAAGGCAAAGGATGGCAAACAGATTCAGTAAGCAAGGAGCACCTGTGGGATTCAGTGCTACTTATATTATTTGTTTCACAGGCGTCAGATCTCATCGCGGCACAGCACCCTGCACACTCAGTCAGTCTAGTGACTTTATTTTGGTGCATACTGAAACTGTATGTGTGAATACACTGAAATCAACAGAAATTATTTACCCAGCTATCTTTCTGGATAGTATCCCTTGTACATGAATATGTATTGAAATGTTTTTAAATCTTTGGACGCCTTGTGCAAATACTCAAGCTTTTGTTCATATTGCTTACTTAAATTAGTCAGTGAGACCAATCACTCACTGAAATCTCTTACTCCTTTGGAATAAAAGATCTGTTTTAAAAACAAAACTCAGAAGCTGTCAAAGATAGTTACATGTAAATATATGCCTTGAATAAAAATACATAATATATATATTTTAAGGAGGTGCCTATTTTTGAAGAAGCATTTAGAACACTTCTGAAGATGAGTAAGCAACCATAACTTGTACAAAGAGTGAAATTTCAGCCTCATTAGATGAGGCTGATGTAGCAGATACAAGGTGCAATGTGAATTTTCACATACTTCTTCCAGGGAGTGATATACTTCATAGTTATACCCAGGGAGGGACCTTCGATTCCTACATGATCTCAGTCCAGTCTGGTTTTCTATCGCTTTCTGTAGATCTGATATGAGAATCCTAGGTAAAAAAAAAAGAAAATTGAAAAACTAGTAGATACACAAGCTAAAGTAGAACAACAATCACATTTGGAAGAAAAACAGCAGGAGTTAAAACATCCTGATGTTACTTAATCTGCTACATTTTGACAGTATAGTGCTTCAGGCTTATTTGAATATATGCTGTCAAATAAATACTCCAGTTGCTTTGAAATCAAACAGTGCCTTCAAAAAACACAATGAACTTGTTAAGTGAATAAAACAGAATGATGTAAATAATGTAGCCAATGTGAAGAAGAAGCCACTTCCATTTGTTTATGGAACAGCATTTGTTGTCATCTTTTATAATCCAGTTAGATTATGTGATCATGGATCTTCAAAATTTGGTTTCAAAACATTAAAAAATATTTTTAGGCTTAGAAAAACATACTTTCTCTCAGGAGTGTTGTAGTGGCATGGAGTATTACATATACCTATGAGTGGTAGAGGGAAAATAAAAAATGAAGAATTTAGTGGCATTATTCTGTCTGAAACACTACAAATGACAAACAAAGAAAGGATCTTAAATATGGTTTGTTGTTTACATTTATCTACTTTGCAATAGCTGTCTGGCAGTTATTTTAAAATAACTTGGGAAAAACATGAAACAACACTAAGCTAGTGTAACAAATGTACTTGCAAAAAAGTGAGAGGGTCTTTGCATTAAGAGCAAAAGGCAGGAACAGTGGTTTAAGCTGAAAACTTGCCTATTTTATTGCAAAACCAAATAATGATACAAATCTAAAAATAGAATATAGAAAATATCTAAAAAGAATTATATCACAGAGGGTAGAGTGTCTATCCCTTCCATCCCACAGTGTCAGGGGCTGGGAATATCGTCACCGACAGCAGTAGCAACGTCACAGTAAAAATGAGGGCAGTGCTGGTATTAACACATTCTTTTGAATGGAGCTCCTAGAGCACGGCAACGTGTAATCACCATACCACTAATTCATCATTCCTGTAAAATGATGGTCACATTCGACCTTTTAAAGTCTGACATGCATTAGCAGCAATGATCAGAAAGAGATGGAAAAAACCTGCATTCACTCTGATCCTAAATGAACTGTGCAGTAAATACCTCAAAGATAATAGGTCTATATCTACATATAAATCAAAGTAAAGTTTGTCTGCATTCTTCAAATGTCTTAGGGAAGTAATTGTATAATTGGGAATTACATTGCTCTACATCAGTAACTTTTAGTAAGCAAACTAAGGGCTTATAGTCTTGACTTGCAAAATGCCATATACTGTAAGACCAGTACTTTAAAGCACTTAAGCCTCTAATAAGATTAAAGCAATGGTTTTATTCAAATCATTAGGACATCTAATATGTTAAATAAATGCTTACCTGCTGTGCTGAATTCTGATTAGTGTAAGTACCTACCAGGATCAAGCTCTGTTTGCTTTTACAATGCTAGATTTAATTTCACAAGTCCTGCTTGTCCATGTGTCTGTATTCCAAATGAGTTATGATAATCTTTATTTACTTTTCAACAACTGTGCACTGTGTGCTTATAACATCCAAAGGCTCTTTAGTTCCTCAGATCTGAATACAACCTAAATGGCTTCATTGCTAGAGAATTAACAATCTAAACAATTTGGTGCAGTAAAGGTTTGTCTGAAGCCTGGCCTATTTTTGTGGCTGGCTTTTTGTCATAAAATCAAGCACTGGGACAGATAAGCCTGTCTTACAGGCAAGGGCTGGTCATCTAGTTCGTTATTAGGGCTGCTTAATGCTTCCTGTCTCTAGATATTGTCTATCCACCCCAGCAGCCTGGCTCCAGCGGCTGCCTGACTATGCCTGCTGCTCCTCTTGTGACAAACCCTCCCAGCTCTTGCCGGGTTACAGATCTCAGGAGGCTCGTCAGGACAAGCACATGCTCATCTGTGGCTTTGCAGGGTTTTGCTGCTAAGTGTCCTGATGGCTGGGACCAAGTGGACAAGAACCCTGAAATGGGCAGCAGGGGGATGCCTGGACCAAATCAAATGCTGCCCAGGTTCCTCCTAAGCATACACCTCTGGTGCACCAAACGTCACAGAGGCCCTCAGGAAAATGGGTGTAGCGTATTCCTAGTGTTTGTAGCATAATGCAATTTTAGGTAAACTGCAGAGACCCTTAGCTCTAGCAGTTCTTACCTTTGCATGCTCTACTTTGCAACCAACCTAAAGTTCTTCAAGTATAACGAGTATTTATGACATATATGCGCCCTTCTGTCATTCCATTAAGGGTGATAATTATGATCAGGAACAGCGGCAGAAGTGAATGCAGCTGTTGGGGCACAGTAATTAAGGGAATTTTTTGTTATAAGCACAGGAAAACAATTACAGAAATCACCATCTTCTTTTTAAATGTAAACAACACTGAAGCGGTGTAAAACCCACATGAAAGTAGCTCTGAACTTCAGCTACTGGGCCTGCATAAATAATTTCCTTATGTTTGTTTTTGTATTTTTAGAACGACAGCTTAGTAAGAGACCATAGTTATAACAAAAACGGAATTCTGATAAGAGCACATATAGTATACAATATGCTTTGTGCCATTCTCATCTTCTCACTGAGAATTAAGTATAAATAGCCTCATGAGGCCTTTATTCAGCAAATGCTTGAGAATTCAAATAACTCATCAGTTGAGTATTCATGTACTTAAGCATCTCACTGAAAAGGCTTTAATGACAAGATCATCACTCGTGTCTAATATAAGTGTATCAAATTGATAAATATCATTTGACAAGTATACTTCAAAACTGTCTTGAATGCTTTCAAGAAACACTGTAAATGATGTGTGATCCTTAACGCATATTTGTTCCATATGACTTGTATAGGGTCAGTAGGAATGGAGAGTTATAAAACAGAACTAGTATGTTCCTTTATAATTCATCAATGCTTTCCTCCTCATTTACAGCATACTTGTAAACAAGCCTAGCTCCTGCTAAACACAGGGAGAGGCAAAGCAGACTGCAGAATTAGTAATTACCATCCCTCTCTTAACAGATGTGATTTCATATACTTTGAAAACACTTAAGCTTGACTCCAAAGGAGGACATTTAATTAAAATTGCCTGCCTGTGGGAGATTTTCTGTTCTCCCATTAAAATGGTTGTTTTCTTGGCAATGTCTAGCTGTCTGCCAGTCTAATTGCTACATGGAACATATTTTCAAGCGCACTTGGTGTGGTAGACGCAGACCTGCCTTGGAGGCCAGACCTCTGGAGAGATGCACAGAATGTGAAGCGCAGGCTTACGTGTACTGGATGTTGGCTTGCTGGAGGTAGGGTAGCAGACTTCGGGACGTGTTCTGTGGCACATGCACATCGGTGACCGTACCTTCGACGATGTGGAAGGTGCTGCTGGGCTGCCACAGGTCCACCTGTAGTGCAGGAACCAACCTGTAATTCATATGTATTCAGTGTAGGTGGGGAAATCCAGGAGATGGCATGCTTGAAGCTATGTGGGCAAACACTCTAGACATGGTATACACACTAGACATGGTATAGACAATAAAACTGTATTGGCTGGTCCAGCTGAACATCTATGGGAATGAAGAAGATTTTGAGGAATGATGGTGTTCAGCTTACCACAATTCTCATGGGAGACTTGTCAATGGGAAGAAAGAATGGCCTCAGGAATGTGCCTCCTCAAATGGCTCGAAACAAAGGCTATATCCAACTTCATGCACCTCCTCAGACTGCTATACTATACTTTCCCTATGTATTAGCTTCTGCGGAGTCCATGAGTCTTTTTTTATTTCATGAGGTGTTTTCTGTATTCATTAGGGCAGTAAAAGAAACAAACACTCAGAAGAGGTGGAAATTGTAACATATACCTGTGTTTTCAAAATGTATCCACTTTATTCTTGATAATAAATAGATCAGAGGTCAGTAACTGAAGGTCATAAGTGCTCTGAAGGAAAATGTGACCTACCCAATAATTTAAAATGAAAGGACAAAATAGCATTATTAATATAGTGAAATATTCACAATCTTCTAAAAAACATGCTAGCTACTAAATGATAGCACAATTATTAATGTGCTACCTATACTTGAAAATACCTAAAGAATGCTTCTTGTTTCCTTTTACTTTCTTTGGTTGCCAAATCTGAAATGCACTTGGAAATTTTAGCCCAGAATATGAATTTTTCAGAAGGTTTCCAAAAGGGAACTGAAACTCAGTGTTCTGTACCCTGTAGCAAAATGGTGTTGTACTGCTCAGCCATATCAACAACAGATGTACAGACTCCTAAATGGAAGTGAAAAGAGTTTTTCCTCAGCCAGTACAAGTCCAGTGGTGCGAACACAAGTTACCAAACCTCTTCCAAGAGCTGCTGGCTATAGGAGACTATGGAAAGGAGTACCAGCAACAACCTCTGTGTAATTACAACAAATATCTATGTCAAGATCCACAGGCCTTAAAAATAAGTCTGTGAAATGAATATAAAAACAATAATTTAGTAGGGACTACCTTGCCTTCACATTCTTTAGAGAATATAAAAATTAATACTTGATAAATATCTTTTGAAGTTTATTGCAATCATCTGTGCTAGGCTGCAATGATGAAAGTCATGGATACAGCTGACAAGTGTCTCTTTCATTACTTGCTTTCTAGGTTTCTCAGAAGGTTTTTAGAAAGTAGGTTTTAAGAGCTCTTGACTTCTGTGCCACAGAAGCTAATTCAGAAATATCTAACACATCTTACTTGGTATTGTTATGAACCTTGTTTGAGAAGAGAGTACAACCTTGTAACAGAGGTTTAGTTCCAACCATTTCTCAAATGATTGTAAGTAAGAATATTCTGAGTACCAAGAAGGCATCTGATGCTGAACCTGATGCTGCCTCTCAAGCAGTAGTGACTTCAGTCCAGTTAATCCAATGAAATGTCTGCTGCATTGGAAGGAGAAAATGCAAACACGGGGGCAGCCTCTTCTATTCCTGCCAAAACCACTTTTTGTTTCACGCTGCCACAATATGGTCTATAGATCCATGTGATAGTGAAGGGTGGGCGCAGCATCTTTTGAAGTCTAACACCAGGACTGGCAAAGTTCATGAGGCCTGTGAAGCTGACAGCAGCTATGGCAGATGGTCAGTAGAAACTGAACTTGTGAATTAAATGGTGCTAAATGCGGCTTATAAATAAAGATCCTCTCACTATGCTAACACCTTATGTTTGTTAGTTTATCTATCTTTCATATTTTGATTAATTATAGTCATCCAGTGAAATTCCCCCCTAATTCAACAAGGTTGATTTCACACATGGTTAATTAGGAATGTGTATTTGACTTTTAAGATTTATCCCTAAAAATACACAGTACAAAGGGTAACTTCATTGCTCTTGGAGTAACAGCATATCAATCAGCTCAGCATGAGACATCTTTACAAAAATAACAACAAATTGTTATATACAGGCTAAGAACAACTGAAGTGTTTCCTAATACCTAAGCATACAAAACTGGATATAAAAGTTACAAATATTAAGAAAAAAATCACAATTGAGATACATCTGAAACTTGTCTTTGTTCTTGATAGTTATTCAGGATTCATTTTGGTGAATTTCTCCATCATCATGGAGGGGATAAATCAACCAGTATTCACAGTATTGGTTACAACATCATGGAGCTTTTTCATTTCTGAGGTATTCTAGCTGTCCCTCACATTACTGTCTTCAAGGGAATAGCAAAAGCAGAACCAATCTTTTAACTGATGAAATCAGCAGTATATTGCATACAAGTAACTGTTGATGAAAATGCAGTATTTCACTACTGGAATTGTCCTGGAAGTAAGACAAAAAAATCCCATTTTTAACATGCAAATCACTCCTCTTCAACCCAGTTCCCTGTTTGGGTAGTTTGGTTTCATTTGACTCTCACTTCATATCCTTTGCAATGTAAACAAAGTATTGAGTGCTTTTCTGGGAGATGTTACCTGTGCTGTTCAGAGCACCACTTCAATTGCTAGCTTGATTTTGCTTTATAAAGCATATAACAAAAAACACATTTCTCCAACAGACATCTTATTTATATGGCAGCTTTCAGCTTGGCCTTGGCATGGCATAGAGACCGTGCATGAAAACAAACAGAAGATGGATTGCAGAGTAGGCATGTTTGGACTGGGCATATCCAATCATCCTTTACTCACTGTCAGTTTTAGGAGACCTCATCTTTGCATCTCCGGAGTCATCACTCTTCTTTCAGCATCATTCCTCCACCAAGTGTGCCTTGGATTTCCATGTTGTACTTCACTGGCTAGCAAGTGGTGTTCTTCTATTCTCTTTACTATCTTTGATGGTGTGTTTTTGTCCCAATACCTTACATGTTACCTATTATACAGTATTATGGACGGCGTACCAGTCAGTGCCAAAAGACATTTGTTTGTTGCATGGGTGGTGAGATTTACTAGGTGGTGGGAAGATTCTCCAGCAGCCAGAACAAGCAGACGCAGAAATCCTACTGAACCTCCTGAACACATAGCCAAATAATTGAATCACAAAGTTTACCTGGTATTTTTAGGCTAGAGGAAAAGAGATACACTTAGAGTATGTCAGCAAGACATACGAGGAGCGGCTGAAGTCTCTTGGTTTGTTCAGCCTGGAGAAGAGAAGACTGAGGGGAGGCCTCATGGCGGCCTGCAGCTTCCTCACGAGGGGAGCGGAGGGGCAGGTGCTGCTCTCTGCTCTCTGGTGACAGCGACAGGACCCAAGGGAACAGCATGGAGCTGTGACAGGGGAGGGTCAGGCTGGGTGTTAGGAAAAGGTTCTTCACCAAGAGGGTGGTTGGGCACTGGAACAGGCTCCCCAGGGAAGTGGTCATGGCACCGAGCCTGACAGAGTTCAAGGAGCGTTTGGACTACACTCTCAGACACATGGTCTGATTTTGGGTTGCCCTTTAGGGACCTAGGAGTTGGACTCGATGATCGTTGTGGGTCCCTTCCAACTTGGGATATTCCATGAGTCTAAGTAAACCTAAATATTCTCATCTCCTTTGACTGGGCCTTCCTGTACTGTCTCCTTTGCGAGTCCTTTCCTGTATGTCATGCGCCTGGTTGCCTTTAGAGGGTCATGGGCTGTTTTAAGCCACTGGACAATAAGCAGAGGCCAGACAGGAATTTTCACCAGGCTCAGACTCAGGACCTGGAGACCGATTATTCGGCACCTGCTGCTGCACTCAGGTGTGACTCTGGGTGCCAGTTCTTGGGGTCATTGGTGACTCCACAGATGCTCACTGAATGCTCTTTCCCAGAATCTCACTGGAGGCATGAGCATTGCTTTCTATGAAAATAAATGTTTCTATGAAAAGCACACAGAGACATACCTTTTCCCAAAGGTTTCAAACACGTAACAAAGAAGGTGTAAGAGATTATTAATTGTGACTGCATAGTAGGTATTCTTTCTTATCTTCACATCCCTTTTTCAACCTTACTCATCCCATAAGTCCCTGGGATTCAGTTTGTGCTTAGGAAAGCCAACGCTCTTTGGGTTTCATATAGGCATTTTCTCTTTAACCTGAAGTGTTAAAGGCAGCTGAGGAGTGTAAATGTATTAGCTTTTACCTGGACAACTTCCAAACTACAGCAAAACTGAACTCATTAGTCAGGTCTCTAGCTTTACATCAGTATGGCAATGAAAAGTCAACACAAGGCAAAGGGACAAATATTTAAAAAAGATTTGGGTGCTGAGCTAAGAGGATTCAGAATTTCTTCCAAAACTAAAAATTATGCAAATAATTTTCTGATAAGACAAACATTTCCTTGGTATAATCCTATGTATCACAAATGGTGTACACAAATCTTTGTTGTCCTGCTGAGAAAGAAAACAGATCAGTGAGCTTTTTCTTCATTAGCCCAGGTTTTCCTCCAACTTGTTCCGCGTCTGTGGAAAGAGAGCCCATGAAGAAAGTAGTCTCCTTGCTCTTCCCCAGGAACACACTTATGACTGCATAAATCCCACACACCTTTTTTTTTTTTCTTTTAAGTCACTTAAAGCATTCCCCAGCTTCTTCAGACCACACCACTTATAATACAAAGTAGTATATGATACAAAATAATATAAAGCTTTGTAAAGCATGAGCTTTGTATTTAAAGCCACTTTCTTGGGCAGTAGCCTCCAGTTGTTCCTCACTACATGTTCATAAATGGGTGTTTAATTTCTTCTTTCATTTAGCCTGTAAGAACAATGCTTAGTGCTCTCATCAGGTCTGTGATCGTGTGTAGAGCCAAAGAGCTGACTGATGCTTGTCATTGAAACTAGATAGGAAAACTCTGCCATAATTTACGGCTACTATTTGAACAAAAGCATTTATGTGATTTATCTGAGTTATAAAGAAAGTAATTTTGTTACACTTCCATTACATTTTTTATATTTGTACATTATTTTGTATTTATTGAGTTGTATATAGCAATGCATGTGTCAAAGCTGGCCTTGTCCTTAACATCACTATGAACATGGAATCTAGTTTCAGATTCCTTTGAGAGATGTTGTCAACTGTAAAGTTCAGGATATAATTATTGTTATGATGCCATCAGCTGAAATGGCTTAGCATTTCTGAGCCTCTTGTAAATGGGAACTTGCAGTCAGTAATGCAAACAGTAATGGTCTTTGCTCATGGGCTCTAACAGTATATTGTATGCTCTGTCAGGATGTACAGGCTTTGCATTTACATCCATATGTTCATGTACAGACATATGAACACCCTAAACAGTGCTGAAACTCATTAGATATGTTTTCAGTTAGAAATATGGTAGTAGAATATAGAGAATAGAAGTGGAAACTGCTCTAGCGTCACAAATATCAGAGGTCTGACTATCGAGGCTTCATCACATAACACATAGGAAATAGTCACACACGTATACATACACAACCCCCCCCCCCCCGCATGGACATATATAATATGCAACAGAATGACATTTTAAACTCCTTCTGGTACTTTTGCAAAGAAGGAAGGAAAGGAGAATGACTCCTGTTGACTCTGATACTGGTAGATACTTATAGCTGTGTTGTAGCTCACCTGAAAAAAGTAGAACTACTCCTCTGTAGTGTGTTCACCACTGTAAATATTTTCAGGATCAGGAATTATTTTATCTTCACTTGTTCCTGCCAATTAAGGAACTTAACTGACAGTCCTGACTGCAAATCTCCTTCAGCTTCCCTTTATGTGCAGCAAAATGGTCTAGCTGCAAGTAAGCCTGAGATTCCCCATGCTTTCTAGAAGGACTTACAAGTTAGTCCTTGTTTGCTGGTGCAAAGTAATATAAGTTTCTGATTTAGCAAAGTAGACATTTAATTGGCTCTAACTTCTCAGTATTTATTTGCTTTCAAGTGAGGCTGGAAAGAATAATTGTGCCAATAATTGGGATTAATTCACTAGACTGCAGCAGTCATAATACTGGCAGCAACAGACTAGGAACAATGCACAGCTTGAGGTTTTGAGTTTTGCAGATCTTTGTGAAACTACAACACAGTAATGATCTTGCTACTCCACTTACACTGATATAATTTTACCCAGGACTCCACACTGCAGAAAAGAACTTGTTGGTTGTTCCTCAAGAGAGCCACTGAGTAAAAACTCAAGACACAATTATATGGTAATTGAATATCCATTCTTACAAGTACAGATGCCACCAGGCTAAGTAGATTTGAAAGATGTGAAGCAGTCTTTAGCAGACTCATAAAAAATAAACAAACAAAGCAATCTAAACCCTATTTTGTTTCTTATTAAATTATTTTTGGCTTGATTCATTTTGTAGTTGTTGCTGCACTGCAAGAGAAATGGAGTAGTAAGCCCTGGGTCTGCTCCTGCTCCTGCTGAAGCAATGGGAGCTGTGCTGATGACTTTGTTGAGCTTGGACTCAGGCTTCCTCAGCAGTTAAAAAGGAAGCAGATTTCTTCCATCTCAGAAGTAGAGGCTTTCTGCATCTTATAATAACAGCATACTTATTATACCTGGGCTCTCCTGTTTTATCTTGAATCTCCTACTAAAGTTTTCCTGGAACAATATTTTCCTTCTGAGCCTGGAAAGTAGTTTTATAGACACTTGTTCTGATATATTGATGTATAACCTCTGCTGTCACCTGACGTTCTCTCTGTATCTCAAACTTTCTGCCCATATTTGATTACTATACAATAGACTGTAGTGTACAGAGTCATAGAATGACTCTGTACAGTAGTACAGAGTTAGAGTAAAATTTGGGCTGATGACTAAAGCATCTGGCTATATAGATATAAGATGCTTGTATTATGTCCAAAGTAAAATGCATACAGCCCTGGCTACTGAGCTAGTTCTGTCCTTCTGCAAAGTAGGAATAGCTCTATTTAGGCTGTCAGGCTTTCTTACTGCATTTTCAGATAAGCTTTTGTTCTCTGAAGCGTTTTTCAGCATTTGTCTTTGGAGCTGTAAGCTATCAGATTTATAGCCAACTGATCCTTTTGCCCTATAAGATATTTTCTGATTCCTTGAACTGCAATGACAGGATCAATTCAGGGATTACAATGGATAAGCGGCTGCTGTAGAAGCTAGAAAACAATCAAAAGGGAATGGAGTTGTGGCTTCAAGGCCTGCTAGGCTGGCTTCTCCTGAAGTTAAAGAAGTGCCTGGCTGTGCCCAGGAATTTCTTTTGTAAAAGCTACTGAAGAATGAGTGGCCTGACTCTATTATGCCAGGAATGTTCACAGAGCAGTAGCTTCTTTGCTACCTATACAAACAACCCTGATTCCAGTCAGGCATATGTGATAAAAAGTGCTTGTAGACCACTGATGGAATAGAAGTTATCAGTCAAGGCTTGAATGAAGCAGCGCTCCAAAAATAATGCTTACAAAGGAAAATTCCTGAGCAGATAAACAAAATCTGCAGGGTCTGAGAACCTGAGCAAATCCCAGTTTCTTTGCAAAGCATTTTGGAATGTGACATTTGTTTCTGTCAGTCAAGTCCAACAGAATTAAAACCATGAAAGGGCTCATAAATCAGCAACGGGCTTCTCAAGTTGTCTCTTAAGGAAGAAAGAGCAAATGACAATAGCCAATCATTGGAGAGGGGTGTGAGACAGAGGGACAATGGATGGACAAGAGGAGCCCTGTGGGACAGAGAGTGGACAGTTCTGTAACACTCAGGTCACTCTGGTACTCTTGTCATAAATATTTCTCTCTATTTATTGATTACTGTAACAATTTGCAAATGATTAGGGTGAAAAGAATGAACCTGATAGTATGTATAAGAGCAAAGGGCTGCAGCAGAACACCTAGGATTTTAGATTGGCACCTCTGATTGCTTCAGAGTAGCCATCAATCCAGAAACTGTGAGAGTGGTCAATAACCAGAAAGATAAAAAACTCCATGAGCATGCACTTGAATTGTTAAAGAATTTGCTGCATTTTAGTCTGTCGCAACCATATGCAAACCTGTCGTAACCTATGCAATGTGTTTGTCATCTTACATGAAAGCTGGAGGAGGAGCTCCACCATCATTTACCCCTATCATACTCACCGTCATATCTGCTCCAGTGGTCTCTGGCACAGGGACTGTGCAAAAGGTGTTCAAAGGTGTGGGGTGGTGCTGGTGGTGGGAAGCAGAGTTACCAGGCTCTTATTTTTCTTCCCCAGAGAAACTGAAAGAAACTTGACACAGGAACACGCAAGAGACAGGAGATACTGCTGACTGATGGCATCTGCCCTTGTGCAAAGCAGTGGCTCCCAGCTGCCACTGCCTTATCACTGAGTGACAACCAGAAACTGGGACCTTTTGCCTCAAAAGAGAGCAGGTTCCCCACCTGCTTCATTTCTTACGACCTCAGACACACATTGCCTTAAGAAGCAGTTGCAGATGCAGCAGCGCATGAGGCATAAGAGCTTTCTGAGAGCTTGCTCTGGAGAGATGGTGGTCCTGTGGCCCCACAGTGGGGGCTGCAGGGGGGGCACGGGGCACCTAGCTGTGCCTGGCTGGGGCAGAGCCACATCCTGCTGCTTTGCAAGCTGGGATGGTGGCCAGTCTGACTCAGTACACTGGGGCTTCCTTTTTGCTTGGTTACTGTGGATGAGTTTATTTGTTGAACGTGTGCAAGTTTAAGCAACTTTACAGAACTCACAGCAGACAAATTTTCTACTGTAAGGCTATTTTTAATGGCAGTTCAGGTCTACAAGCTGTGATCATCCCATCAGGGAAAAAAGCAACATTTTGTCACCTACAAGTTAATTGAACTAGCCAATGAAGGCATCAATTTATAATAATGATTAATAACAAAGCACTGTGGGCAATGGAGCTACAGACCAAAACTAATTTGTGGAAATTACTCAGCAAGTGATTATGACTAATGCGATTTGCCTTTGGGCAATTCATGAAGCAGAAGTTAAATGTGTGGAATGAAACATTCATTATCCATTATTCGCTCAGTATGGACAATGGCATTTGTACTGTAGCAGAGCCTATACACTCCAGGCAAGTTAAAGGGATTTATTATAGTAAGCATTATATAGATTTATTTTTTTTAAATGGGCAAATATCCACACTAAGGAGCTCCAGATGCTAAGTTTAAAAAGTCTGAAGGGACTACACCATCTGTAAATGTGTACGAGCTAGCCTTCTAGTTCAGGTATTGGTGGCAGAGGAGTCCTGTTTGAGATCAAAAGGTTTTCATGTGGACTGAAGTCCTCGAGTATTCATCCAGCTTCTTCTGCGAGTTTTGTCACTGGCACTGCGGCTAGACTGTCACTGCTGCCCAAGTTAATTAGTGGGGGCATATTTTAAGATACTTCAAACACGTTAATACATATGGCCAATTCCAAGATCATCCTCCAAGGAAGTCTCAGTGTAGGTTTCTACAAATGCACATTGAAGAAAGGACTTCTTTTGCGCCTGATCCTCTTCCCAAAAGTGATGGACCTTGCAGCCTGATGACTCCTATGGCATTGGATGCAGCATAGCAGAAGGCAAGGCTCTCCCCACTTCTTTCCTCACTCCCCTGATGTTTCTTTCTTTTCCCCAAATTGAGTGAGACAAACAACAGATATTTTCATTCTAGAAGGATGTAGCAGATCGGTACTTTTCCCACACTTTCCTGCATTTCTAAAATGTTATCTACCATGGGTTTTTCTTAAGAAAGTCTGTCAACAGTGGACTCAGTTTATATTATTTTCAAGAAATATAGTACCCCTAGAAGTAGAGGAGGTCTCTGTAGCTTAGCAGGCCACAGAAAGAAAGAATCTAGAGCAGACTTCAAATGACAAAATCTGCTCAGGAAATATCAATGGTAAGGACAGTTATTAAGAAACAGGCAGATAAAACAAAATCAGTAAAAAGATACAATAGCCATTCTTGTTAATGCCTGTTTATTTTCTTCCCAATTGTTTTCACTTTGTCCAAATCAGTGGGCTATAAGAAGGGGTAGCTTTACATTTGCTTTATTCTCTGCCTGACACCAAAATACACTGCTTTGTTACAGGACGATCAGAGTACTTTTCTGTGACTTCATGATTAAGTCCTTCAGAAGGATATGCTCATGTGAACTGGACAAAGATGAGTTTTCCTTTTAATTCTTTAGTTTATGAAAGACATGCCAGAGACAAAGGCTAAGTGACTCTGACTTACAAGTGTAGATTTTAAAGGCAGAAGGAAATGGCTGAGTAAACACAGAACACCAGGAGTCTATCACAAAGCTCCCTCCACGAGACACAGTGAGGAGGGAGCTTGAGACAGGAGGGATTGTCTTTTCATTCCCTTGCCAGCCCAGAGAAAAGAGTGATGAGCAACCCAACAGTAGCTGCAGCAATGTGGTCATCAGTGCTTATGGAGCCGATTGCACTCAGGGCATGTTTTTCCTGCTTTTTCATGTGGTCAATAACACCTTTCTGTGAAGATCAGAAGAAGTTAGGGATATAACTCTGTGAAGTGTGGTCTTATGGTTACACGGCTATTCTAGGATTTTAGAGGGATGGATTTCTAGGTCCCAGCTCTACCAATGATAAACACTGTAGTCCTGAATGATCTGTCTTTGTTTTTCTGTATGTCATGTCACAGTGCTGAGCAGGAGATAGATAGTCTGTTGTATGCAAGGAAATCCTGGAACAAGAATACGGTCCATTCGTGCAGAATCTACTCTGTGTTTGCACTGTCCTAAGAATTTATTCAAAACCTTTAAGATATGCATGGGTCACAATGATGGCAAACTGGGCTCTCAAAACTTTTTTTGTGTTTCTTTGGGTGAGCTACTGGGGACTAACCCTGACATCACTAGAGAGTTTAACTTTTTTGGCACCTTTGAAAAATACCTTGCCTCTAATACACCAGCTCGCCAGGGTACAGAAACATATGTCTAAATGTAAACCCAAGTGCAGGCATCCTTCTCACTGAGAATGAAAATGGTGTAACTTTTATTTTCACTGGCTTTCTGTTCTTTTAATCCTGTCAGTGGTGGAGAATACTACCAGGCCGTATCATAATTCAGGTTCAGTTAAATTTTTAAATGGCTTTAAATAAAACATTCCGATTCTTCAATAGACCAAATACTTGCAGTTATTCTCAAAATACATTCTCTTACAAAGAAAAAAGTGAGATTGTTGCTGTTTGATCATTATTTAGGTACAAATCTGTTATGTCTTGAAAGAATTCACACAGCATGTGAGTAACATGATAGGTTGGTATTAATTTACTGCTCGAACCAAAATGCATTCAAAGGAGATGTGTCTTAAACTTGTTCTGGTTTCCAGACTCTAAATGTAAAAATCCAAAGCCCAGTACCTGTAATTACAGCAATTGGTATTTCTGCTATGACTCCCCTGTTCATCTCTGTGTTTTTTTTTTTTTTTTTTGTCAGGCATACTGTGTTAGGACTATATCAGTGCTTTGTTTGTAGCTTATTTTGCACTCTTGCTGATTTTTTTTGTGTGTGTTCACTGTCTTCTATTTTCTCCTGAGCACATTATCAACATTGTGCTTAAAGGCTCATATTTAAAAAATGAAAGGTAAGTCCACTATCAGTTGAGTTTCCAAGTCTGGAAGTCTGAGGGTGGGGAGAAGGGTAGGGGAGAGTGACACGGAGATTTGAGACATTGCACAACTCCACATACATGATTCTTCAGAGAGAGTGATGACTTGCAGCCACTGCTGACTTCTGCTGGTATTGTGAATACTTGGCACTTCTAACAAGTGCCATTATCTATCCACTGCTTCATGAGGGGATAACTTCAAATCATTTTTTGGGGAAAAGATAACGATAAGTTAAACATATTCATCACTTGTTAGTGCCTCTGGTGTCTCTTTCTTTCTGACCCCATGTAGACGGGCAGTGAAGCAGCTACAGATGGGACAGCCCTAAGACCTGAGAAGTAGCCAAACCCAGCCTGTATACATGACACTGGGTGTCAATACTCTCTCTCTCTCTCTCTCTCTCTTTTTTTAAATCTTCCCTTCAACCTCCTCAGCTCACTACCTCATCAAAGTCAATCACTTTCTAATTAACTAGTCAGATTCCAATTCACTTTGCCAAAATTATATTATCCTGTTCTCAGAGTTATAGCATGCAATTATTTTTTCAAGTTTCTACTGCTCCCACTTTGATGGAATTGGGTGAAAGAATCTCTTTCTGGGAGTGTAAGGGAGCTCTGTAATAAGAAACAGTTGCAGGAAGGTGAGTAACCCTTTTGCTTTGCAGGGCTTGCAATACGAGGAGAAAGGAAAAAACATATGTGCTCCCTCTTTATGTTCCAGCATCCATGGGGAAGAAATTAATGCAAAAACCAGCTTCCATATGTATTTCTTGGGTTTATGGTTAGATATTTTTCCTAACTGTGAGTGAAACAATTATCCTTTTTGGGGTATTACAGTAACATTCACAGCCGAGGGTCAGTCCCAGAGTCTCCCTGAGACATTAGTAAGCACTGCAGAAACAAATATAAGACAATATTCTTTAAGAGACTTGGGCATTACAGTGCAAAGCACTATAATACATAGTATTGAAACATACCATCTGTTGAACATTGAGATTTATCATGCAACATAAGCAGAGGCTGAATGACTTGAGAACAGCATCCACAAAAGTTAGCATCTTGAGTGGGGAACTAACAGAACACGTCAGTAAGAAATGTAGAGGTGATGGAGAGAGCCTCAGCCTACCTACTTAAACCTAGTGAAGCATCATGCCTTGCCTGCTGGAGTGCTCTCAGCAGTGAGCCTTCTCTTGGGGTGAGGGACCTAAGGTTCTTCTGTTCATTTTCTTTAAAAAATGGTAGCAAGAAAGCTTCATCATAACCAATAGATGGAATGCTTCTCAATGAAGATGTAAGAGCTCTACAATCTTCATTTTGTTTGATTTGGTATGTAGACTGAGATTTGATTTGCTTGTATCCTCAATGTTAACTATTGGACTATAAAATTACATACACCTTCATCCTTTGCCTCAGCCAGAACACAATCATTTACATGAAGCTTCAACAAGAAAGACTGAGGGATTCATTGCAGACTGCTGAATAGTTTGCTGGAAGTTGAAGGCAATGAGCAGCACAGAGGTTTGTGCACGCTCCCAACATTTTGGTACTGCCGGTGTGACACAAAACTTTATATCCCAGGACTACCAAAGCTACCAAAGTGTTCCATTGGCTGTGTCCATACAGCTCTTGTCAGCCAGACACAAATGTAGGCTTGAGTTCACTGTGCCAAATTACTCAGCTTGTTGTCTGTGCTGCCTGTGAGGCTCCCCATCAAACTTCTTTACCTTCACAGGTACAGGAAAAAGTCAGCTGTTGCCCTCAAGGCTCAAGCAAAGCATGAGCTGACACAGGTGAATAGCAGAGGCTGGGGTTCTGATTCAACACCTGGAACAAACTCAACATAGTGATCGAATTGCTACTTCCCTGGCTTTGCTTTGGTTAGTCTCTGTTTTGAAGACTATTAATGAGGTTTGTCCCTCCCCTGGGACAAGCCTAAGATCAGGGCTTGTGCATGGTGCAATCCTTGCTGTGCTGTTATAAGGGTCTGGGGCCCTGCTTGTGGGCGGTCCCCTTTCTCTTCTGATAATGGGCCAGGCTGATGTGGAAAGAGTGCCAGTGCCTTTGGTAGCTGTGCTGGCAAAACAGAGCACTGCAGAGCGCTCTTGTGCTGTGCTGCTACCGTGGCACCAGGTAGGATCTCGCTCCATTGCATTTCACTCATATTTGCAGGAAAAGGCTAGGGAAGAAAGTTTTTGGCTTGCCAGTGACACTTTTTGGCTTGCTTGTGGACACTCTCTCAACTGTCTCTTGAAAATTATTCTGCTGGAGATATTCTCAAACTAAAGCCACCTCCCTTTTCCTATTCCCGCGTGTGTTCATATCTTGAATTAACTCAGTGTTTGAAGTAAAATCATCATCTAGATAATGACGCATGCAATTGTGTATGCTGGCAAGAAGTTGGAGAGAAAAAAGAGCAAATGTGCAAGTGTGGCACCTATATTATTTTAAGGCAGTAAGTGTTTCCTGTTAAAATTGTCAGGCACGATGAATCTCATTCCTACGCCATTTTATTGGGAAATTAGGAATGTAATGGGCAAAGGTTATTTTCTAGAGTATTAAATAGCTTGAAGTAAAGTGACAAATGGAAGACATTTAACTCACTACAGTTTTCAACAAAGATTAGAAAAAGAAGATGAAAATAATCAAACTCACCTTAAGCCTGTTAAATGCAGCCTTCAGGATCTGCGTTTCCCTCTCACTCTCAGGAACAACTCGTATGACTTTATCGCTGCCAATAACAGAACATTGAATTGGCACTTTAAGGTTCCTCACCGCAGCACAATTCAACAGTAAACAGGTTGAGATGTCTACCATACTTGTGCTCTATCTCAGCAGCAACAAAATGCCAGGCGAACTGGAGCTATGCTTCTAAACTTTCTCCCTGCATTATGCACTTCCATAGAATTCATTCACCCTTTACAGACAAGAGTATTAGCTTTCCCCTCCATTTCTGTGTAATTACTTTTATTCATTGCTTCTAACAACCATTCAAGCAGACACCTTCCATACTGAAAGTCTGCCTCTGATCAAAACTTTTTTTTTTTTTTTTTGTGAAAACATAAAATATGTTTCTGAGGACAAGATTGGGTAAGATACATTACTTTTGTAGGTTTGAAAGGCTTTGAAGGTGGTGGTAGTCTCATGCTTCAAAGAGAGCATTTGACTTTAGAAGACAGGTGGCCTTCATATCTAGGACATACCTTTTGTTTTATCCATTAAAGATTGTGCAAATTTTGTCATGTAAATAGCTGTTCATCCATGCTCAGAAAGTTCTAGACAATAGGAGCTCATTTTATGCACTTTCTTTAGCAGATCTCAATGAACATAAATTTGCAAACAGGAATCAAGAACGTGAATAGCTGTCCATTCAATGACCACTCATCTCATGGAACTGTGGGAGGCTGGAGACCACAGAAAATACAGTGTGTGATCATGTAACTAAAACAACATCAAGCCATGCACGAGAGAGCTGAAATAAACTTGCATGGCCACTGCTAATTCTGGCATTTTCCTAACTTTTAAGGCTTTGACTTTACACTTCTGACATTCAGTACTTCTCTTCCAAGAGCCAGTGGAAGTCATGCGCATCTTTATTTCTACAGTTCTGTCCCCTAGCCAGAATTCCCTTTAATTTTGTTGTTGTTGTTGTTGTTGTTGTAACTCCAATTCCCTCATTATTTGAGAATTTTATGCTGTAGAATTTCCCTTGACATTGAGAGGAAGCTTGTCCCTAAAATATATTGTGAACTGTCTTACCTTCCTGATCAGGGGATACTTGTCTAACTAGAAGCAACGCTGGTGAGTGTGCCTTCACCTACCTCCCTGTCTTAGGAAGGCTTCCAGGCTGCTTCCATTTCTCAGGAAGCAGGCACCAGGTCCTTCCTTTGGTGTACTGTGGCTGCAACTCTTGTAGGACCCTTCTTTGTTGCAAGAATTCTTAAAGCATTTATAGGTAAACATTAAATATTTTCAGTGTGGTGGTTTTACCCTGCTCAGTAAGTGGATCAGAAGAATGCACTGGTTCTTGGATTCAGTATTACTAACAAATACTGAATTCCTGAAAGGCTTACTCTGGCTCTTTCTGGTAGTCCTTTTCCTTTCCCCCATTCTTCTTTTGTCTTTTCTTTCCAATCACCATTTGCTCCAATTGGTTAACCTCTGATCCTTCTTTCTGTCTGAGCTCTTCAGTTTTGATTCTCACTCCTGCCAAGCTTTCCCTGCAGATGAGTCCCAAGCCCTGAAACTCTTAAGTCTTGCAAAGACTTCATGGGCTTAAAGGCTTTTACCCAGTTGGACTCCATGATGTGTCTGCAATAATACTGATGTACCCAGAGAAGTAGACCTTGGACCTCTCTTCTCAGCTGCTGCTGACTTTACTTGGCAAAGTCTGTGCCTAAGAAGGAAGATTTCTGGAAGGAACCTTGTTATAATTTGGCAGCCCTAAAATTTTAGGGGAAATTACTACGCTTCTGAGCCAAGTTGAACATCCTTTACAGAAACTTACTCAGAAAGGAGTAGGCCCCTTAGAGCGTACAACTACTGTGTCTTTTCAAGGAAAATAGGAGCTCTTAATTTATAATGCATCCAACAGTAATATTCCTTTCCATTACTCATTTCTCTAAGGGTATTAAATTGCTGTTAAGAAGGAAATTAGTAAAAAGAAGCAATGATTGCCCAGGACATGTGAAGGTGAAGTAACTAATAAAGATTCATGGGAAGTTTCTGCAAGGACTGGGACAACCAACATATACAGAACAGATTTTAATGAAATAAGTAGCTAAGCATGTGTTATGCATCTGTAATGGAATTTGGAAGGAACTGATATCACTTAAATATGGTCCTGAATTAATACATGTCACTCTAAACTGTCTTGGATTAGTTCAGCAAATCTGTCATTTCTCACGTGATGAAAGACCTGCCTTAAAGGGGAAAATATTGGTGCTGTGACGGGTTGATCACTTGACACATTGTTGGGAAATGCCTCAAGCTGTGGCTGGGCCTGCTCCTAGAGAGCACAAAGCAAGCAGTTTATCATACCTGGTACTGTTAGTATTTTATGAAAAGACGGTTAAGCCAATATGACAAGGCAGTTTCTGTTTTTGTTTATGTAACCTACAGAAGACACTAGACTCCTGAAGGCTATCTGCTAACACCCACCTCTGTAGGCTAGCCAGCTGGTGGGTAATCATTCAAGGCTCAAAAAAGCACAAATATCAGATCCTGCTTTACTCCTGATATCCACCAATCAAAGAACATAGTCCTAAGGTTATTTTTTTTTAGCTTTACAGCTTTCCTAGATACATTTTCACACTAAAACATCAAATGATTACCTTAAGCACTATGTAATACCCAATGAATTTAAGGTAGACATCCAACAGCCTGCCCAGTTTTTAAGAGTCAACAACAAAATCTACCAGGTCACGGACTAATGTGGCCGATAAATGGCAGCTGTACTGCAACCATTCAGAACCATCCCTGGTGAGGTCCCCTGTCCTCGCTCATGTCTAGCTGTTGACGAGAAAGCAGCAGGTGATCGTGTATACATTTAGGAAAGGTTGTTTCATATTGTCTTGCCTGCAGACCTATGTCAGCACTCTGCTGTTTCATGCAAGCAAAGTTATTTTTCTAACCATGTTGTCTCCAAACTTTTTGTTAAAGTCTATTTTTTAAAATTCTAAACAAATAGCAACATGGGATATATTTTGCAGAAATTAATATAGAACTTTACATCAACCAGGACTAACTTTTAATTTACCACTAGCAACCAGACTAATGGCATTTAAAGCTAGGATTTAGTGGTATGGTTTGAATTTTGTATAAACACAATTGAAAGCATTCACAAACAACAATACACAAGCTTTATGAATCAAGCTGACCAGATGAGGCTGGAGAGCAAAGAGTAGAAGCCAGATAGCTGGTGTCCCCAGGGACAGCCCTGTGTCTGAGCAAAATGGGTGGCCAGCTGCTGGCTAGCACTGACATGCAAAGACTTTTTTTCTCCCTTCATTACCTCCCCTTATATTTTTAAGAACGGCATGAAAAATGACACAGCTGCTTTTGAAACACAGAATATGTGACATGAATCTGGGGCAGGTGATACTCTCTACCACTGCTGGGGACTAGATATTATTGGTTTATTTCTTTGGCGCTTTTCATTTACGTCATAGTTTTACTTATCTATGAACAGAGCAGATGGATTCAATGAAACCATTCTGGAGCACATACACAATTTCTTTACTGATGGAATTAGTAGTTCTCTCTTATGAAGCTTTCCTGCTTAAGTCACATGGCATGAATTGCATTTATGTAAATTCTTCATTTCCTTCAGGAAAATCCTTCTTATTTTTTTATTTTCCTGACTAATGCCAACTTTAATCAGCTCTCTCATTTCCCATGGAATTCAATAAAAGTATGTTTACAAAGGCTTTACAAGTACTTTAAACACAGTTTGAGGAATGATATGTTATAAATCAAATACCTATAGAAAAAATCTAAAAGAAAATAAATCCCTACTTACAAGCATCTCTTTCCTCTGCTCCTAATGGTAGAGGAAAATTATAGTTCTTGAGAACAAATTGCCAGAGCTGCTGCACTTAACTGGTTTATTAAGGCTTGGGAAGTTGATACACACTGAAAGATACATCTGGAGAAGCTATGCCATGAAAGCCTCCAGTCAACTCCCAATAAGCCATCAGCTGTCATGTGTGATGATCGATAATTGCTTCATCCCTTTTTCTCTGCTAAATTCTTCGGCTAGTCAAAATGTTATTCAAATTTTAATTTTCTTTATCTGTCTGTTACTGGAATAGAGAGTTTCAACCAGGGATTCAGTACTGTTACAAAAATTACTTTAATAAGGTTGGGCTCCTTCCTGAGACCTGATAGGAATATCTGGGAAGAGAACTTTATGCAACTTCACAAACCCTCCTGGATAGTTTTCTATATTGAAGTAGATGCTGATCCAAACAGAAGAGAGTACCATTTGTATTTTCTATATAGCATTATGTATAGTTTCTGCCTTTTAGATATTAAGGCAGGAAAACTGATGTTATTCCTGGTATAAAGAAAAGCTAGCTTATCTATAATTTTGAATGAAAATGCTTTTGCTTGGGTAATGTAGGCAGAAATGCTGAGGAGGCAAAATATTTTATTGCATGATATTTATCAGTACAGAACAGATGACTTCTCTGAAAACTGAATTTGTATGCAGGTTGCCTGCTAATTCGCAGGCACGGTCCATTTGAGTTTGGCAGATCTTTTTTAGGTGCAAAAAGGGTTTCCTACTTTACCCAAGTAGGAAACTTGTGGGACTAAACCAATGCAATACTACTACCACTCTTCCTTTAAGCAGCTTTGTTCCAGAGATAGGTGGTCTATAAAGGTGAATGTCTTCAGTTTAAGTTCCAACTAAGAAACAATGTTTTTTCAAGCAAAGTTGGCCTCCAGTGACTTGCAAACACTACATATACAGCCACCTAGCTCACATACAGAAAGTGAGAACCAGTTGCTTCAGTCTCAGAAAAAAGTATGTGTATGGTAATGATACCATCTTAAATCAACAAATGTCATTCAGTCTTATGTAAATACAAGAAAGAAAGAAGGCAGTTACTCAGGGTAGAAAATAAAATAAGAAGTAGCAAGACAAATACACTCTTAAGAAAATCAAACAGATCAAAGTAAGAAAGCAGACTACAAGGAGTTATGTTACTAACTGTGCAGAATTAAGATATGCAAAAACTTGGGATATGCCCATTTTGACCCACGGAAGAGGCTGCAGTGGCCCGCACAAATGAAACACTCTGTATACTCATTTGAATTCACTGCCTAAGACATGTATTATAATAACATGTTTGCATGAAATAGATGGTGATTGTTAGCTTGGATATAATCTTTCCAATGACATATCAAACACAGTTACTTTTCAAAAAAAATGTCCATCATTGGTCCAGTATCAGATATTATTGAGAGAAACTTCGGCTGTAACTCCAGCTCCTTCTTTATTCCCTTGGTTCACATATTTCTGCAGTGAGTTGCTCTATGCTTTGTAAGGAAGTTATGAGTAGATGGTGATCCTGTCAGTAGCATGGGCTCCGTTATGCAGTACCAGGGTGCTTAGTCTGTCTGTCTAGGTGCTCCCCTGCCCAAATAGGAAAGCTTCCTTCATCCTCCCTCTGCATCCTGCCTGCAGAGGCATTTTTGGCTTGTGTGGCATGGCTAGACAAATCTGGTTTATTGTCAAGATTAGGTTATGGCAATCAAGATGGGGCTGTCCAGCAGCTGCCCTTGGACAGACCTGATTACATCAGTTGCATATGTTTTTAATCCCTTTTCCCATCTGTTCACCCTCATTGCCAACATGCTTGTACTTTGCTTTCTCTGTCTCCTTTCAGATAAACAACTCAGCCCTAATTACCTTTTCCCCACTGGTCGCAGATCTGCTGTATCTGTACCCAAATTTAGTATTTCTATGTAATCTTAGCTTTATATGATATTACTGACATGGTTACGTTGTTGGGTCCCATACTCCCTCTCAATTACCTGTGAAATTGAATCATTTCTCATAGAAGGGAAGAAGTTGTTACTTCTATTTTCCTAAAACATGCATTTAACCTAAATTTGCAGACTTTTTTTTTTTTTATAACAGAATCTCTATGGGATGCCCAGAAATCTTGCTAGATCTACTATGTGGTTTCCTATAATAGCAAGGAACAAGATCTTACAAACAGCAGGTCTTTTGTAGTACTCTGTTTTTCTCCTCATTTTTAATGAATTCAATACAAAATAATTCCCATCCATAGGGAAGTAATGTCATAGAATGATAAAATAATTTTGGTTGCTGGGCTATCCAAAAATCATGTGATCTAACCCCCTGCTCAAAGCAGGGCTGCCTTCAAAGTTTGGGTTGCTGAGGGCACTGTCTGGTCAAGTTCAGAATTTCACCAAGGACAGAGATCCCACAGTGTCTCCAGCTGGTGTCTGCTGTATTTGGTACCCCCATTGTGTATTACCCTAATATCTAACTGGGATTTCCCATTTTGCAACCTGCGCCTGCTGCCCTTCATCCTTTTGCTGTGTGCCTCCAAGGTGAGCTTGGCTTCATCTTCCCTACAATCTCCCATCAGGTAGTTAAAGACAGCAATAGGATCCTTCTCTTTACAGTCTCAAGATGGAACAAACCTTTCTTTTAATCTCTGTGGTGTATTGTACGTCTCATCCTCTTGGTGGCTCTCTGCTTAGGACTCTGCTACTTCAGAGGTGGCCTCAGAAGTGCCAGGTAGCAGCAGAGCCACTTGACCTGGGCAATGCTCTTGCTAATGAGCCCAGCCCAATGTTAGCTTTCGTCACTGCATGGCTGCACTGCTGACTTGTCCACCAGCACCCCCAAATTGTTCCCTACAAACCCACTTTCTAGTCAGCCCCCAGCCTGCACTGTTGTGTGGGGTTATTACTCCCAGAATTTTGTTGAACTTCAAGAGATTCGGTGCTATTTGATGTAATTTCTTGCAAAGCTTTGGCCCCCGTTACTTGGGGAAGGTGTTTACAACACAACGCAGGATACAATGATTGTCTGGGATCATCATTGACTGTCTTTGTGTGTTTGGGTTAAACAGAACTGTACTACATTTGTAATTTGGCATCGTGTTTGTCACAATCGCTTTGAATGACAGGCTGGCAGACACTGCAAATTTCCAAAGACCTTTGGTGTGTCAATCTGCAACCTTCCCACTGCAATACCAAGCTATTATTGCAACATTTTATTGCAACCAATTTCAAATACACAGAAAAATGAGAAGCAGGGAAAAAGGAAAAAAAAAAAAGAAAAAAAAACACAAAAACCAGAGCTTGATTTAAACGCTTCACCTATTAGCGCATATTATGCTGATATGTATTCCCAATGAAATATCTGCTCAAATAATAAATACTGCTGAGATTACCCAAGTGCCTGTATGTAAACTGTATTGTCCTTCATGGAATATGTGTCTAGCAAAAATACTTTTGACTTTAGCCACACATTACATGTAAGGTACTACCGTTTTCATTCCTACCCCTATTGCTCCAGAGCAATGGCCTCCTGCACTTATTCCCTCCAAAACTAACACTAATTGGAACTACTTTCCTTTTCTTACAATAATATATTTCAGTTAGCTTAAGAGGTCTGAAAGCTGGATAAACATTGGAAATGGGGATTCATTCAGGAGGCGTTTTCATTTGCTTCACTGTCCCCTTTCAGATAACATTTCCCTCAGCAGGCAAAAAAATGGTGTGAGGGACAGATTCTCAAACTTCTGAAATTTTTGCTCTCTTGACCAGTGAGGAGGGTCTGAAGTAAAATAATCTTATCCTTTAGGTAGGATTCCACCTTGCTAAAATTCTACTACTTCCTGGGCACGCATTACTTGATTTTTCAACTTCTCCAGATATAGGGTCCTTCAAATGGACTGTGTGAATGATAATAGTGTAACTTTGTACCAACATACAAAAGCTAGAATGATCCATAGCATAAAAAAAGCAACAGGAGTCTGAACTCCAAAGATGACTGTCCGTCTCCTAATCAGGTCCATTAAGAGGACTTCCTAAGCAGTTCCCCCATTATTTTTTCCAGTCTTTGCAGAAAACAAAACACTCTGTCCCCACAGCTGCCGGCATGCTGCCCTGCAGATCTGTCAGGGAAGGCTTCCCGCAGCTCCTCCTGGAGCCTTCTGGCCTGTGCATTTATATAATATATGTATTTATATAATAAATACTGTGCATTTCCAAGTGGAGTGACATCTGAAGAGCAACACCACATTTTGCCCTCCTGTCGTTTTATTAATAGATGCTACAGCTGACAAATTCTTATGCTAGTTTAAATACCAGTATAAAACTAGACTCGTGGGCCACAGGAGCCAGCCCTTGGCTGTCTCAGACATCCAGATTGGTTTGACCAAATGCTGCTGTAGAAGTAGACAGTGCTCTTCTGCTTCTCCTACAGGGAAGGTGTTGGACAACCTCTCTTTGATGGTTAGAAACCTAATTTCCAGTTAAAATGGCCATTTTATACTATTTAATTGCTGTAATTTCTTCTCCTGCTATTTGATTCTCATGCATTTGAAGACAGCAAACATTATTCTTCTCAGACTTTGTTTTGCTGTACTAGCTAGAGCGGTCTCTTTCAGGCAAAGGTCCCACATGTCTTTAGATACCCTAGTAGCTCTTTGTACCTGTTCCTGGTTTTCTGCTTTTGATCTGGGACCAAAAATGCTGTGCAAATTTTGTTATTCCTTTGAAAAGTCTCCATTCCTACAAACTCAGTTTTGTGGCCATAACACACTGGAGCTCACAGTCATCTTGTGGCTGAATACTGCATTGCTATTTTTGTTTCTCCTTCTGTCCAACCCAAGGATCTGCATTTATAGGAGGAAGTCCTGTATATATGATCTTTGAATTTGAGTTACTGAATTCCTTCATACTTTTAGTTCAGTCAATAAGTGCAACAAGTTTTTTTAATACATGTCTATAACCTTCTTTGAATAAATAACTTGAGAAAATAATCTGGGGATAAAGAAAAACTCTTTCTGTATTTTTGTGGGTAATGATAACTCAAGGCACAGAGAATGCGGAATAAAAGCATTATGAAAATCCTATTGGTGAATGGCACAAAACCTGGAAGTATTTGCTTATTCCTGGTTGGCAATCTTTTGAGTTCAATTTAAGACCTTGATCCTGCAAGCTCCCGTGAATGTGTAAAGGCTTTCAGAGTTAAGAGAAGGAGGCATGTACTCATTACAATACTTGGCACAGAAACACAAGTAGCTGGTAAGAGTGTGAGTTTGTAAGTGTATAAAAAAGAGATCAGAGGAATTGTCTCATACATATTTTAAAAAGTAAATGTCAAGATGGTGAGCTTAGTTTTAATTTAAGACTTATCATTAGTGTTTTCTATGTATTTATTCATTTATGCAAGTTGCAGCAAGATGGATGAAAATATTTATGGAGTGAAAAAAAATGTTATGGAGTGAAATACTGTTGCATCAAGATGTCTGCAGCATGTTAAATTTTCCCAAACTCTTCTGTCATGCCTTACTGACTAATTTTCTTCCACAGAGTGACTTTGTTTTTTTAATTCACGCAAAGCACACATTGAATGTCATTGTACAGATAAAGTGCAAACAGGACATGCATCTCCACAGATTTGCAGGACGACAGGAGCCATAAATTTCAAAGCTGGGGAATATACCAAATCTACTGATAAGAAGCCTGGGTCTACTCTTTTTGCTGCTGTTACTGCAGTAGGCTGGTGTAATTCCATTGATTTCAAGGGAGTTACCTCTTCATGCTTGCTAGGCTAACCAAGAAAAAAGGAGCAAACTTTTCTCCAGGACAGGACAATCAGTTATTCCTCTGTTTCAGAAAAGGGTAATAGAGACTCGGACAATGAATTGTTCCTTAAATCAGTATGCTATTTGGAAGAAGAAATTATAAATCTGCAAGCATGAAGCCCAAGAGCAATTATACACGATGTTAACTGCTAAATCCTAGAACAGCAGGTGACTGAGAGTCTCACAGGGAGCCCTGTTATCATCCCTACGGGGACATGACTCCTGATGTTGGAGGAAGGTGATGATGTTGACCTGAGATGGCAAAACTTTGTGCCTAAGTGGAGCATCTCTGACAAGGTGGAAGGGGAGAGTCCCTCAGGAAGGGCAGTTTGCACACCCAGGTTGAGGTGAAACAGTATCTGTGAAGGTGTTCAAAGTGTGCATCACCAATGGAAGTCTGTAAGTGCACTGAAGCTAGATTGTTGGGGAACACACATCCCGCCAAATTCGCTTTTCATTTAGTGTCATCAGGTCTTGTGTGAAGGCCTTGTGTATAAAATATTTTGAAAATACTTGGAAACTTTTTTTGATGTTTAATTATGAACTGGATTCTTTAAATAAAATTCAAAAATGTATTTTTTAAAATAAATACGAAAATAAAAACGGTTAATTACATTTTCAATGAACGTGGAAACCAAATGTGAAGGCAGGATGCAAAAGAAGTAGTTTTCATGAAAAATGCTGGTTCTAATCAACCATGTCACAAAAATCTAGAGCTTTAAAGGATTATTTAAAGTGTGGCTCCAATTCTGTAACCATGTGTACTTCAAATTGCAGTGTATTTACTGAACCATCTTTCCATTGACTGAAATCATTCCAATTACCTGTGCAATTTGTGATAGCAAATTTAGTATGCGTGTGTCTGCAGTAGGAAGTGTTATTTTACTAATTACAACAGGTTTTTAATGTTCATATTTTCATAATTTTCAGATAAAGCTCAGATTTTTTTTATTTTTATTTTTTAACTGTGAGCATTCAAAACCACATTTTGGAGTTAGATGTAGCACTACAAAGAGAAACCTCATGACTCATGGCATTTCCTCTCTCGAGGACCACTTTTGCATGGTGATGTATTTATAGGCACTGTTTAGAAACCCTCCATGGTGGGACATTTTTAGAAAACCAGAAAACACTTATCCAGCTGCTGCACACAGCTTTATGGATGCATATAGTCTTTTTCATTATAGATATATTTAAGCTAGTTTCAGGCCCTGTAACTTATTGCTTGAGCCTTTTTATTTGTTTGGAAATACAGTTTTTACACCCTTTTATACTTTACCCTCTTTGTTTCTCATACCACAGGAGTTACACGAAAATCTGCACAAAGGGCCCTTCTGCAGAGGCGATGCTGCCACCCCTGCAGGATGCTGCCTGCCGGCTGCCCTCCCTTCCTCACCCACTGCTTATGTGCCTGCGGATGTTCAGATGGTTGCTTGCAGCACTTGTACCAGTATTTTGTCAAAGGCCCAAATAAGGTAGATAAGAGTAAAGATAGAAAATATCTGTTATTATTTCAGTGGAACCAAATCTAGGTCCTGCATGTAAATATACATGCCACCTTACACATTAGTTAATTGTACACCCAGTTGCTTGTAGGATCTGAACATTAGGAGGTATTTGTTAACATCAGAGGATTAAGAAAAAACAACCAACCACAGTTAAAGTGTGTTCAATTTGATCATGGTGTGAATACATTCTTCTCCATTAGCCATTTTATAGGCTCTGAAATTAGCACAATAGACAGGCAGAAGTGCCTTTGTTTTGACAATCTCAATTTTGAACATGCTGCATTTTTTTAGGAGAGGGGAAAAGGTGGTTGGTTTTTTGTTTTTGTTGTTGGTTTTGTGTTTTAAAAGGAAAGTAATTTTAAGTAGTTAGGAGCTGGGGTCTGGAAACCAATGGGGCTTATTTTGCTGGGCATGGGGATCCCTTCATAAAGGCAGTGCAAGCCTCCCAATGCCTTTGTGTTTGTCTGTCCCATCAGGATACTACATTTTATCCTTCTCATGCATTTTTATGGCCGTGAATTTAGGTTCCAACCTTGCACAAGGATTCTCAGGGCAGACTACCCATGCAACATTGCAATGACTAGGACTGGTGTTTGTGCTGGCCATTTACTTGTTAAGATGGGCCATACATTTTGATGTTCATTCAACTGGATCCAGTGCATTTTGTTTGTCAGTGTCAAAAGTGAATGCTTAAAAAAACCAAACAGACCTGATGAGTAGGCAGGGAAGAATTACATGGGAGGGGCTTCCTGGCCAGGCTCCCCAGAAAATGAAAGGAGAACCAAGACAGTTCTGCTCATGATGTGACTGCAGCTTCTTTAAGAAGCATTTCTTTAAGAAGTATTTAGTATTTTCTTGTGAGAGGCCTTGTGTAGGCATACAAGACAGTCTCAAGCCTTAACAATGTTGTAATACATACATCACAGACCTTGCACATGCTTAATCATGTGTCTTGATAAAGATTTCAGAATGCTAACTTTAAACGTGTTTATAGTGGTTTGCAAGTTTGCAGTCTCACTTAACAGCAGGGAACAAATGGGAAGGAAGTGTATAGCACAGCCACACATATAAACAAGATAGCTATGCATAATTTGATGGGTCCAAATCTTTGAACTTAGTCTTGATATGCATATATGCAATCTGGCTCTCCTTTGATCTAGATTTTCTAAAACTAATTCTTTTCTTCTTTTTTCATATGGCACAAGCCAGTCCTGACTATCTTACACAAAACTGACCTGCTATCCTATCATTGAAAAATGCAAATGATAGCACTGAACAACAACAACAAAAAAGCACACCAAATGCACAAGACTATTCAAAAAACAAAGTCAAATTGAAGGCTTGGGGAGGGAAATAAATATTTTAGTGGCAACAAAATTATTTATTCTCTGAAGACAGTTTCTGTTAGGCAGCTGCATCAGCCATTAGAGCAATTATATTTTGCCATCTTCATAACCTGCCTGAGAAATAATTTCTCTCCACTAGATTAATGCTGTGTCAGTTCTCTACAAAATCACTTTTGACTTAAGGGAGTACTGTAGCTATATGGTGCATAATTATGGAGGTAAAACCTTGGAATTTACTTCTTTATTGTATTAACTGTTGCTTGGGTTAGATGACTCGGAATCCTACAGAAACTTCTGTGCCTCTTAGTTTGCTGATATCCTGATCTTAAATGATGCCATAATAAGATTTCCCTAAGCAAAAAAGTGATAAGCCTGGTTGTGGTTAAGATAATAATGCTTAGCTTAACTGTACCTATTTAGCCTGTTGTAATTTCAGTCCAATTGAAAATAAGGTCAACTCTGCAGTGCTATTTTAACACTCCTGCAAATTCTAGCAGTGCTGTGAATAGACAGAATAATTTTATTATATTGTGATAATCTGAGGATATATGGGAGATGGTGTTTGCAGGTATCTAACAAAATTTATTGTATCCTAACAAAACATTGCCCCTTTCTATCAGCATGACTTCATGAATAGACCAGCTATAAAAATGAGTTCTTAGTTGCTGAGTACTTTGTAAAAAGATTAATATTAGACAGGTATCTCTGCATAGCACCTCCTGAATGCCTGTCTTCACAACGGGCCTAGGTCCACTTCATAATATGCTAGGCCATCTTACCCTATATAGTCTATAATGAGAGATGTGCATCTCAAGACTATCCAGACTACTAAAGGTATGAATTACCCCCTGGAAGTCCACTTTCCGTCACCTACACAATGAAAGAAATATTTGCAGAAGAACTGTTACAGTATAGACCACAACCTAGTTAAGCTATTTTTTATTCTTTTCCTCTCACAGCTTTGCCTTAGGGCTATCTGTTTTATTGCCTTTTTTTCTCCCTTTAAGGAAACCAAACATCCTGTTTTATGAGTCCAGGGATGTGATTGCTCTGGGTATTTTATTCTGAGCTCTTCGCACTAACCTAACTACTCTGCACATTCTAATACATTTCCTTGAATCAGCTGTCAGTGGTTTTTACTCCTATTCCTCGTTAGCACAAGATAAATGTATATTTTTATAATATGGGCAACAAATAAGGATTAACAGGCAATGAATCAATTGATAGGTCTGAGTGAGGTTATTTACCTAACCGAAGTGAGGTTAGATAGGAATTAATCCAAGGAATAAATGCACCACAGAATAAATGCAATCCATATATTATAGCTATGTTGTAAGGCTGATATTTAACTTGGCAATCTGTGTCTGTGATCATAAGGAGAAAGATTTATATTGCATATTTAAATAATAAATTGTTTCAGAAAATATCTTTTACAAACTTGTGACCAGCTTTTTTGTTGGTGATAATGTATTTGTTGTATTTAAGTCATCGGAGTTATGCTGCCTTGCATAAACTGAGAATCTGGTCTTGAGCTTTTATGTCTGCTGACATCTGTGATGTGCAGATGTTAGTGCAGAATGTTTACCGCAGGACGTTTATTGCCCTGCAATTCGTAAGTCCATTATTGGTACTCATTTAAAATATATCTACCTTACATGGGCAAATAAATCTTTATGTACTACAGCCCTCACAGCAACATTTTCAATTCTGACAGCTTTCCTGTTTTTATTTTTATTTTTTCTGTTAAAAAAATCCTGATTGTAGGTTGTGTTAAATGTAATACACAATGAAGCCGCTCACACAGCGGTTGTCCCCATGATACCAGAAGAATCATTGAGCACACTGGAATAATAGTCTACACATGAAACACCATTTGACAATGATGAGAGTTTTGGCTGAGCAGCAAATGATGGGAGATTCCAGAAACTTGCCCGTCTGCGTGAGAGAAAATGAAAACTTGTCTTTTTTAAATCCAACAGAAAGACCTGGTAGGCCAGAATAGGAGAGACAAATCAGGTGGCATTCAGGTGCCTGGTCTTAACATCGTAGTGAAGGGATTCAAACCTGAGCTTACCACATCACAGGAGTGTCCTAAGTAGAGTATGTTTTAAGTATGCTTTTTGTTTGAATTTTAGTTTGAAACTTCTCTTCCTCTGTAGCAGAAAGGGGCTGTGGGACTGGGAATCATCACTACTCACGCAGTCTGCAAGAAATAAGGAATAACAGTCTCCTGACTTCTCATAAAAGAAGCTGTGGCAAGATTAGTGAACAATGGCAGGGTATACTGTGAATGTTGGACTAATGCAAACCACTTTGTACCCTATTCCTAACAGATCCACATAGTTGTGCTCAACATGGCAAATACATCTTTTATAGGGTCTGTTAATAAAGGCACAAACTGCTTGTAGTGAATGCTGCAATAAAGCTGTTCAGATCTGCCCATTTGCAAGAGTAAAAAAAAAAAAAAGTCTACTTTTAGACCTCATCATTGTTCATATTTAGTTCATCTAGCACAGTTAGCATTTTGCTTTTGTGAAAATGGTGAAAAGTCTACATAGTGTTTTCTAAATCCTTTTCTGGTAAGCTCAAAGCTTTACAAACTGTACAGGAAAATAAATTACAGAAGGGTGTTAGGTCATCTGCTTTTAATTATCTTTTTACAGAAACAGCAAAGATGATGTTATTAAATCTTACTATATTGTAAATAGCACCAATATTAGTATCAATATTAAAATTAATAAATATTGATTTTTAAAAATAATTTATAGTAGATTTCTAAGTTTTTTAACACCACTCAACTGGGTAACAGCGCACCGTGAAAGTAAATAATGCAAGGAGGCAGCAAATTAAAACATTCACACCAATGTGATGTCAAGTAGAGGCTAAGGCATCTTCAGAATAACAAGAAGGAACTGCTGAAAAATGTGAAAGAAAAAAGAGAAAAGCAGTGAAAAATGTTTTTGTTTTTGCAAATAGAAAACTCTGAGCTAGCATTTTAGCTCAAGGAGTACAGTCTTGAACATTAAGAAACACATAGTGAATTCCTGAATGTACAAATATGTATTAAATGAATGACTACCATGCTACGGATCTAGTGACACGGTCCAGCATCACTGTACGATGGGCCGTACTGCGGCAGCCTCAGATAGCCACGTTACTCCCACTTACCCTGACCAGAGCCAGTGTCCTGCCACCAGCAACTGTTTCAGTCATGGTGCCCACAGCAGGGCACTTCTCTTTTCCTTTCCTGAATATCTTAAGTACTTTAATTTCCTCAAATACCTCTTGATGTGCTTCGGTAAGGCATATGCAATATAAAATACACAGAATCACGCAATGGTTGATGTTGGAAGGGACCTCTGGAGGTCATCTGGTCCAACCCCCTGCTCAAGCAAGGACAATGAGAGCAGTTTGCCCAGGACCATGTCCAGGCTTCAAAATTCTCTGAATATTAATCTGGGTCAAAAGGTGATTATTTTTATCAAAGCATGGCATGCAGAGCTCTGTATTTCGGACCATTCTTCTAGCCCAGACCTAGCAGGACGTATCTGCAGCAGCCAGCAGCCAGCCAGCCACCCAGTCCTGCAGCATCAGCTGCATCAGGAACAGCGCTGAGATGCTGAAGCACTTTGAATTGCCATCACAGAATCTGTTTGCTTGCTTTCTTTTTCAGTAAACCATAATACTGAAGTAATGTGGAAAATAACGTGTGGTGTGTAATGGGAGGTTTTTCCCCCTCTGCCATCAAGCAACAAGCTGTGAACAGTTGTGCTTGGTTTACTACATGGGAAGCTGCCAGCCTCAGACAAATTTGTATCTTCTCTTAAATCTTCAGCCCAACTTCAGTCGCTCTCTGGGGCTGTTGGAACATGCTTGACATTTCTTAAGCGCAGTCCTGGTAATATGACTCAATTTTTTCGTAACTTCAGAAGCAAAGGTAGATATTAACCACTTTTGTTATAGGAGAATTTGTATTTCTTGTTACCCATGCTTTGGTTTATATAAAGGAGGGATACAAACACACTTTTTGTAAATGAATTCAAGGAAAAAAATAATAGAGTTCATGCTTTGATATTTTTGTGTTGGGTATTGTGTATATATAGCTATCATATATACTGATTCTTGCCTTGTGCACTTACTGATGGTGATGCCTCGCTGCCCTACCAGCAGGACCCGGCGAGCCAGTGCCAGGTGAGCACCGCGGTGTGGCTACAGCCTGGACCCAAAGGGACGGCTCGGATCCCCCCAGCCGCCATTCTCCCTGCCGCGCGGGCCATGGCCAGTGGGGTGTTTCTCCAAAGTCCCCTCGGAAGGGTCAATCAGGTACACACGGGTAAATATTTTGCTTCCCCCAGTATCTTCTTTTTAACTGAAGGACAAATATTGTTCACTACACATTATTCACTTTGATCCTCAGCTAACAAAATAAATGGTATGAATGATCCTGAACCACTTCAGTATTTAGTCAGACAGCCCATTTCACATCTCCGAGGACAGTGATTTGAGGTGACCTGGTTAATTATCAACACCACATCCTTCAGCACACAGACAAAGGTCCCAACAAAGAGATGGTCTATGGCACTGTTTTAGATTAACTGAATTTGCTTTTACAGTTGCCATGTCTGAGCCACAAAGCAAGGAAGAGGAAAAATTTTGCTAGTTTAAATGCATTGCTGGTACAGAGCAGGCACTTTTGTGGTGTTCCTTTAAGGCAATGACTTCACTTTTAGGCAATAAAATCTGATTACAATGGGAAAGTATTCTTCTGAAAAAGGAGAGCCAGGGGCTGAGTAAGGCTTTTAGAAAATGTACAAAGAAAGGAATCGTGGATCACTCTGGACAGAAGCTATTACCCATTATACCCACAAATTACAAAAAAAAAAAAAAACTAATCACAAATACAGCAATTTCGTATCTTCCTCCAAGACATCTCAGAAATTTCAGTCTCTCTATCAATGATAAACAATGGAGATTAGGAAGAAATCTTCACTGTAGGCATGCTATTTAAGAGCCACAGTGCTTCAGACACCTTATTCTTTAGTAATTGGTGCTGGGAGAGGGACAGAAGCTACATAAACACTTCAATTCAGATGAGGAGTGCACTTCTGAAGTGAACCTGAGTGTCCCCACTTACCAACAAGTGGGTCACACTGCGAAGCAACCTTGGGGTGCGGGTCATACTATGGACCCGTCTCCAGGGTGCATGAACTGGACTGGACACGAACTGAGAGAGGCACTTGGTGTGCATGCAGTGTGCCCCAACCACACAGGATCAGATCAGCCAGTCCAAAGCAAAACCCTGCCACATTCGTACACTGCGAATGTCTGGTCCTCAGAGCCAGCTGATCCACTCTCATCACATGTCGACATAGCACTGCTTTCTACTACAGACGTAACCTAAAAGGGTGGCTATTTTGATCCAGTATGCCAAGATTTATAGGAGGTTGCTTGCTTAGGTTTAAACTTAACCAGAAGACATACTTTAACTTTACCAAAGGCCCCCCCACACTTACTGGGGGACATTTTTTCCTACAGAAGACCACTGTCTTTGAGGGTGTGGGTATATATCCTATACCACTGCTTGCAGAAAACTTTCTTTCACTCAAACCCATGTCAACAGCACATTAGCAACAAGTCATCCTTTTTTCTGGTGAGTGGTTTCCTCTTCAGGTTTTGTCATAATTGAGGTAAATCATAATTTGCCAATAACTACTCAGCAAATTTATTTATTTCCAGAGAAATAATAAGAAGGAAGTAAATTTATTTAGTTTCCAGAAGATGCATATACTTCATATACTTTCAATACCTATGCTGCTTCTTTTTTTGTGTCAGTGAAAGCATGGAAAAACTCTCACAGAAATTTCTATCCTATTGAAGGCAAATTTCATCAAAAAAGCCAGATAAACTTTTGTTTTTACCAGTTCTACTTGACAGATGTTTTCTGCCTACAGGGGCACTATGTTACACAAGTGTTGAGATCTGAATGCTATCAAAGTCAGTACATACTTAAATGTGTAAAATAAGCTTTGTCAGTTCTACATTAGAATCTTATGTGAAATATTACAGTTTTAAGCAAGTGTCAATGAATCTGAAGCATTTTTCTTCAAAACTTCTCCGTAAAATATTTTAATGATCTAGCTATGCATGAACATAGCTTTCTAAAGGTCTTTTGCAAAAACATAAATTCTCCCTTCTTACAGATTTTAGAATCTCATGCCATTAGCCTAAACTTTAAAATTAAGTGCTGTAAAAGTTTAACTACTTATTCTCATGCTTCTAGCTTCTTTCCTCTTCTCAGTATTCATGTTTAGCTTTTTTGTGTAATGTATAAATGTCAGCCTTAAATTAGAAAGTGCTTTGGCTGAGCCCAAAGTGATGGATTTTACGAAGTGATTTGATAGATTTTAGAGGCTCTTTATATGCTCCGAAGTTTGCATTTCACATTTATTCTGAAGGTCAATTGTCAGGAGAATGAACTGTGTAACAAAGAGGCAATCAGTTCAGCAGATAAAGTGAGCAGATGCCTAATTCCCTAGGTAGATGAATATTTGGGTGCTATTTGTCCGCAGGGAGCCTGTTAATCTGCTAGAGGTTGATAGAGTTTGCAGCAGCAGTAAGTGCCATTACTGATGCTGTGTTATTACTCTTCTAAATGACCATGCTATCGCATGGTCCTTTACCAGATAAATACAGTATAGCACAGAAATGCACCAGATCCAAGTCTGTTTTAAGGAGCAGAGCAGGGTGGTTGCTAGTTTGCCATTAGCCTCGCTGTCAGTTTGGATTCCTGATACTGTAAGTCTCCTGACTTTCACACTTAATGAGCAACACTTAAAACTTGCCTTTGGGTATCCTCTAAAGAGCTAAGTAGCTGCTGACTTCCCTTGTCCCACTGTTGTTCACAGTGAAAACAAGGGAAATTCTGCTGCCACAGAAGCCCTTTTATTACCCTTCCCTTTTATACCAATATTATAAATTAAAATATTTTAATGGTTTTCAAACCAGTTTAATAGCATACTTAGTAATATCATGGTACAGTGTGTTTTATATCAGATTAGGAAAGATTCAACACATGTGGCCCATCACTGGTCTAAGGTTTGTGGGCAGCAGTGATTTCTAAATGAAGGCTAAATTGGAAGAGAAGTGGGACCATCATTATCACACAAGCAGGGAGGGCACTGCAGAAATCGGAGTCAGTCAGAGAAGAGGCTGGGGACTGGGCTCAGCAGGAACAGAGGTGAAGAAGTAGAAAATGGAAATCTAGGCATAAAGAGGTGGGCAGACAGACAGACAGAGGGACCGGCATAAAGAGGGAAGGCTTTATATCCTTACAGCCAATGCAGTTGGAGAAAGTCTATCTATAAATGTTAGAAGGCATTTTGTATGAAAAGACTTGGCTGTCACTCAGTGTACCAGACTGGCATTTAATCATTTTCTGGGGGGGCAGGAGAAGTTAGTGACACGTGTGATAAATAGCACACAAGGCCAGAGAGGAGTGCCGACTGCAATCTTCTGCCCTGCTGCTTCTCCGCTTTCCTAAGTCAGTGATGACTTCAGGTATTCAAGCGGTTTCTGCAGATTAAGAGAAGTTTTTTTTTTTAAAAAAAAACATGAGTAAAGAAAAGTTAAAGGCTTTCTATTTATCTGCTGGTTTTGAGCATATAGGCTTACAATGGAGACCCATTTTCCATGACATTTCAGATTACTAGACATTCTTTTGATTGCATCACCTAAGCAGAAAAGAAAAAAAAAAAGCACAAATAATTCCAAACATCACTATGAATATAATGGCTCCATGGCTCCAGAAGGCCTTACAATACAGGGGCTCTTGGCCATTCAGCAGAGCAGGTCCTGCTGCAGTGTACACACTTGAAGTGTCAGAGGTAGGCAAGAGTACTAGGATGCTGAAATCAATAGACAAAAGGAATGGATTAAGAATGAACTATCTCCTCTATTTCCTAGCTCACTTCATTTGGAAAGTAGCAACATTCCTTCTATGCAGTTTTATGTTTTTTATTAGGGTTTAATATCCAAGAGAACATTAGAATTATTTTTCTCCCTAAAAGCAGCTTCCATCTACTTGTACAAGCAGTAAGGACCTTCTTTGCAGAATAACTTAGTCCAAGATACACATAAATGGGGCTATTTACAATCTGTATTTCAGATGACATGTGCAGTTTGATCCTAAGCCTCGTTTTCATCACTAACAATCACACTTCCTCCAGCTGACTTCCTCCAGTAATAAAATTCTCATAATCGAGCCGGACACCAAGCTAGAAACAATTATACGAGCTTCAGACTCAGTTTAGTGAAGTAAGTGACTGAGAAGTTTCTGACCAGTTGATGGATATATTAAGGGTTTTGTACAGATGGGAAATCTAATTACTTCTTCTGAATGTCTGCATGTGTAGAACTTTGGGCGATGCCCAGGAATATTCAGGATCATAATTCTTGTAATACTGTAAATTTGTACCAGTCCTTAGAAAAACAATGAGAAATGTATATTAAGAGGCTTAGAAGAGCAATGCTCTAAGCCCTAAATATCAGGACTGACTGTGAAGTTTTACCTGTGTGGAGGTCCTCTCAAGAGAGAGAAGGGAAGGGAATAAACCTAAACATTAAATGTTAAAGCTACCACAACCAGGAACACATGGCAGTCCAGACAGCCCATCCCGAGTTAAAGCATGTGGCAAATTCAAAGGCCTAATTTAAAGCTGGCAATACAAATGTCTGTGTAGGCTGCCAAAGAACCAGATGTCTCATGCCTGGAAGAGGCTCTTTACTGACTCTGCTTATGGGTCCTGTAATTGATATCCTAAAAGGGCAGCATAAAACCTTCATAATCTAATGTGAGGTATTGTGGTCACTGGCATATCTAAGAGACCTTCCCTT
>VXAA01000564.1:255794-271652 GCA_013399115.1 Anseranas semipalmata
TCCTCTCCTCTCCTCTCCTCTCCTGGTTTAAAATCTTTCTTACCAACTTAAAACATGAAAAATAATCCTTTAAACAGTTCATCTCTCTACTTCAAATAGTGCTTTGAACTCTTCTGTGGGCTCAGAATCTGTTACCAATATAACTTAATTTATGGAGAAATGTTTTTAAGATGGACTCTGGGCTTTTTCATTTAATTTGATAAAGTCAGTTTATGGCTAGATAATATAAATATTTGTGTAGAGATTGTGGGGTGAGGTTGGGGAATGCATTACAGTTTCCTTCACTTTAGAGAACTCCCTAATTAAACAACAACAACAAAAACAGCTTGCTTACTATCAAGTGTACAAAATCTGAACTTGCTGAGCCAGAGTACCTCAGACTTATTCAGGTTTCTTAATCAATATCTGAAATTTTCCCCAGCAGTCCTATAGGTAAATCAAAAATCAAAAAATAAAGTGGTGGTGTTATTCATTTCATCTAAAGCAACAACCAAGTTATACGCTTGAAGAAGAAGTTAACTTGAAAAAAACTTTATTTGGGCAGAGAATTAATGCACTAGGGTTTGGAAGTCCTTTATGTCACCAAGAAAAGAAATGTAATCTACTTTTCATTAGCTCTGATAAACAAAAACCCCAGAGTTTTTATTAGATGGCAGGGGTTTTGTTTCCACTCAGGAAAAGCGAGGCTTAATGCTCTGAACTGCAGTTTGTGAAAATCTCACCTATTTGACTGGTAATCACTTTTTCCTCAAATTAAGGAGCATTTTTGGCTGGATCCTGATTTCATTGCCGTAACTCCATCAAAACTGCTCTGTGGTACCTTGGCTGCCTTCCCGAAGTTCTAACTGGCAAAGCAGTGATTCTGTTTTTTTGGAGTTCAAGATATGGTTACAAGTGAGTTATGGCTTGGAATATTCATGCCAAATGTGATGTGATAAAAGTTTGGCTCTTCTGTCTGGAGAAGTCACAGAAGATGGTGAAGGGGCTACGTGGAAGGCTCAGCACGCTGACAAAGCATAGCAAATCCCATTAAGCTGTCAAGTAAAATTCTTGGTGCTGGAGCCCTGTGGTGTCTGTGGTAGCAATCAGATGTTACATGCACTGCTACAACAACCTACAACTGATTTCCTGAGACGTGCCTTAACATTTGTTTATCACTTGATTGTTGAAGAACATTTGTTGCACTCATTATTTGTTAAACATCAATCTGGCATCCAGTTTGCCCAAACCAAAATACTCCCAAATGCAGAGATTTTCTTTAAATGTTAAGTCTTGCACTGCTACTGATATACCAAACTCTCCATTTGAGATTTTGTCATTCATTTTGTTTAGGCAATTCATTGCTGTGCTCTTAAAAGAAAATACTCCATGCTGCACAAGCTAAATTTATAAAACACGGTGCAAACATGTTCTGTATAACAGCAGGCAGACAGTAAATGCCTAGGGCATTTTGCAATTGTCCTGGGAATATGGTTCCTAAATCATCTCAGATTTATTACTGTAATTTTCATCAGATACCTGATACAGTAAATGTTTCTAAAGATTTTATAGCTTTTATCTAGCAAAGACAGATTGTTTAGTCTACCTTACTGAATGACATCATGCTATTCATACTTTCTATATGAAAGACAGTTACCTTTGTGTATATTGCTTTGACTTAACAGGTTTGGAGGTATAACTGATGCCTTCTCCATTTCAGAAATGTTTATGCATGTATTCGTCTGACTGTATAAAAAACCACACATAATTTTTAATGAAAAAGGACATTACTATCAACTTCATCCAGGATGTGAGTTACCTTGGACTGAAGTGAACAGGGTAGATAATGTCTCATAGAGCTATTATTTATGACTTCTTGCTTACTTGGATTTTAATTGATCATAATTTTCAAGTCTCAGAAACCTGCTAAAAATAAACAAATAAACCAAAAAAATCCAAAGCAATACAGGAAAATATGACAGTTCAGAGGGTGTCAGCAGAGTCTTGCACTCGGGTATTAACTACTTCTCTGCCTTGCTCATAGGAACTCAACATGTCAAGAACTTCCAAAGACTCAGCTTTATCTGCTGATACTTGATGGAAACTATCGGTTTATTTCATAAATGCAATTAAGGTTCTTTCTTGCTGTTATAATTCACACACACACACACACACACAAAAAAAAAAAAAAAAAAAAGAAATGCTAAAGAAAGCTGCAAGTTCCTTAAACAAATTTAGAGGCAATTTTGTACAGCACTTGTTGCCTTCTGTCCAACTGAAAACAAATCCCTAAATTGAAAGCATTCATAATAAGAAAAGTTTGTTAAGCTTATTTGCACCAGTATAACACTGATATTTATTATCCTGGCTGGATCCACTGTCCAAAAGAGCTGTGTTACAGCTGAAACTACTACTCTTTGATTATACAGGAAACACAAAGCAACTAAGACCTGCAGTTACCTGCTGATCCAGCATGTGGTAAAATGCCAGTCCCTACTGAAAACTGTTCTGCAGGCTATTTGCAACGAGATACGAGGACTATGAAGTAAGCAAGGGGTGGTGAGAACAGAGAGACAGGTAGGAGGAAGAGGAGCCGGCTTTTACACAGCAGGCTGTAATCTCAGCTCAGCACCTGCACAGCCACCAAAAGGAAAGGTCCTTTGAAAATGACAACTGAGAAACTCTGTACGTAGGCCTTCTGTGAAATAACTTCTGATGCCAAATGCTATTTCCATCAGGGAACTGTTACTTGCCAAGATATGCTCCCCAAGCAGCATTTTCACTAAAATCTGCTTCTGCTGCTGTAACACCCGGTGATTGTATCAGAGAGCCTCTAATGTACTTGCTCCCCATCTGAAGGTGAAATGCTGGAGAGAAGCAAACCAAGATTGGTTGGTCTATTTATTTTTGCTGAGATTTTTTGTGAATGTAGCTAGATAGGATTTAGTTCCATATGAGTGAAATGGACTAAAAAGGTGAGATGAAATTTCATATGAAGAAATATAATGTTTGTATTGTTTTATTTTATCTTGAGTACTCATATTTTGAAACCTGTGATGAACACTGAACCTCAGCCTTACTCTTTATTTTGTCCTAGAAGATGACAGCTGCTTTGATATGCCTGGAGGAGTGGGATTTAGCAAAATTATGAAAGAAAGTATTTTGGGGGGGGAAATAAATGCAGACAGTACATGCCCACTAAACACTAACATTAGAACCTAGATACACAGCTGTGTTTATTTTTGTCGTTGGGTAATTAAAAAAAAAAACAACAAGCTAAAATCACATTCTGTGCTTTTACATGAATTTACACTTACAACTTGAATTGTCTTTTTTACATTGTACACTGAGATAAATTCATGAAATGAATTAATTTCCATTTGCAGTTATTTCAGTTTATAAAGTTGTGATGTGCAACATATGTGCAAACTGAGCTACATTTGATATGTTGTGTGAAATAATACCACAGAAATATAGAGCTGTACAAAGCTATGAAATTGTCAGCTCCGTTTTTCTGCAGCTTCTTTCTTGTTATATGGTTATCCTTACATAAAGTTTCATGGAAAATGGAGTTGGCATGCTACATGCTATGAATAAGCTGCCAAAAACTTACATTATGCAAAAAGCAGCACAATATATGAGGTGATACTTTGCGTTTATATCTGAATTTTGTGTTTTCCATCTCCAATGAAAAATATATATTTTTGTTCTACTACCATTTTTCTTTTGTAAAATAAGAGTGGAGTGACCTAAGCCATACATCAAGACAAGCATCCAACAAGCAATGTTTCCTTTACCTAGTCTCTACCAGAAGGTAAGAAAACTACTGTCAGCCATTTACACTCTTTTAAGCTTCCCCTCCTCTGTGTCACGTTAGTAATAATCAAGGTTAAAACAACAAAACCCCACAGGCCACAAGGGGACAAGTCTTGAAAGCAGTGAGGCATGTTTGGTGTTCTTGCATTTGAAGCAAACTTGTTTTATGAGCAAGACTTCACTGCTAACAGCAAGCATCTGACAGTTGCTCATAGACAATGGATTCCAGTCTTCCTCTGACATTACTTCATTGTATGACATCTGGTGTTTTACATCCATGGAGTGTAAAAATAAATACTGTGCATGTAATTTGATAACTTTAAAAGTATTACCTTAAATTCACCCATTTATTTATTCTTGTAAGCAGACTAATTTAAAATATCCTTCTTTGTTTGCCTGAAGTTTGTGTGACTTTTTCTCCTGAAAAAGTAATAGTTTCCAGTGTGGCAGATGGACTGTTGGTTGCTAAATACACCCTAATAGTTATGTTTTCCATTGGCTGCTGTGAACCTGGTCCTCCCGGTGAGATCTCTGCATTTTCCTCCTGCATAAAGTCCTTTTTTTGTGTGTTGTTTATTTTACATGTTTTAATAGTATGATTATTTTGAATTTTATTAGCCAGCTATTAGCTACTCCATCATTAAGACTGTATTTCATTAGCTCTAACAACGTAACTGAAATCTGGTAGACCCATTACAAGTAGAATAAACCTTTAAAATGTTATGTCTTGCTTCCCTCAGTTAATCTCACGTCAGAGTATATACTCCTGAAGATTAGACTCTTTCCTCATACCTCCTGGTTTTCACCAAGCTGTCCTCTTCCACCTTACAAGAGAATGTTTTTTGTATCGTTGCCTTTTTTGTCCCCCAAGTGTAGCTGTGCAGCCTGCAGCCACTTCACCAGCGTGACTTGCTGCAGGCTCTTTGAGCAAATGCCTTCTAATTCAAAGACCACCCCTAATGCAGTTGCCATACATAAAAGCCCACATTGTATTTTTTCAGCAGAGATAATGGACTCTGGATTAAAGAAAAACAATATGGAAAGATCAGGTTTCACAGAGCACAGTGTGGATCACTTGTTCTCTATAATTCTTTACCCTGAGCTCTTTCGTGGCACTTTTTTGCTGTCTGCAAATGGGTAGGACTATTCTGGTTTGAAAAGGTAAAAAATGTAGGTTTTCTCCTCACTTCTCCTCACAGTTTCATTCAGCAGAAGTAAAATAACAGGTTTCCCTGGACCCCTTTGTCCACCATTCCCCAGTGAAGCTTTTACAGCGTCTAGAGAGGTCGCCCCTCATAAAGGGAGATACAAGGCTTAACTCACCTTGAGCACTAGTCTCTACTGACTCCTTACCATGTAGGTGACTAACTTTACTTCACTTTTCTATCACCTTCCAGAGGCTTAAGCTAATTATTCTTCCTATTGCTTTGTATTATCGTCCCATCTGTCTGTGTGTGGCACATGCCAATCATTAAAAACTGTTCTCCACTTTGGCCAGGCAGTGTCAGCCTGTGCTGACTATCATACTTTTTGGGTACCTTTTTGTCCATCATTCATCATATGGCCAAAACATGCCAGTTATTTTATGGAGAAGAGGATACAGGTCCAAGGAAAGAGGGATGGGCATGGGAAAAGAACACACTGGCAGGCTGCATGTTGCCCATTGACTAGGGACTAAGCATGCATGAAAGAGGAGGCCTGGGTGCTAAGGTGGGATGCTGATGGTCCTAAAGTCTCCAGGTCTACAACACCTGCTAACCTGCTTCTGAACAGCAAAAGCACTTGAACTCACTGGACACCTATTTCCTAATCTGATGTATATTTTTGGCAGGTGGGGCTAGGTACAAGGCCTTCAAGGCATAATTATATCATATGACAAATAGCATGCATCGTAGACAGAAAGGCTGAAGCCCCTGAGTCCTTCCTCAATCTGAGCCTGAGATACCCACGTCTGTCTCCATGTCTGCCCACAACCACCTTGAATGAGTAAATCAGGGCCTTTTTCACGTGTCTGTCTGACAGGGGTTGATGGTGTTGACTAGGTGATGTTTCTCTGCCTAGGGCCTCTAAGAGATATGGTACGTTAAATGTGCTTAGGCAACGCGTGGCCCATGCTAAACAGAGAGGGGAGACGTGGTTGCCCTTCTGCTGAGCAGAGGAGCCCCAGGTTCCTGTGCTTCCCACTCCTTGCAGATGCTACAGAGGGAGAACCACGACTCTCCCTCACGATGACTTAATGCAGAACAGAGACAATTCTTGCAGTAGGGATCAAAATCTGCATAATTACATATTTTGCTGCAGTTACAATTCTAGGCTAGGCCTCAGAAAATACAAACCACATCACAAATTATTTTTATGTGCTTGGACAGTAAATATAAAAGGTTTTACCCTTTATACTCCAGTGCTTTGATATCCTCTGAAGCTTTATTGAACGGTCCATGATTTAAAAATTACACCAAAACTAAGATAACTGCTTTTGGTAAAGACAAAACAACAGAAGAAGCTCAGCTGAACAGACTGAAGGTGAAACTCTTTATTTTTTACAAAGAAAGCAAATTACTTAGAATTTATGTTCCTTTAACAATCCCCGTCTATTTTTTTGTATTGTCACTATCACAGGCAGATGGATCAGGGATCCAGTCTGTTGATAACAGAGCTGAATAAAGACATGACGTGCTGTCCTTGTGCCATAGGATATCCTTACACTGTGTACTGCTGATGAAGATGCAAGCTCATGCTGCTGAGACACTGGGCTTATTAGCTCGGACTTGGCAGTATGCTTACATGGTGAGCCTTGTTATTCGGTACAAATTTTAGGCAGAGTATGTTCTTGGCTGCCTCTCCTGTACAGCGCAAGTGAACCTGAAGTTTATTTCCCTGTTGAAACTGTGCTGTGACAAAAATGCCAGAGCTCTTAATAAAACATCCTTATTTATATGTCTGCCCTGTTTTCTTTTAATGAATATAGAGGTTATTCTTCTGCAGATGCTATTATGTCAGTCTTGCCTGTTACATAAAGAAGGACTTACAGCTTCTTAAGACATTAGGAATGATGAAGCCCTTTTGCTTCAAAAACCCACATGTGACTACAGCTAGTACCGAGCTTAACTTTTTCTTTAGTTTTGCACTTTCTGGAAGATGCTTATTTGAAAATAAGCATCCCCTTATTCTCTCTGTGAGCCTGAAACACTTTTTTGGGATTATTCCACTGACATCGGTGAGGAAAGAAATCTGGCGGTCGGGAGTGATTAGGAAGCCAAATTCAGCCGAGGTAAAACCACAGTGTGCTCCTGGGAGTTCACACTTGGAAATAACTGGGTTCAGAGGACCATCTCCTGTGCATATGTGCACAGGGAGTGTAAAGCCCCTGACCCAGGTGGGTACTGGAAAACCAGACATTGCCACTCCTTCCCCAGGCCAACACTATCACCCCAGAGGCTCGGCAGCAGCCAGATCACAGACTGACAAGCTGAGAGCTAGTCCAGGAAAAAAAAAAGGTGGGTGGGGGGGGATGTTTTTTGCTCTTTTTGCTTCTGGAATTGGCCTGCTGTAGGCAGAGGAGTGCCAGTGCCACAGCAGGGGCGGGGAGGCTGCACATCTGGAGCAGCAGGAGCACAACCGCCTCCTCTGGCAGCGGCTGGCCATTAGCGGGTCTAGGGGCTTGGCTGTATCATCGCCCCGCAGCCTTAGAGTAGCATCTGGTGGTAATCTTGGTAGGAGTACAGTCGCGTAAATCAAAGTGCACCAGTTTTTCATCAGGCCTGCTGAAGTCAATTCTCACATCTGTCTTCGAGACTTGACTTTTTTCATGGGTCCTATCCCATACTTTTCTTATAAAATCAAATGCCTGACTTCAATGGATTAATTTGTTCATTTATTCCAACTAAGTTAACACTTTCAGTGCCTTGGAAGAAAAAAAGGAAACGGAAATGGCCAAAATACTTCAAAAATCCATCTATAGAGTTTAGTTTTAGCATGTGTGCCACCTGTCTCTCAAAACAAATATAAATAGAAAGTCTGTTATGTTGTCTTGTATTTAAAATATACCACCTTTTCTGCTGCCTACCTGAGCCTTTCAAACCTGTAGGATACTGCAATCACAAATTATTATCCAAATGTAACATAAATATAAAATTAAAATAAAAAGAGACTCTTTCTCTCTGAGTCAACAATGTGGTGCTGCAAATTGTGTCATTATTCTGCTGAAGGTACTTGAAATACTGCATGGTATAATAAACAAGGAGTTTTTATTAGAGTAACCTTCCTGCAATAATCCCTCCACAAACTACATTTTCAAAATCCTGTTTTGGTAGCCTCCCCTGCATAGAGCCTTGACTGAACTGCAGAACAGACAGAAAAGATGCTTTGATTTAGTAAGATACTTCTGTTTTTCCATGGCTACGTTTAAGCAGCCTAGAACATTTCCTCCTTAGCAAGTGCCGTTCTGTGCATTGCTTTCCGTGGTAACTCTAAGGTGTGTCTTCTCTTTTAAGAAGTGCACTTGCAAGTTGCACTGCTCCCCAGGGGAAGGGTGCCTTGGCAGAGCCTTGTTCTCCAGACCATTCAGCTGGCACAGGGCAGACACAGGCAGAAGGAACGGGTCTGTGCTCCCTGCCAGCCGCTGTGTGCCAGCCTGTGTGAGCACCCACCCAGAGGACCCAGTGTCTGTGTGTGTCCTGCGTGATGCACAGTGCCTGGTCTTCAGTTCCACAAGAAAGCAATGAGTCCTTAGCCTTCCTCCTCCATTGGCAAGCTCCAAAGGTGCAAATATTAGAAAGAAGGGAATATATTGCCCCCATCCATGTGTTGCTTTGAATTTTAATTCAGAGTACTTTGGCTCACCTACCCTCAGGTGCCTTGCACAAAAAGCAGTTTTAGAGTTTTCTTTGCAGATTCTTTCTTTACAGTTTGTGTCTGATTCTCTCCTAATATACTGAGGCATACATTAAAGAGCAAAATCAATGCAGGTCTTGCTCTAGCACCAATATCAAACCAGAACCACAACCACAACTTTTTACGCAACTATGTGAACACAGACTTTATAAATCAGAATCAAAATGTACTGAAAAAAAATTAGGATTGGGCTTAATTGTCTCCAGAAGTTTGCTGACTATAGGTCTTTTCCTGCAAATCTGAGACCAGCAGAAGTCCTGTTAAGTTCTGTAAGGAGTTTTGCCTGCAGCAGAGTTTTCAGAAAGAGGTCTAACGTATAGTTATAATTATTAGTTCTCATTTTGCAACCAAACCTGCTTATCATTGTAAATAGAACAGAGAGCACGGGATTCACTGAAAGTTGTTTTCTGACTGAAAAATAATACTGATAGCATAAATAGGCAAGCTAGTTGGGCAGGGAACAGTAACAATACAGTTTATTTCTTTTGGTGTAGAGGGTCAAACTGCAGGAAAATTCTCCTTATCTCCTGCTGTTCTTCCTGCTTGAACAGTAAAAATACTGAATGGTGAACTATACTGCCTGCTTTTAGTTTTCACTGCTATATGGGTACTACGGCAGGGTTTATTTACAGGACTACTAGACTACTGCCAATATATGATCTCAATATCAATTTCTTTCTTAACTTTTGTGTGAATGTTATATACACAGTGCACCCCCTGAAATAGTATGTTTTACAATAGAGGGAGTACAATTTCTTTTATGTATTCAGAAGTAAAGTTAAGGATAAATGATATGTGACAGACAGTTCCGTGAAATGGAGATGACAGAGTTTATCTCCTGGAGACAGTGAGAAATGATGAATGGTGGCCATTCACTTTCAACTGGATAGAGCAATGAATGTTTCCTATGGCATTTTGACCATGTAAGGCTGTTTTCAGATGTACGTATGACACTTTTACAGATATTGGAATTTCAGAAGACCTTGGGCTCCTGTTTATCGTGCAGTGGGGGATAGAGTCCTACACAGTATATGAAATCAGAGTTCCTTGCAAAGCATTAGCAATATATTCAGGAAAAACAGATATTTTTAGCTTCTCTTTTTCAAATTTGCTCATTCCAGAACCTCAATTTTCCTTCTGGATGCAAGTAAGTTCCACTGTCTTTCATGTAGGTAGTTCACATACTTCAGATTCCTTTTCTTTTTTACATAAAAAAATCATTAGGTACATTATTTATATAGTATCTATGCCTGGCTACGTGCTTTTGAAAGTCCTGTACAAAATATTCAAGGTTAAGAACATCATTTCAAGAAGCCCATGAGTGACTCCAGGAGAGTGAATTCATGGCAGCAGCAAATGGAAGGGAGTGGGTATGGTGTAGAAGTGGGAGCACTGGAGTTCACTGCATCTAGTACCAGAAGCTCTGGGAAAAGCTGTATTTCTTCACCTGGTTACTTCCATAAGACAGTGGAAGCTGGTGGATTCAAAGTAGATGCTTTAGACTGAGGGAATAGTTGGCTTTGATATGTAAATTCCCTTTTTGTAAGTATCTTTGTCTAAGTATATCTTAAGTGTATGCTGTGTTTTGCAGAACATAACTGTTGGACTGAAAACCAAGCTTAAACATGAATTTTCTTTAATAATATACTACATTCCTATTCATAACATACATGCTTTTAAAAATCAGGAAACTGTAGATGTTTACTGGAATCGGGCTTGCCCTTCGCAAAGAATCATTCTTACTGGAAGATCATAGGTTTCATCTGTAGTAGGAGACCTAGGAAAGGTTCAGAGCTCCCAAGTATGGGTGTGAGTTTTGCCCATGTCCTCATTCTTTATGTCTTTTTTGCCCATGTCCGGATTCTTTATACCTTCCCTTACCCTCAGGCTTTCTGCTCCTCTCCTCCACATGCAGAGGCCAGACAGGAAACACAACATCATCCAACAAGGTCCTGATCTGGACACATATGGGACCAGGCTCTCATGGTGACATGAACCTGGAGATCAGTTTAGACAGCCATAATGAGCTGGGAGCCTCCTTGCCTGGCCTTCATTTTGCCTGTGTAATGTGGATGTGCACTGTTGTTCTAATTATTAAAATAAATAAAAAAGGGAAAGAAAGAGCGACTGAAACACTTCATATTTCTCATTTATAATAAGGAGGGCAGAAAGGCTATGAAAGGTAAATTTAACATGCCTGGACTTAGAGGAGAAAAGGAATCAAAACTTGGCAGTATTATTTTTTTCCTTTAGGAGAACATAAATGATGTTGTGCAGGGGGAATATCAGGTGATGAGAAAGCACAAAAATTAGATTTGCGGTCTTGAGACCAGAATGGGTATAGAGGTGCCAGAGTTTTCATGGATTTCACTGATCTGTGCTCTTTTTAGGAATCGCTGGTGTTTGTATTACAGAATGATTAGTTATTCAAAAAGAGAATATTAAAATTATTTGTGCTTGATGCTAGAAAGCTCATAGCTTTTCACCTTTCAGAAGCTCCCGGACACCATCCAGAGAAGCAATAAGTGTGGTTTTCATCTGAATGAATATGATTAACTTCAGCCTCACGCTGGTGGTATTCTTTCCAAATGCTTTTTTTGCCAGTTGTGTGTATTTTACCTTGACTTGGGGGTGGGAAAGGAGAGCTGAGCAGAAGAGAGAAAGAATATTTTTTACAGAGCAAAGCAGATCTTCTAGTCCATGATTAAAACATTTGGAAAAAATCTTCAGAGGGGAATTGCACAGGAGTTCCTTTCCACTTCTCAGTTTTCCCTCAGCAACTAGTTTTTGTCACAGTACCATGTGTTTTTTCCACGAGACAGAACAATTGCTAGCTATTGTGTATAAGGTATTGTGGGATCAGAGGCACTTAGCTATGGTATGCTGGGATGTTAATGGGCATTAAAATATTTGAAATTTGCTGAATGCTCTCAGATTTGATGTCTATGCTTATTTGCATGACCAGCTGGTTTATGCAGTTTTTGGGATGTGATGTCCCAATAGCTGCAGCATACCACACCTTGGATTAAAGAACCTTTCTGTTTTCTGTTTCTTATCCACCCCAAATTCACTTCCAGGTTCTCTTACACTGTTGTTATGCAATAACATAAGAATGCATCAGAGCCTTTGCTTGACCAAAAGAAATGGCAAGTATCTGCTGCACTGCAACCCACATAAGCCTACCTTTTTGGAGGAGTTAATTTCTCAATACAATATTTAAAAGGACCCCAAAAACCTTCAGGAAAAAAAAAAAAAAAACTTAGAGAAGAACTGGCCAAGTTTTTTTCAGCCTTTGCCTGCATTTAGATATTGGAGGTAAGAGCAAAGGTGAGATGAGGCACACTTCTCATAAGGCTTTGAAAGAACTCAAAAGTGATGTGGAACAGAAAGTGGGGTAGGAAACAGGGCATACATGCCCAGCCACCATCTACCATGTGATGGGAGATGAGCTGGAGTAAAAGGAACCTAGGAGTGATTTTCAAAGAACAAATGAAAGAGGTACTTTTTCACCTAAGAAAACTTGACCTAATTATGGGAAGCCATCTCCTTCTTCATAGAAAAACTAAGAGCTGGAAGACTGTTGCATTTGGTCCAAAAAAAAAAAATCTGCTCCAGTAACTTACTCTTCAAAATTGTCAAAAGGCCCAAAGAAGTGTAGCAACAAGGCAAAAGTGTATATTACCAGTAAGTACTCTCCCATTATACACTTACTTTCAACTCAGTGATCTCCTGGACTGGATATCGTTTCAGTGGTATACTTGGTAACTCAGTAAATTTCCCTTCCATCGATCTGTCAAGCCCCCTTAAATCCTTGTAAACATTTCACATCCCTCAGCAGAGAGTTCCACAGGTCTCACACAAGTGGGGTGAAGAAACTTCTTTCCAACCTGGTTCCTACTAGATTTATCTTATGCCTCCCACTTCTTTTAACTGGAAGAAACAGTGAACCACTGATCTCTATCCACCACCTCCACGTGCCTCAAAGCTTATAGACATCTGTCATTCCCTAAATAATTTCTACTGGAGACCAAAGTGTCTTAGCTTGTAAGCTCAGTTATTTCTGGCACTTAAACTTTTCCATATATTTGATTATCCTTGTTGCCCCTGTATGAACCTGTGGTAATGGCCTCCTGGAAAGTCCTCATGAACGCACTGTAGCAAGTCTCTCCAAACCCTGATGTGTCCCCACCTGGCCTATCTCCACTGGATCCTTCGGACAGAGCATGCAAATGGGAGCAGAAAAACTGTGCGTAGGGGAGCACACTTTTGAATTTGATGTAAGGTAGCTGATTTGCAGTGTCTTTTTAGAGGGGAAGGCTCCAAGCTCCTTAAGTTCCTCCTTAAGTTCCTGCAGGCACAAGAGCACAGAGGCAGGTTGAACTCTTGCTTGTTGTGTGAGGCAGCAGAAGGCAAATACATCTGTGTCTGTGTCTCTGCAAGAGCTCAGTGGGCATGAGAGGTGCTGCCTCACTTGCTGCTCTAAGACTTCCCAACTATTTGTTGACTTCCCAAAGGTATCTGGAATCTATTTGCTTAGTGTCCTTATGGCATACCCAGCCTGCTCCGAATATAGTTTGGAGGAGTTAGTTTGGAGAAACATGTGGAATACCAATTAATTGTATTAGGTCAGAGCCCTTAGCTAAAGAACTACAATTGCTCTGTGCCTCCTAGTGCTGGTCTGAGTTTATGAGAAATGTATTCTGTTGCTTTTATTGTTCTTTCCTTTCTTTCATCCTTTTGCCCTAATTATATTTATGCCTCCCTCCTACATGGTACAACTTCTGACACAACAGAGATGACTAGGACTGATGCAAAATTTCTTAGCACAAACAGAATTCAGATGGTTGGGACACTCCTTTTAATGATGAACATTAGAAAACTAGATTCACCTTCTGACCGCCTTTCTCAAAAAGATCCTACCAAACAATTTTTCCTCGTGGGTGATGACCAGGTTCAGTAGTGAAGGCAACACCTGCTCAGCTGTTTTCAATCAATTGCACACGTGGAGGAAATTAAATGATTCTGCCCAGGACCCCAAGCTGATGGCAGAAGCTTCGGAAGGGCAAGGTATGTTTGTATTTCTAAGGAAACCCTCATCCCGCTTCAAGCTGATTTTTCTTCATCTTTTATTGACACAAATAATGCCAGGATGGTAGAAATGGAAAAGATAAGCAGAGTGGGAGAAATATCAGGTTATTTTTCAAGTTTGTGCTACACACGTGTTACACATTCTGGTCTGTGTTACAAATATGACTACATTTTCAGCAAGACTTGTAAGTGCATCTCAGCCCCCTACTACAATTGCCTATTGATCGGGAGTTTTTGTAAAAAACTCTAGTCCTTTTTCTGAGTAGTGATTTCTGTTGTGCCTGCCCAAACTCCAGAAGTTGACAAGAAGTCTCATTTTTCTGGGCTAGACTCTATGCGAAAGCTTCTAGGACAGGGATCAACAGGGAAGAGTTTTCGTGGGTTTTCACATGCCCCCCTGGGCACATCAAATGCTTGAACAAGAAAACGATTTTAAAAAACTTTAACGTTCAAAATTGAATTGAAAAATCAGTGAATCACATGACTTAGCAGAGGTACAATACTTGAACCTGTATACATTTTTTTCTATTTTAATTGACTGGATTATAGACAAGATATTTTATAGATTATAGACAGACAAACTTATTTAACCTAGAGGATATTAAAATAAAAACATAAAACATATTTTATATTAAAATATAAAAAGTTCTGACATCACAGGCATCCAGCAACAGGTAAGGCATGTAACTAATATTCAGAAAAAGTTATGATCCAGCACTAGGAATTTGTTTTTCATCTCATTGTTATCTGCAAACAAATTGAATACAATCCTGAAGATAAAATAATTGTGTCTTACTGAGACTATGACTGCGCATTGGGTTCCAGATAGAGAGAATGGTGCTGCTGCACAAAACCTATGACAGGACCCTGGCTTTACAGAGGAGTTCAGTTTTCTGTCCTGTGCCTTTCCGGTGCCATCAGGCGGGCTCCTGCCTGTGGCGGCTGGTTGGCTTCGCAGTGGGATTGCTACTGGGACCCGAGGATCCAAACAGAGATGGTGAAACAGCTGGCAACTGTTCTACTACTTTCCGTCAGTAACAGTGACCTGGGACGAATAGCTTCATATCACATTACCAAATCCTTGAAGCTCAGGTAATTTTTTTTTTCTTTAACTTCATTTTAGTAGTGGAATTTGTATGCCTGGCTTGGTTACTTTAATAAAATGAAAAGAATAATAGAACTCCTAATTCCACAGCGATGTGTGCTTGTCCTGATGAATTTGCTGGTCAGTTTGAATGAATTTTATACTGTACGTGGAAATATGCCATTGGCTTGTAATGGTCCTATTGGCTGTCTTTTTATCTACACCATAAATCTCTTGCAGACACAATTTCATTAAATACTTGCTAAAAAGAAAGTCTCTAAATCAGGCAAGAAACACCTACACTTTGGTGGTAAAGCCTAGCAATGATATCAAAGTCTGCAATTTACTACTGCTTAGTTCAACCTTTCTAGCACAAACTCGGACTTTAAATGAAGAAAAAAGCCTCGTTTGAAATACACGTGGAATTCGTCACTCGCTTACAGTAAGGTTAATCAGGTTCCCTTCCTGCCTGAGCTTTTTATGCATTAAAACCACACACAGTTTTAAAATCTTACCATTTTTAAAAAACATTTTAAAACTCCATTAAGCCACGTGAAGCGCCTAAAACTTTTCTTCCCCTCTGCAGCGGCAGTTTCTACAAGGGCACTGAAAACTTTTCTCGTCTCGCTCCCAGCGCAGCATCCTTCCTAGCGCCAGCGGCGCCTTGCAGCACCTACCTCGGGAAAGCGCCGGAGCTGGCGGCACCAGCGGACAGCCGCTGGAGGGAAGGGAATGGAAGGGATGGGAAGGGAAGGGATGGGATGGGATGGGAAGGGAAGTAAGCCCGAGCCGCTCCTCGCCCGCACGCACCGCGGGGGCGGCGGGGGTACTTACCCGGCGTACCGGCCGCGGTGGCCGCGGAGCGGCAGCGCAGCCTGGAGGCAGAGCAGACAAAGGGGCAGGAGCGCGGCGGGGCGCCGGCGGGGCGGCATCGTGCGGGGCCGGGGCCGGGGCCGGGACCCTGCCCAGGTGGCGGCCTCCGCGCACACAAAGCCGGC
>VXAA01000564.1:271741-287489 GCA_013399115.1 Anseranas semipalmata
TGAGCGCGGTGGGGGGGCAGGGGGACGCTTACGCCGAACGGCGGAGAGAGTCCGCGAAGGGAGGGGAAGGTGGGATTTCAAATTGCGAGCCTTGGGCCTGGGGGGGGGGAAGGGGAAGAGAGATTGCTGTAGCAAAATAAAACTCACCACTTCTTTTTCTTTTTCTTTTCTTTTTTTCTTTTTTAACTTTGGTTTTGCTCTTTCTTTTCCACACCACTGAGGGTGAAGGACCCGCACGAAGCTAGGTCACTGGAGCATTGGGAACAGCAAGGAAAATGGGGAGAGTTTCATTGCAAATAGCTGTAGTTTATAGAAATCACGTGGATTACTTGTTAAAATAAAAAGTAGGTAAAAATGTAATGCCAATAAGGAATAAATTGATAGCTCCTTCGATACTTAGATGTTGACTTTTTGCTTCAAAAGTGCTTCCAAACCAACTGATCCTCAGCCTCTCTGAGAGAAAAAAAGAGTGGGCTGTAGACAAATGAAACCAGCTGACATTTGAACATGTGTGAGAACTACTGTAAATCCCTGTTAATGTTTCAGAGACACAGGGAGCTTTCTGAAGAGGTCTGTATTAAACCACACACACTTCGTATTCTGTAGCTGAAAGGCAAATGAACATTTTCCTTTGTCTCTTTCCATACTGGCACCAAATCTGATGCTGGCTGTGTGATCAAGTCTGGAGATGGAAAAGAGGTCCAGGGTATGATTATTCCCTTCTGCTTGGTTACTAGTGTTTTCTCCCTTGAACTCCCAGAATATATCGTGCTTAAAATCTCAAATTTGTTTCTGGTGGAGCTACATGGAGGTGAATTTGTATGTGTGTGCTTGTGCACAGATGTGTGTTCAGCAAGGGGTGGTGTACATCTCTTGTTGAAAATTCTTTCCATTTCCTACAGGGAAAAAAAATATTTTCTGTAAATCTTCAGTCTTGTAGTAAATGCAATTCTAACTTTACATACACATATTTAATATATAAGCCCTACTGTAAGTTCAGAGGTGACTTCAGAGGTAAAGTCAGCTGTCATGAATTTGAGTAACTGACTTTTGGAGGGCGTGAGTATGATACTGAGGCAAAAAGCGTGCCTTTATTTCATGCGCTTTTCTTGGTAACTTTTCTTACTATCTATCCTTGCCACACCTGAAGTGCATCAGGTAATATGCTGATTTAATAAAATGCTTGCAAAATACAATTTGGCTATTCTAAAATATTTGCTTTCGGTATGAAAACTTGGCTCCATTTCATCCAGAGAGAATTTTACTGTTGGCTTCTGTTTGCAAAACAGTTTGCCTATTCTAAAATTTTTGCTTTTAAGATGAAATCCTGGCTTCATCAGAGTTAAGGAGAATTTTCATATGGGCTTCTGTGGCTCTAGACTTCAATCTTATATCTTGCCTTTCCATAACATTCCCCAAAATGCAAGAAAATATGAGAAAGAAAGGGAGTTCAAGCACCAAAACCAAATAGTAAAGATAAATAACAGCATGTGGGATAAACACTCGAGAAGAGATATTGCTATCTTTGTTAACATGTACTACTTCTGTTTGTCTAAAGTGAATTTAAAATTACACCTTTAGAATGGTGCAGAAGCTGGAGCGACAAATAGCTCAAAATATTAGAAACAGCTTTAACAGAGATAGGGATAATGAGGGGTATACAGGTCCCTTGGTCTCCCTCTGGTCCATCACTTTAAATCATAGTGGGCAGGCTGGAGCGAGAGCTGGAGCTTCGTAATACTGGCAGCTAGGAAAGGATTTAAACACTCTAGTCGAGCCTGGAAGTTATTCATGTGGTAACATGCCTGACAAGATGGGGCTATAAAACTTGCACCCAGTTAAGCAAAGAATTTTGGAGGAAGAAAATAAGAATTTCTTTTTCTCCACTTCTTGGAGCTGAAAAGAGGAATCGCCAACACCAGGGTTCTGGTGTGCAGCTTTGACTTGAAGGTGATGAGAGCCTGTGAAGGAGCAGGAGAAGGGCTGGGATATGGTTTCCCTCTTAATGAATCAAGAGGTGGGGTTTAGCACAGCATCCCACATTTTACATGGAGCACAGGCTGCAGAAACAGAGACAATCCTACATGGCATGAAAACAAGAAAAGCTTCATATAAAGTGAGTGGGCAGGCAGCCTACATTTGGTACCTGAACTTGAGAACATGCCATTTATTGAGAAGTCTGTAATTGTATGGAAGAACTGGAAAAGGGAAGTAGTTTCTTATAAGTGTGTTTTATACCTTTGAGCTGTCCCAAGTCTCACCTTTGTGAGAAGGTTGCAATAGCCTGAATAAATGATCTTTGCTGTATGTTTGTTAGAACCATAATGATACAGAAACAGGAGTTTAACAAGGCTTTTATTGTTCTAGTTTAAATCACACTGGTTAATACTAAATTGGAATGTGTGTGTTCATTCTGGGTTTTGCACTGCTATAACCAGTTAAAAAAAATTGAAGTTGATTGAGTGCAACGTCCTTTTGAAGACCTGGCCTCCATTTCTTTCAGCTCAGGCAGAGACCTTGAAGGCTGAAAGATAGTGAGAGTGGCTTTTCCGATTCTGAGCTAGATTAGGTCTGGGGTCTAAGAGAACATGAAAGCAATGTAATCCATGCGTGAAAGCCATGGCTGAGTTAACTTTAACTTTGTGTAGTCAGGAGTGTTACTGTAGCAACAGAGAGCTGATAGCCTGAGGATTTACCCACTCCTAGGGCTGGTTATTCAGGTTGTGCTGAGCTTTGTACTGTCAGGGACAGGCTGCTGTTGGTACCTGAGCTAGCCTAGACTTAGTTGGGCTACCAGGCACTGCAGTGGCAAGACACTTATGGTGTCTGCGCTTTTGTTTGCTACCTTTCCCTGCATCAATCCCCATCCTCACTCACATCTTAAAGTTGCTTCAACCTCCTGCTCAGCCTGCTAACACAGATCTGTGGTTCTTCATGGGTCTCCTGACAACTGGTACTCGGGAAGGTGTCACCATCACCCTGCCACTGCTGCGGCCTAAAACATGGCAGCATATGAAGGAAGGAATGATCAGCTAGTTTTGTAATAATGAACCAGTGCTGAGCATTGCATTGGAGTGTAGTAAGATGTACTTAGCTTTCTAAAATGAGTTACAAGTGTCTTTAAAAAGGATTAATTTTGCAATTAAGAATCTTGACACTGTCTACAGCTTACATGGGGATGCTGCTTTACTGTAACAGAGTCATTTTATTTGGACTTGTGTCGAAGGCACTGAACTGTTATAGAATGATTCTCAAACTCCTTCATTTAAAATATTTCAATTTTCTCTTCTGCTATTATTCACTTATTTTACAGAAGGGCAGAAACATAGTTTAGATATTCTTTTGCATTTTGTAGAAATGAGAGACATTTAAACTTGTGTATGCTTTAGAAGCTGCTAAAGGAAATTAGATGTGTAACAGGCAAATCATCAGCACATCAACCCCCCATAGGAGTCTTTAGAAACCATGCTGATAGATAACATCCAATGACAATATTGCATAACCTGATGAGTTCTGTTCCTTAGGATGGTTTTAGTCTTAGAAACAGTGTTATGCTTGTATTCATTGCTTTCTTTATACATATGGAATTATTTTTTAAAACTACCCATAGGAAAGAAAAGTTTCTTTGAGAGACCTGTGACAGGCAACATTGTGAAGGAAAGCTTGTTCTGTCTTGAGATTCTACCTTAAGACATGCACAGTCACTTCTTTTTAAACTTTCAGCTAAGAGTACTGAAAAAAAAAGCGTTGGTCTTGACAATTCTGTAACACGTTTTTCCTTGCCTTGCCTTGCCTTGCCTTGCCTTGCCTTCCCTTCCCTTCCCTTCCCTTCCCTTCCCTTCCCTTTCCGTGAGAGATGTATCTAACTGGATAAACAAATTGCAGTATGACTCTATATAGACTTTGTATCAGATGTCTCTTTACCCCTGCCAGAGAAACATCAAAAAGATTTCACGTATCTGAACCTAAATGATTTTCATTTGAGTGAAAAGTCATTGAATCATAGAATATCTCAAGTTGGAAGGGACCGATAAGGATCATTGAGTCCAGCTCCTTGCTCCACACAGGACTATCTAAAAATTAAACCATATGTCTGAGAGCATTGTCAGTCTTTCCATTAGGCAAGCTATTTCTCTAGTCTTTCTGTCCTGGTGGAAATTTCGAACGGGGAAATATGACAATGGCAATTTAAAAATTTCTTGCACTTCCTACACAAATCATGTGTATTTTCTGTACAAATGATTTGTGTCTAGTAACACATTGAACTTGTATTGCACATTCCTCCACCCCTTTCTGAATTTCTGTGCTTCGCGGTCATTAAAGATGTTGGCCTTCCCCTAACTTCATGGAGGATTGGATTGGTTTTGCAGATGGGGATACTAAGGTATGGGGAGGGTGAATGATTTGTCCCAGATGAAAGAGCAAGTCTTTGGCAACTGTAAGTCTAGAATTTGGATCTCCTGACAATAACCACTGGAACATTTGCCATTAGTAAGTTTGTATTAGGCTGTATTTTTAATCTAAAAGGCAAACATACTAATTCCCCTAGTCCCAAACTAGCATATTCAGGCTTAGATACAGTTTCACTTCTTTTACTCCAAGGGCAGAAGCATATTCACAATGAAAGATTATGTTTAGTATCTAACTTTAATATACACGATGTTTGTGAACACTGGATACCCAGTAATGATTTTTATAATGTTGAGAAGAAAGGAAAAATAATAACAATGTTTATTTTGAAACACTGTGAGAAATCTGACTTCTGAACTGGTGAGCAATGCTTATAACTGTTCCATAGCAGCTACTGTGCACAAAAGATGACAGGTGCTGGGTTTTTATTTATATCAACTACCATTTACCATATGTGCACATGAAAATATTTAGAAACAAAAGGTACTTTTCAAAGAGTAAGTTCAACAAAATAGTGTGGTGTGAGACTCCCCAAACAACTCACAGCTGCAGAAGTTCTGCAGTGGACTATCATTATATCATTGATTGAATGTTTCTAGGAGGAAAAGAAACATTACGTATAATACCATCCTGAAGACAGGTGAAACAGAAACTACTTAGATGTTAATTTATCTGTCAGCTGCACTGGCATGAAAAGTATCTTTCCTCCTCCTCCCTTTCTCGCCCTTAACATTGCCTGATAATTATCAGGTCATTTTACCATCTGTGCTTGGAATGATATTTGGATTGTCGTCCTTCAAATTTGGATGCCTCAATAGCTTGGAACTGTATATAATTAGGTACCACATACTTCAGAGCTTTATGCAACTTGAATACTGAAAAATGTTGAAAAGATTAAAAAATATGAATGGTGAAAAATACTGGTATTACAGGATCCTGTCATTCCAGTTCTGAAGTGTTAAAGAGACAGGGAATAAAGTCTAGATCTGGTGAAATATGTCAAAAAGAGAACAGAAGAAAAACAAGAGGGCCCCCAAAAGCATATTTAATGCAAATATCTCTGTGTCTTACAAGCAGGCAGTGCTAGAGTGAGATGATGCCCCTGTCTGTGATCAGCTTTTCAAAAAAACTGGATGCGTATGAGTGCTGCCATGAGAGGAAACTGTCCCGAGTTGGCAGATACAAAACTGTCATGACCCCAGGGGCTCCCTCAGCCCTTGCTGTTCCTGCCCACCCCAGGGCTCCCCAACCTGCCAAGGGCCCAGGACCCCATTTTAACCCCCAGGGCCATCAGCCCCTGCCCCAGAGAGGCCACAGCAGGGCTGGTCTCCAGCTCCCTGCAGTCCTGCCCTACCCAGCCATGGGCTCTGCCCAGCCAGGCCCACCCATGGGCCCACATCCCAACCCAGCCTCGGCCTGGTCCTGTCCCTGTCCCCAGGGAGATGCACAGTGCCCAAGGCTGGGGCTGCCCCAGTGTCCCCCAGCTGCCCAGCTCCTGCTGGGGCAGTGGGATGGGAGAGGCTGCCAGGCCCTGCCCAGGGCCCCAGTGGACCCCCGCCACCTCCAGCCATGGCTCACAGGGAGCTGCCAGCCTTTGCTTTTCCCTGACATTAATTTGATACTTCTCCATCTTGGTAGGTGAAGCAGTGAACACACTTGTAGTCTTGCAGTTCAAATCAGGGGTGAGTCACTACCAAATCAGAAAAGGCAAGGTGGCTGAAGCTTTTGGGTACTCAGAGTTGCAGTGTAGTCATAAATATGAAAATACTATGCTGAAAAATGATCTAAACTGCAACCCCCATATTTCTTTCTAACACTCTACCTGAATGTACAGCCATTGAGTTAATTTGAAAAATATTCTACTGACTTAGGAAGAGCTGACACTACATAATTTTGGTTCAAGAAAGGCTTTCATCATGATCTCCAGTCTGGTGGAGGTTGTGGGATCTAGAAAAGTACACTGAAAATTACAATGTCTAAAAACTTACCTGAAGTAATCTACTGTTGGGGGCCTGTTTCTTTAAAATTAACTATTACGCACTCTTTCCCTTCAAAAAATTTAAAGGACAACCTCTAAAACTCTTTCTAACTCCTTCTAAGAGAAAGGATTGACAACAATTTGCAGAAAACATGAAAAAATTGCTAAAGGTTCTCAATATTTTCCTTTAGATACTTTAAGTCGGACATCAGTTGTTTTTACCTGGCATCCTTGTTAGTAATGCTGTTTCACGTAGTACTGCAGTGTAGGAAGGATGTGCAATATACTTAAAGAACATTTTAGACCACATTTTGGCTTTTTTTTTTTTTTTTTTTTTGCTGTTGATGGGGAGAGTCATCTAGGTGTGACAGCTAAACTAAGCCTTACAGCACATTATCTGAATGCAGTATCTTTTTTCCTTCATTAGATGAGTACCTAGTGTCTGATATCTTGGGTAGCAGGCAGACTTAATAACTTATTGCTCTCTTAAACATGGTGATTTTAGGCATAATGGCAAGTGGCTGGGGCACAGGAGTGCAAAAATTTTTCACTTTATTTTCCCTTGGGTTTATTAAACCTCCCTGTGTAAGCAAATGACAGAAAAACAAACAAACAAACAAACAAACAAACAAAAAAACATTGCAAATGTAAAAATGCTCCTCCACTTGCCTCTTGATGGGCCATTTCTCTGCTAGAGGAATAAGAAAAAAAAACCTGAAAACAATACATTTGAAAAAAAATGTTTTTAGCTGCTGTGTTACTATCCACAGACACTTACTCATGAAAACACTGAGCAGTAATAGCTAAGCAGAGTAGAAGATACCTTTACCCCTCAGGAACCTGTTAAACCATCTTTCACTTCTCTGTGTAGTGTCACTGGATAGCAGCTTGTTACTTCTGTAAGAGATGCCTTTTTCTGCTGTTTCACAATACTTTAAAACGTTTCTCTCATGTACCATCCTTCAACCTCTGTGTGACTGTGCAAGTGGGATAATTCCTTGTTATAACACTTAAAAAATGTGTATCTGGAGCTCAGTAGATAAGTTGAAAAAAATCAATTCAGATTCAATTATCAGTTCAATTATTCAATTATCAGTTCAACTATCTTGCGAAATTTTAAAAGACAATTGCGTTTCTCCAGCACAGCTGGTGTCCTGCTTTCCTGCCCATAACAAGAACCTAACATACCAGTCAGACCATGAACATTTTTGAACCCTGTCTCCCTGGAGTGAAAAATCTCCTTATTCTAAAACACCAAGTATGCAGAGCTGTGAGACCACTTCCCCGGGAATGACTTATGGTTTGCTGCCCTCTCTTAGTGCAAAGCTTAGTTGTGAAGATCCATATGAAGTCTATCCAAGTAGCGTCTTCATTAATACAGAAGTATTTTGGCAGAATTGCATTTTGCTTCTTGTGATGCAGCTTATTGCTGGGGAGAAAAAAGTGACTGCAGCTCTGAATACTGTTGTTTCTAGGAAAATGGAAAATATGTCTACATGTACTGTGGTCAAATTTTGTCAAATTGTTTGATGTATCTCATAGTCAGAATTAGACTATCCACGCACCATGGAAACTGTTTCCATAGTGAAAATCTCTCAGCTCAGAGACAGTTCTCTCCAGATTAAACCCAAAGATTCAGACTGACTAGAGCATCCTCTAACAGCTGGGAAGGTCAACACTTAAGAGGAATTTGCCATCCAGCTATCTGAAGTTGTACCATCCTGCTACTGGAATATATTCCTACCCTCCAGAGCAAGATAAGTGCCATGATGTTTCCTTCCATTCTGTGCATCTTTGGTATTCAAAATGTCATTGGGTGATTTAGAGGCAGTTGCATATTCTGTCAGTATTCTCAGTTACCTGTCAGAAATACAGAGAATTGATGGCATTCCTTTGTAAAACAGCTGTAATAATCTTCCTCTGGAACCCCTTAGAAAGGCCAGTGACTCTGCTGTAGAGGAGCTGTTTTTAATCAATGTAGGAAGGGTGGAGAGACTAAAAAGCATATAATGGTATGGTCTTTCACATTAAATACACTGTTACCCATTTGAAAGTTGATTAAGAAAGAATTTTGGGATCTTGTGTGCTTATGGATCAACATGTTAACAAAGCCCAAGAAGGGCACAGGTTGGGGTTTTTTACAGGCTAAGTTAAAAAGACAATTTACTTCCTAAACACCACTCTAATATATGGAAATAAAAACTGTATTGAATTGAATATTCTTTGAGAAGAGGTTATTTTATGGACTGAAGACACCATGTAACGATTTCTGTTTCCCAGGAAATAGGACAGCATTGGCTAAAAGCCCATCCTGGTTCAGCAGTGAAATAGATGAAGCAATTAAACAACAACAAAAACAACAATATATAATAATAAGAAAGGAGAAATATATTACAATTTCTACATTTCATAAATTAGGAATTATGAAGGGACCTAGAGCCATGAGGGAGAAATTCATGGCTGGCAAGCCTAAGAACAAAAGGGATTTAAATACATCGGGTACAGTGTAAATCCTAGCAGTGGCAGAGAGCCACTGCTTGATGGGCAAATCATTAATAATAATGCAGAAATAACAGAAGTGTTCAATAGAAAAATCTGTTCTGTGTTTGGAAAGAAGCAAAAAGCAGCATTATATCCTTATACCACAAGAGAAGCTGTATCCTGGCCCCTCATGATTTTAAGTAAATACTGAGTTTCTAAAAAGTTTCTAGAAAAGTCAAATACAGTTCTATATTATGTATTATAAAGGCAAAGTGGCTGCTCCAGGTAAGCATAAGCTTGTTGGTCTGAGACAAGCCCTACAGAAGGCAAAGGAGTGGTTTATATAAGCTGCAATTGGAAAAAAAAGCCTAAGGGTTGAAGCTGAAGTAATGCTAGTCAGTAAGGTTTATGAAAAAAGCTACCTCGGATTTAAATCAAGTATGCTTGACTAGCTCACAAAGTATAAGCTATTCCTCTGGGAGCTGGGTTGGTAAAGGTGTCCCTATAGGTGCAATGTATTCAGACTTCTGAGAAGTACAGTACGTGATTTCATATAGCACGATGTTCTGTTTAGCACAAACCAGGAATAGCTCTATGCAATATTAATAAAGTGTGAATTCACAACTTAAGAACCAGCTGACAGATAAATACAGAAAGTGGTGATTATTAGGAAATTGTAATTAATGGGAGCCATCTGAGCAGGGCTCCACAGATATAGGTACCAAGTCTGATCTAGTACTTTCATTTGTGAATTTGAAGTAAATGTAAAATCATTACTGGAAAGCATTTACTTACAAACCAAACTCAATCAGTGCAATAAACAGAGGAGCAATGAGTTACAGAGGGTCATTTGGATGATTTAAGTTCAGTATGACCTGATTTTCCTGTTTGTAGATGTTTATTTTATAACATCTGAGACAAGTATTCTGTATTTTGTAGGATCCAGATTAAATGTGGAAGGGACCTTCCGCTGAGATGGTTTGGTGGGAAATAGTGACTAGCCCTGTTGCCATTACCAAGGGGAAGTTGATCTCCTAATCACTCACTACCTATCAAATATCAAGATGAAACCAAAAGATACTAGATAACAAAGGAAACCAAAACCTATTTATGGGTATTTACTATGCTGTTGGGAGTCAGTGGATAGAATCCAGGACCAGGAGTTTGATGGACTTAACTTTTTGACTGGACCTTGCTGCTAGCCTGCTGATGACCTTGCATGAATTACATTCTCCTCCTCAGCTTAATTTTCCCTGTCTATAAGGGAATAATGGTGCCCACCACTTTCAGAGAGAACTTAACGAATAGTGAAAAGTGCCAGCCAGTCTTACTGGCTCTGTATTGTCTTAACTACAGCCTCATGTGGTTGATGTAGCTAGAAACACCTCTAAAAATATTTCTTATAAAAAACCAGACTGACAAAAAACTTAATGAATGCAAAAGTAAGGGTGTCTTTTGGGGTCTTGGATCCTTCCAAGCATTCATTGACAAAGTTCTCAAAACCAAGGAATTGGAAAGACAACAAATCACCAAAATGCACTGTGCTGTTTCTGCAGAGTAGCCCCATATAGCTGTAAAGACATATTCTGTATTTCTCGCTAGCACAGATCACTTGTGGAATGAGATAGGTAATTGCAGACCAAGCTCTGGTGTCTTCTCTTGGTACTTGACCAGAAACTACTTATTCCGACCACTGAAATGGTGGTCCAATCCAAATCCAAATGACTCTCAGTAAAAATGCCATGTTACCTTTCTATAATCTCTTTCAGACTAAACCTGTGGATAAGCACCTCTCCTGCTTCTCCTGAGATTTGATTGCCAGTGACAGCAAAGCCTATCCTACCAAGATTCTTCTTCTTTTTTTTTTTTTTTTAATAACTTCATAAAGAAAGATTCCATACTAATAAGATATACCTGATATTTCTCTTTTTCCAGCTTTCCTGCAGGACATCTGCCTCATGGGCTTGAAAAGCTGAAGAAAGCATTGCCTGTTTGCAAGTGCAGTGCTAAAGCAAGAGCTGCTCTAAGGGATGAGTTCTGTAGGAAGAAGGCTGTTGTAGTACTTCTGTCCCTCTCAGAGAGCATGATACTGTATGAGAAATGATGAGGGATACTTGTAAAAATTGCATTGAGGCCCCTGTGCACTGATAACACTGAAGAAAGTGCTCATATGATTCCTGTCCAAAACTAATGAAAGTTTAAGCCAGAGCTAATGAAGAATAAACTTTTAGAAGGAAGCAAGGGGTGGGTATGAACCTATTTCAAGTGCCTACAAGAACCTCAGGCCATCTAGTCCAGATTACTTCCTTTAGCTGTGCCTGGTAGCACTTCAGTAGAAGAAAGAAGCCTTTACATGGTGTGGAATAGTCTGTCTCTCCCATTAAATTTCATCTTGAGTTCTCATTCTAACAGGGACTCAAAGGTTTGGGATTTCACAACTTTCTTACATGTAATTTACTTCCTAAATACACCAGGGTCTTCTAATCACATCTGGAAAAAAACTTCACTGGGGTTTGAAGTGTGTAGAATCTGTTCCACCTTTTTTTTTTTTTTTAACTGTGCTGAGCTCCATCTAATTACTGAGAGTATATTGGTGTATTTGAACAGACAGTGATTCTCCAAGGAGCATCTTAGCTTTAAATACATAAAAACCTGTTCTACTTTATTTCAGAATCCTCACTGTATCTTTCAACTTGATTTTACTACCTGATTTACAAAACTGCAGGCATTTGTTTTTTAAAACCGCTTCATTAAGAAGGCTACGCTGACCTACGGGAAATAATTTTCTTCTATCTCCTGCCATCTAGTGTCAGAAATAATGCAGTCGCACCCTGACAGGTGACATACGTGCTCTTGCAACTTTCAAATGTGCATGGCAGTTGAGCTGTATTTTTATCAGTGTTTAGCACCTCAGCACAATAAAAGTAGGTGTATATATATAGCAAAAGATCTCTGCTGTCCTTATTGATTCCAATGTAAGCACTAAAACTTTATTTGCAGCCTTTGGAATGTGATCGGCATTGAAAAAAGGCGCAGGTTTCTAAGTGAGCATAGCATAATTTAAGAAAACCCTAAATGATCAATCAAGTAAGCATGCATATTTTTTGCATATAGTTTACAGGGTAATATGAAATATACTAACCAGTGGTCAGTAAAATATATTTTGTTACCTTCTTTGCAGACTTTGAGGTGTCTTGAGGTAGCCTGTTGTTGCAGCAGCCCGGGTGAAGCTTTTGGAAGGCTACTGCATCGGCTGCCAGCATCTCGACTCCCGCAGTGAAAGACCGGGCTGCTCTAAACAAAGGGAGGCAGGTAGGAATTTCCCAAGGCACTCTGGTATAGCCAACTCTTTGCAGAGCTGACTCCCAGGTTACTTTATAGTGACCTGAATGCTAATACATTTTTCCATCCTTTATTCAGTCTATTCATTCACTCTATTTGTCCATTAGTTTCCAGCTCTCCTAGTTATGTATGGGTGCATCTTCGTCTTTTCCTTCTTCCTCCCTCTTTGCAGCACTTCCTTTGCAGACTCTTTTTAAGTTCCTTTATTTCTAGCCTACCTGACTTTTTCAATTCCCTCACGATCTTTCACCCTCTTGTGATTACTTTCTCCTCAACACAGCAGTTTCTCCCTTTCTTTCCCCTCCTCGCTCTTAATTCCCTCACATCTGCCTTTTCTTACCTATTCCTCAGGCTTCAAGATCTGACTAGAGAAAGCCCTGAGCAACCTGGTCTGATCTCATACCTATGCCTCTTTCTAGCAGAAGATTGGGTTAGAAACCTCCTGAAATCCCTTCCAACCTGAATTTTCCTATGATGCTGTGCAATAGTCTTAAGAGAAGAGGGATTCATCTAGTTGAGCGTCCTCTGCATACACTTAGTACATTATTTTTTTTGCTGATAAACTCAATGTCAAGTATCAGTTTCATTAAAGAGAGCTATGAACATGTTATCGCAGGTTCAACTACAATGATAACACTACAGAGATTTTGGTGTTACATAGATACACTACCACAAGCACAAATCATCTGCTTTAGGTAACAGTCACATTCTGGCTCAATCTGTAAGTCCCAGAGATGGCAGTGGGAAGAGGGAGTTCTGAAGGAGTAAGTTTGAAAGCAAGATGGTAACAAGACAGTAACTCTACCTACAGTTATAGTGGGGATAGTCAAATAGGTCCACGGACAACTTCTCTCCCAAGAAGTTTCTTAAACTAACCTTTAAGTCCTTGTACAATTTGTCATCGTTCCATCTTACCTTCTTCGCTGCACTTGCAGTATTATTTGCATTACAGTTCCCAAACAAGATCAATACCTATTATACTAGCAATTGTATGAAGAAATATTAAAATAAAGAAGTTTGGGGGAGGAGAAGAGTGAGAAACATTATCATTCATACATTGTTTTCTTGATGTTTCCCATCAAGAAGTTTTATTACCCCCCCCCCCTCCAGTTAATTACTTTCTTGTGCAGACATTTATGGATTTGGGTGGAGTCTTCAAGTGAACAACAAACCCTCCTCCCCAATAAAAAAAAGGAGTAAGGTGGCAGTAAGTCCTAACATTTATTTGTTGAGGTCAAAGGGTAAGTTGAGTAACTGTACTTTTCCGTGTACCTATTTCTCAGGTACACTGACAAAAAGATATTTTTAGCTCAGATCTTCTCACCACTTCCATTTGTAATGGAAAGCAAGGTGCGTGTATACTTGCAAAAACATCTGCATTTGACAAAGTGTATAAATGCTTTTATACTAAATTATATTAAATGCTAATTTAAAATGCATCTGCTAATTGTTTAAAAGAAGGTGATCTTCACCTCTGTTAATGATGAATCTTTCCTCAGCCTTAGGCAGTGATAAAAAAAAAATCCTCCTGTCATGTGTGCATGTGTGTGTGTGACATTAATATGAGCATTATTTGTGTCAGCTATTCTTCAGGAAGATCCTGGAACTCACTGGTGGTGACTTGTGCAATAATTTAGCACAATTCAGTTTGGGCTCTCAGCTTGATTAGAGGTCCTCTGATATCCTGAGCCAGTATCTAACCATGTTGTAAATGTCATTCTAAAATGAGTCAAACTTACAAGAAAAAAAAGTGCTTATTTTTTTTCAGACCCCTGGAAAATGACATCCCCAAAGACAGCTATCACTTCTGTCTGAGCAATAGTTCAGCCTGTCCTTGTGTACTTGCTAGGCTTTGGATTGACAGTCCTCTCAAATTTGATTCCACTCTTTCACTCTTATTTGAACTCAAAGGGTCCAAGGCCAATACACGATATGACATTGATCTGAAGAATATGGTTTAATTTTGGTGCAAGATGTCTTGTCATAGCGATGAGGCAAAGTTTTGACAGACTCCCATAAACACAGTAATACTGCATGGATGGCATCTTCCCACCCTGGTTATTTGGCAAATACCATATCATTTACTTCCCTTTTAATTTATCTCCCTTCTAACTTTGCAGATTTACACACATAAACTCATATATATGTAGATTAAGACTACATTTTAACACTTATGCCAGTTAGTAAGGCTCTTCTGATGAGTAGGCAGATGTCAATGTACTCTTGTGTCAACGAAGCTATGTGGGAAGGAAATCAGAGAATTAAAAGAGGCATGCATCTTTCCAGCACTTGTCGCAGAAGTGCTATATCATGGACAAAGATCACCCATAGACCACCAAAGACCACCACCATTCCTTCCTCTTTAGCAAGGTGAAATTAGAAGAGGTTTGTGGCTAGACTAAGCCACAGAGTCTTTTCCAGGCTGCTGTTGACAACACAGTACATATTCATCTCCTTTCTCAAGACTATGTCTAAAGACAGTCTGGGAGCAGCAGTGTAGGAAAAATAAGATCACCACTGTATTTGATATTCCTAGCCTGTGACTCTTTCAGGCTCACTTTATTCTGTGCTTGCCATATGGCTATTCTTTTAGCTAAGCTGCAAATGGATTGACATATGTGTTTTCAAATTAAACCTTAAAATCACAAAGTCCATCGAAATTAGGATGATCTCTGCCTTGGTACATTTCCTTGGTCTAGGAAGACAGAAGGCAGCCTGAACTCTGTTTCCTTTTGTATGTTCTGCCCAACTTGTTTATATAAACTAATATTCACAGTGACCTATTAATTATATAGATAGTATCAGGCATTTAGAAACAGCATGTGTCTCTTGTATAAATTCTGTGGAAAAGGCATAGTGAGCTTTTGACCAGGCACCACTAAATCTTTTAGTTAATTTCTAAGCACCTGCAGACAAATCTATTTCTTTTAAATTAGAATTATGGCAAATGAGAGTATTTAGCACCTAATTTAGCCTGTGCATAATTAAGTCCCTGGTTAATTTCAAGAAAAAAAGTGGTTTCTGTTCTATATATGTATATGTACAATTGATTTGCTACATTTAGATTTTACCATGTGAGAAATAAATTGGAAAAAACAAGTTTTTCTGGAACTACAATAATCATCTCTAGCTCTGGCAACCAGATATTTCTTAAGTAGTATTTAGTAGTCCTGTGATATTGAAAAGAAAATCTTCAAAATCAAAGGAAAAAAAAAATGCAAAACTGCATTGGACATCACATTATGAACAGCTGTAGGAACCTAAGATGACATGCTGAGGACAGAACAGTATCATACTACTTTTATACCACTTGGATATCTGTGAAATTAATATTTGCTAGCTTTTTTGAAAGCTTTGCCAAAGAGTTGTTGCATTAATCCCTATGCCTTTGGTTTATCTTTTTACAGGAAACATCATAGAATCATAGAATGGTTTGGGTTGGAAGGGACGTTAAAGACCACCTCATTCCAACCCCCCTGCCATGGGCGGGGACACCTTCCACTAGACCAGGTTGCTCAAAGCCCCATCCAGCCTGGC
>VXAA01000564.1:294410-307147 GCA_013399115.1 Anseranas semipalmata
TCTCCACAGGGCTGCTTTCCAGCAGGTCAGCTCCCAGCCTGTACTGGTGCATGGGGTTATTCCGCCCTAGATGCAAGACCCTGCATTTGCCTTTGTTGAACTTCATGAGGTTCCTCACTGCCCAACTCTCCAGCCTGTCCAGGTCCCTCTGAATGGCAGCACAGCCTCCTGGTGTATCAGCCACTCCTCCCAGTTTTGTGTCATCCGCAAACTTGCTGAGGGTGCACTCTATTCCACCATCCAGGTCACTGATGAATAAGTTGAGCAGGACTGGACCCAGTATTGACCCCTGGGGGACAACACTAGCTACAGACCTCCAACTAGACTCGGCGCCACTGAGCACAACCCTCTGAGCTCTGCCATCCAGCCAGTTCTCAATCCACCTCACTCTTCACTCATCCAACCCACACTTCCTGAGCTTGCCTATGAGGATGTTATGGGAACTAAGAATATTGTTATTTGGTATCCTACTTTGATTCCTGAAAGACTGATGTTAATTTTTATGTTAAAAGTTTCAGTCTGTTCCAGAGCTGGATCTGGATCTGGATTTCACATCATGCACATTTTTAATGGTAGTCCATGTACTGGGATGCTAGCTGATGCAGCTTTGTCTGATAGAACTTGAATCCCTTCCCTTGCTTGTCATTTAAGAAAATGAAGATCCTCCTGGCAGATAGTTCTTTTCCTGTACCTGATGTTAGAAGGAAATAGATCTTTGCAGGATGGAGAGGGCTAGAAGCTTGTGGGACTTGAATGGGGGTATAAAGAGAGAGAAGCGATTTGAGGAATCTCACCCTGATGAAAATATGAAGTCACAGGGATTCTTCAGAGCATTCTGAAAACTTTTAATCTGACCCAAGAATAAGCCTGGGACAGAGGTTTTAGGGTTGCACGCTGCTGTGCTGAAGGCTTCATGTTGCTTTAGCAGAAGAGTGAAACTCAGATCTCTGGAGAGAAAAATGAGCTTTTGAGGTGGCAATCTTGTCCTGTTCCTTTCATTGTCTCTTGACCCTCTCTCTCTTCATGTTGGTCCTTTGTTGCAGGTCTGGTTTGGTTTCTCAGCCAGCTGCACACACCACTCCTCAGGTTTCTCCCTGGGGACACAGTCTTCTGAAGATGCAAGTCCTAGTCTAATGTGCTAAAATCTTGGACTCAGCTCTCCTTCTAATCTCAGTATCCTTCTCCACTTTATTCCAGTACTCTAGCCCTCCTCACTCTGTCCACCACTTGACCTCAGTATGATTTTTCCCCTCAGGCTTTTTACTCAGTCTTCAACCCACTTCCAGCTCTGTTTTGCTGCTCCTATCCTTAACCAGTTTGTTCAGCCAGTGCCTTTCCCCTGTCTCCCTGTACCCAGCCTCCAAATCAGATTCATTTTTTTGTTACCAGTGTCTGTTCCTCTCTGTATTTCAGAGTGATTGAGTCTTGCTCCTCATCTGTTCTCAGTCCCACGCACTCTCTGGATGCATTCTGGCTCTTTGCTCTATCTCAGCTTTCTCTATCTGTCGGTTCCAGTTGTCCCTTCTGCCACCTGGAGATGGTGTCCTTCTCAGTCATCGTCTCTACGTCTTTGCCTCCTCCCTCCCAGACCCAAGGCTGTATCCAGGAAAAGACTTGGGCAGTTTAGCATTGTGTGGAAACAGCTCCCTTGTTGGCTGGCTGCCGTTTGATGAAATTCTCAGTCCTGTGTTATGTGCTGAGGCTTCTTATTCAATGCACGGGAAAGTCAAGCACCTCAAAATGGGGTACAAAAGAAAATGTGCATTGAGTACAAAGCTTTTGGTGTTAGCTAGTCAGTAACAGCGTACTACTGGAGAAAGGATGAAGATGACATTGTTCATGTATCAAAACAGGGTTAAAAGGCTTTTATTTGTTCAGTTCTATACCAGTGTTCAGCAGCAAACATTTTGTTGACAAAATGGTCTTTTTTTTTTTCTCTCTAATGCTGAGTGACAGCTGTCTGAATATCCTGAGATTTGTGTATATACCACTGAACTTAGCACCTGTGCTTGTTTAAATCCAGCTTTCAGACCCCAAGGGGTCTGAAAATTCAAGTTTCTTATCTTGCCCACAGACAGATCATCCCATAATCTCATACTCCTTTTGCACTTCTCTTTGACTCTGGATTTTCCCCAATCCCTGGCCAGTTCCTTCAGAGCCTTCAATGGCTGGCACTTCCCGCTTCCTATCTAAATTCAAGTCCCTGCTTCAAAGAACAAATCACTAGAACTTTTAACAACAACAACAGCAACAGATTACTTTTGTTTTTTTAAACGCAAACTTTTGTTTTTTTAAAACACACTTTTTTTCCCCCAGCCAGTTCTGACAACCCAGCTAAATCATTTTCATTGAAATCTGTTCCTTTCCTTCTCTTGTCCCTCCTCCCCAGATTTCAAGCTGACATGATACTTGGCCTCAAAACAAAATCTAAGGGCAAACTACTGATACTTGGCAAAGCTACAAACAACTAAACCCAGCATTTTAGGTGGAAAGTGTTCTGTAAGCTTGATAATAGGTTCTGCTAGTGCCATCTACCATAGGAATGAAGCAATGCACTATGGAAGGAAATTGAATAAGGCCGATCTTGTTTTCTTCTACTGCCATGGAAATCCATGGAATACACAAGTCTCTAAAGCTCTTTATGGACTTTTTCTTCTGCTGAACCCTGCTTTTGCTCTGATTTTACTCCTGTGAGAGAGATCAAACAAAAGACCAGTATTCTTGGGCCTGGGTTCTCTTGTGCTAGAAAACAGGCACAAACCAGAATATCCTGTCAATGCACGAGTATGAGTCTCAAAGGGAAACAGAAAAACGCTTTCCTTTCTAAAGCTGACCTAGTCAGTTTGATTGGTTTACTGGGGAGGGAAAACTTTCATGTGCTCATTCTGTAGCGTTCCTAGTTGGCTCTAAAAGGTGCTTGGATAAAAGAACCAAAAGCTCAAATAAACTTCTATTGAATTCGAAGTTCCCTGAAGTGCATTCCTCTTTTACCCATTCTAAACTCTATAGTTATTTACTTCTAGCTGCTTCTGAAAGATAGATTTGAGGTTCAATGTCTGGTGCTGATAAAAGGTATAAAAGCATTCTTGTAAATTAGAAATACTAAAATCTGGCAGCTTGCTCCATAAAGAATTATATTACACAGACATGCAAAATTGTCATCCTAGCCGTCTGTTCCCTGATGTGTGTTTAAAAATAGGCAATGCCACAAAAGCTAAATCCTGAATGAAGCAATTGAAAAACACTGCATATTCTGGTTCCTGGGACTCTGAAGAAACGAGACAGTCGTACTGAAGCACAACTCAGCTGAGTGAGGAGAGCTCAAGTGGGGCATTTTGCAGCACTGTAGCGATAAGCATTGTAAAGAAGGATATGGTGCTGGCATGAGGCAGTCGATACCCTTGATCTGCCCTTAGATGCTGGCAGTGTATCTAGATTGTGGGCTGAATCTTCAGTTTCACTACAGCATCATAACTGTGTTATTCCTCACCATGTCTGGAGACAGACATGCAATGTAACCGTTCATCTCTAATACAGGCTTGATTTTATTCCCATCAGAGTTGTTCACCAAGATTTCTTGATTTCAGTGGTAACAGAGTTGACTGCATAGATTAAAATCCTAGACTATGAGGATTTGATTTTCCTGTCAAATGTTCATCTGCTCATTGCTGAAGAGCATTGTGCGATGAGTTGTTTTTGGTTTTTTTTTTTGATAGGGGAGAAACAAAGAATGATTTACCCAGTTCTGAAGTCCTGATTTAAAAGATTGTGGAAACAATGTATGTGTTTTATTCCTTGATCAGTAGCAGGGCTTGTTTAGTAAACCATGCTAATTAGGAGCTTGTGATCTTTTTCCTTATGACTCTCAGAGTTAGTTCAAATCAATTAATTGGTGTAGGAAGTGGAGGAGAATGGTTTTCTTTTCTTTTTTCTTTTTTCTTTTTTTTTTTTTTTTTTTGGCTGGGCTGAATGTGGTTATTGACAGAGACTTTTAGTCATATGTTTTATATACTGAAGCACCCTTCCTGCGGCATCCCTTACATCTTATTTTGCCTTAAAAGAAAATTAGGCCAACTATTAAACCCCATATTCAGAGATAAATTACTTATCTAGCTTGAATGATTAAAAAAAAATCACACAGGAATTTGTGATTTTGGGGGATTAGACTGAATTGTAGAGAAACTCATATTTTCAGATGGAGTGAACGACTGTGTTGATGCTCAAAAGCTTTTTTTTTCTTTTTTTTTTTTTGAGAATATTTGCAGATCTGTCTTGCTCAATGTGTCAATTGTATTGAAATAGCCCTCCTGCAGTTTATATTAATGGTCCTTTTGGTAGTCAAAATTCAGATCTATTAACAGTCTTGGCCTAAAAAATGTATATAATAAATTTTATGAGTTATAAAATATCTGCATTACTTATAAATGCCTGTTAAAATCTCTGCAGACTTTGGTTCCATTTTAAAATTCTTGGCTTGATTCTGAAGTAGGTTAAGGCCTTCATTAATTAAAATGTTTTCCAATTTTAATGATTTGTTTGAAATTTTATCCATTTCAATTATAATGTTTTTCAGTTAAAATGGTTTTCAGTTATAACTTCTATTTTTCAAAACAGAAACTTTTGTGGCTGAAATTATCAAGTTCCAACCTATGAGGCATTTTAATGTAAAAACCATGAATAAGTATTCACTGATGATATGAAGAGCTCTAATCTGAATTAAAGTATACACAACACAAAGTGTTGTTAACATATTTAATTCCTACTTAATTAGAGATCAGTTCTGTAAAGGCATATATGTACGTTTAAGTGTGAATTCTGGCGGACCCACTTCTGTAATCGAATTCAAGCTTGTTTTACACGGCTTGGGAAAACAATCCGGTGGGTGTATATTCTTATTTTTTTTTTCTGACACAGGTCCACGAGAGGGCAGCACACAGCAAGGGGAAGGGGAGCCGCAGCCTGCTGCAGGGAGCCTCAGGCAGCACCCGAGCCATCGGAAAGAGCGAGGCCGGGCCACAGCGCTGCCCACAGAGCATTAGAAAAATCGGGCGGCGAGTCTGCAAAAATTGCGAGCGTTGCCGTAATTTTAGGTGGACTTTGTCTTCTGACATTGGAACGTGCTGTTATCCTCAGCTCCTGTTTTCACAATTGCAAGTGTTGTATATTTACTGAAAAGAGGATGGAAATAAGCTGGATAAAATCTAGTAAAGGTGCTGTGGCCATAAGGGGAAAAAATGTAGTGAAATAAAAATTGTGAAAATTAATGATAATGAATTCTCACAAGCTTGACAGCTATTTTAAGGCTTGAAATAGCACGAAGAATTAGGCAACTGATAAATTGCTACAGAACATACGGTTTTGTACACAGTCAGATTGTCTTATTAAAAAACATGAATTCAAAGGCTGCTACAGTAACTGGAATATCTGAACTATTTAAATCTGATTGGAATTTCTCATTTAGACCCCAAAGCTTGGCACGATGTGTTTCTGAATGCAGTATTTCGTTAATTAAAAATTAAATCACCTGTGCTTGTGACAATAATAAATTGACTTTGTAATGTGGTGATGATGAAAAGGGTGCACCTGATGTACAAAAAAAAAAGAAAATAATAATTATGCTTTTGTGATTGAATTGTTTTAACATTGAGTATTAATGGATTGAAATTTATCTGTGAGTTAACACCTCAATATTTAACATTCTTCCCGTACAGAAGGTGACTTTCTGAATATTACTTAGTCAATGAGCTAATGAAACTAAATAAACAAAGATTTAAGCCAAAATAGCATGTGGTCTTTTAAGCTTTTTGCAGACATAACATGCATTTTTGTGTGCCTTCTTACTTTTCTTTTCCATGGTAGAAGATGGCATACCTCACTTGTGACAAATTAGGCTTGAAGTTTACTTTCACTGACAACAGGTATGGAAATGCTGCTATAGATTATAGTCAGAGGTTCCTAATTTAGCCTTTCTGACAACTTCTCTCTGTGGACTGATCAAGATGTGGCTGCCTTGTGCAGCAGGCAGTTTAGCCCAGCTCTGGTCTCTTCCATGCAAATGCCACAATAGTCACCATGGCTGCTTTAAGTGTCCAGCACAGGGCAAGCTGCAACGTGGCCATAGTTGTTTATATGTGCTCTGCACAGAGCTAAGCAGTGTTTACACTCTGTGGCTGCTTCTGGTGCACTATGATTTGAATATTAGTAAATCAGACAGTGACTGGTGTAGGCAGGGCATCAAATTCATCCTCCCTGGGATCAGGTACAGGGAGTTCTGGGTGCAGGACTTCACCCATCCTTATTCCCAGACTTTGGTTATGCTCTTAGAAGGTTTAACTTGTCCGTGGATTTTAGCTCTGCTCAGCCCTTTGTGCAGCAGCGATAAAGATCCTCCGTGTCACAGCTTACAGATGGAGAAACAACTCTGTTTCTTTCACTCCCTTCTGGGATGTGTTTCTGTGTCCTTTTGAGCTTGTCTGCATCCCCTTCCACTCCAGAACCCAGCCAAATGCACGTGTATGCATGTGTGCGCGTGTGGATAAATACACACAGTAACACACAGACGCATGCATACACACGCATTCATACAATGCCATATGCCCTCTCTGTGTTTTGTCTTGCAGATGCAAGGGAAGAAGGATGGGTGTTCAGGTGGAGGGGCTGTGACTGTGTGAGGTGTGCAAGCACACAAACTCGTGTTTGTGCATAGCTAGGATGCATGGAGGTGCATACAACTAGAAATGACTGGTGAGCAGTGTGTCATGTTTGAGAAAGGAGTAGATGGAAAGGCTGAAAATGAGTAAAAAGCCCCAGGAAGTGTAAGTGCTGAGTGCAACTGAATGAGTATGCGGGGAAAGACTTAGCTGTGTGTTCATGCAAATAAATTCACTTACTGCTAATTTATACGTGATGTATATGATAGACAGTTACAGGAAAGGAGAAGGGACAGTGGAAGCAGAATTTTTTTGGTCATATATGCATTCCATGAGGAGACCTCTGCTCTCTGCAGTAGGATAGCATTTGTGGGAGAGGGAGCCCTGAGGATGTGTATGTTCAGCTTGTGGGGAGAAATGTAAACCAGTTTCGGAAGTATGCTGTCTCTGTGCGGAAAATACAGCATAACCATACGAATGTTCTAGAGGAAACAGACTGAGGGATGCGTGTAGTGATTCTGCCCAGAAGACCATTGTACGTGGAGGAATTAGAGATCCACAAAGCAGTTATCCTGAGCAGGCCCAGGGCTGTGCTGTGCCATGCTGCACATGTGGCTTTGCCTTCAGGCTTGTGTTGTGCTGCATAAATCTTTTGGCTGCACGATAGGCTCAGCCAGGTCGTTGTAAAAGAAAAGCCTGCAGGCAGCTCCCACTGGGTACTGGAGATTATGCCACCTGCATGGCCTTGCCTTTATCTAAAAGTGCAGCAAGTTCTCATGCGAACATCCTTTCTGTTTGACAGTAGAAATGATGAATAGAGTTGTTTTCTTGTAAGAAAATCCTATAATAGCTCAACTGAGCAAAATGGAAGAACTTCTACGGATGAGGTCTAAGCAACGAGCTGCACATGGATCAGAGCCTTGTTTGATGCTACGCCACTTGAGTTTCCAGCATCTAAAGGGATATAAGATTATCTTTACTTTTCTCTCCTTATAGTGTTAGCTCTATCAAATAGCATTTTAAATGATACCATGCAGAATCTGAGTGCTTTTCTTACTGGGATCATAATGGACCAACAACTCCTGGTGCAAAACTGTTTGTCAGATGAGAGACTGGTGGTGTATTATCTGGATTTTCTGAATTATATTCTCAGCCCCACTGAAATGAGTGCCAAAACTTAATGCTGAGTTGAAAAAGGCAAGGCTAGGCTCTCTGGAGAACTCTTTGGAGCTCTTATTACAGAATGATGTTATCACACCCACCCACAATGCAATAGTTTAATTTAATAAGAACAAGATTCTCTGAAATCTTTTGCAGAATTAATTGAAACTGTGAATGAATGAATGACCATATAAAAAAAGGGGAAAACAGTTTTTCTTTGATTTTTTTTGGGGGGGGGACAAAAATGCAAGTCAGGTTGTAGCTGAGAATTTGACTTCCATAACTTCTTTGAAGGTTTTTGTATTAATAATTCTTGGTAATTTTATATTTTCCTGATGTTCCAAGATTGCAGTTTTAATTCACTTTAATCTGTATATGAATAATTGATCAGCAGCTTTTCTATGCTGTCAGTCCAGTAGAACTACCCAATGTACCCAAGCTTTTTACATGAAAGATGAGCAGTTCTGCCAACAGAAGATGATTAATCAAAAGAAATTGTAAATTATGTAAGATACTGACTTCTTTTTCCTTTTCCTCAATAACTAGGCAAGTGACATGAAGTAAGGGACACTTTTATCATTGAAGGAGAAATAAGTTAAAATAAGAAGTCCTAAAGAAAATCATATCAAAATAGCAGTGAAAAAAAAGAATATCTTATTGAATTTGATACAGGTGGTTTAAACTGCAGACCATTCATAGAAATCGTTTTTCTAAATCACTGTTGGCAGCACAAATAAAACAGACGGAACATGTTCCAGAAGAAATACATTTTTTTTCTGAGTCATTCCTATTTGAAGTAAGTAAAGGAATTCCTACCTGGGGATAACTGTACAGAGGTGGCAGTGTTGCTTTTGTCATGGTTTCCGTATGTGGAAGAGATACACTGAGCAAGACGAAAGTACAGAATAATAACCAGAGTAAACCAAAGCAGATCCTATGTTTGTACAGATGGAAGGAAGGATGAGAAAGGAGTGAGACCAAAGCCTCATGATACTACACCCTTAATAACTGTTGTGGCCATGACTCTGAGGGTTTTAATGAAGCGATGTTTGAAAAAAAACAGAATTAGACTAGCTGACAAGGTTGGAAAAAGTAAATAATGTTCTTTATTTAGGCACACTGAGCTTTCCTCAGCTGTCTTGTTCTGTGGTGAAAGGAACTGCACTTCTAGCTCAAAATGGAAAACCTTATTTGCAGCAGTAAATTATTAATTCCATTCAGTTCTAGGTACAGAGTAAAGTAAGTGAAGAATTATACTCAGGGGTCCTTGTACTAAATGGTACACAGAAGTTTTTTTTCCTCAAGGAAGACATTTTCCTTCAGATTTATAGCACAAATCCTTCCTACAGCAGCTGTGTGTGAAGGGGTGAATTTTATCTCCTGGATGGAGCTGTCTTTCCAGCTCTGCATATATCTGTGTGTGCCTTTCTGGGCATCAGGAGTGTAGGTTTCTGTTTGTGGCTCTAGAAGTGAATAGTGTTTGAAAATAGCACAACAAATCAAACTCTGGCTGTTATTTTTGTGGTTTGTGACCTTAACACAGTTTGATGTAAATTTGAACCCATTTCACTTGAGGTAAGAGATACTGGATTGAAAGAAGCACTGAAGTCATAAATTTGTACAAAGACCCAGTGACACAGTATCATACGGTTACAGATGCATGTAATGGCCATAAAGTGGCTGAGCTTGTTAGTGCTGGTTCGTGCACAGTTTGGAGCTTTACATCTTATTGGATAAGCTCTGATTATTTTGTTGGTGTAATGGATGAATGATAGTTATGGGATGAATGAATGCTTGCGTTATAAATAAAGACTGTAAAGGTAAAAAAAAAAAAATTCTTAATGTGGTTAGCAAATAACTTGGTGAATACGTTGTGTTCTCTGTATTTATAGATGGGCACAAGTTTATTTGACTAGCCTCCTTTCCCAAAAGCACTAAAAAATCAGAGTTCTCCTTTTAATGTTAATGGCTAGCAGTTCAGCACATGGGAAAATAGCCTATTTGGTCAGATATGAATCTGTGTTGTTTCATAATTTTCCAGGAATTCATTTCAGAATATTAAGAAAAGTTGTTCAAAGGAAATAAGTAGTTAAAAACTTAGGATCAAACAGACAGTTGAATGCCGTCCTTGGCCAAGGAATGTTAATTTTATTACTCTTTTAAACAATGATAAGAGTGAGGACTCCAACTTGAACGTACACAAAACTGAATTCATCTGCCATGTTCTTTCTCTCTCTTTGGTTCCTTTGAAATAATTAAAGGGTAAATGTTGAAAAGGATGATTAAAATATATTAAATATAGTGAACACCTACAATTATTAAAACTGAGTTTTGTTATAAGTGTTTGGCTTTCTCTGTTTTCATTGGTTTGTTTCCCCTTTGTATAAGAGCACAATTAGCTGGTTGAGCTACACAGTCAGAAATATCTTACTGTATATTAATTGTTTTGAATAGATCTCTTACTCTGTTACTAGTTATGTATCTGCTTAACTTTACTGATGAGAGTAGTACTGTTTAAAATAAGTGGTGTTACTGTTTAAGGTAGAGGTAAAACTCAGTATAAATGCCTAAAGTCAGAGTATCAGTCTCCAGATTTTTGCTGAACCTATGGTAACACAGGGCAGTTTAAAACCATAGGAAAAAAAAAACTTCATTGCTCCAGCTCACAATGAAAGCACATTTCAAAAGACAACGCTGCATGATTTAATATTACAATATCTGAACAATCAAGAGCTAGAAAGATGGCCTATGAAAATCAAAGTGTTAGGAAAAAACTTAGTATTTGACTAATTTTTTTATTATTATTATTTATCTATTTATTTATTTATTTATTTGAAACTTAAGAATGCCCTTGAATTATATAAGTATAATGTGGGATTTTTCCACCAGCGGATACACTGGGCAATAAGAAATAAATAAAATGAGATGTTGTGAAACTTGTGGTGGGCTGACCCTGGCTGGGAGGTAAGCCGCCACCCAGTTGCTCACTTACTCTCTCCCACAGAGAGATGGGAGAGAAAATTGGAATAGAAAAGGTGAGAAAAAAAATCATGGGTTGAGATATAGACAGTTTAATAAGTGAATGAGGGGGGAAAAATGTAAAGAAAACAAGTGATGCAAAAGCAATCACTCACCATGAGCAGATTGCCCAGTCAGTCCCTGAGCAATGGCTATTTTGGAAAACTTTACCCCCAGTTTTATTGCTGAGCATGACTTCATATGGTATGGAATATCTCTTTGCTAGGTTTGGGTCAGCTGTCCTGCCTGTACCCCCTCCCAGCCTCTTGCCCCCCCCCAGCCTGCTCACTGAGGGCAAGAGTGAGAAACAGAGAAAGCCTTGACACTGTGCCAGTGTTGTTCAGCAATAGCTAAAACAGTGGTTTGTTAACAGCACTGTTTGGTCACCAGTCTAAAACACAGGTTGCTGTGGTGGAAATTAACTCCATCCCAGCCAGACCCAGACACTTGTAAAAGTTAATGGAGCTGACAACAGTGTGGCTAATGTGCATTTCCACGCTTAATAAGGACTCTGTAGCTGATCTATTAGAAAAGATAAAATAAATAAGAGAAGAAGGTGTGAGATTATACTTTTATTTTGCATTTATGTTGAAAACGTGACTGTTATCTGTAATGAAGAGTGTGAACTTAGAGACTAGACATAATTCAAGATTACATGCAACAACCTATGTTCTGTTGTAAATATGGAAGAATATTGTAAATGATATTTGGGCAGCTTTAATTTCTTATCCGCATGTCTATTCTTACTTGATCTTCAGCTGTTGATACTAACAATTTGTGTTCACACGCATCTTGGAGTTGTTTTTTTTTTTTTTTTGAGAAAATGTTGAAAAAATGCTTATTTGTTATTTAGGTATTTAAAATGATTTAATCATCAATTTGGAAATATAACCAAAACAAATACATACTTTAAATAGATGGTTTATTTCCCAGACTAGACAGCTCTGGAAGATCTATAAATACACTGGATGTGTCTGTTCCTCTACTGGGAAATCAAATGATGTTAAAATACTTTTTGAAGAGCTTTGATGATTGATATCTAAAATACTGTGGGTCAAATTCCTACCTAGTGTAAATCAGTCTGGAAGCTATGAAAGGTGTGATCAAACAGCATCTGATACATAACTAATGACCAGAGAGAGGCACCATCACCACTTCACCTGTTTTTAGTACTTCTTATGTTCTTAAATGTTTTTCTGTCCTAAGTTCAGTTGCTACGACAATATTTCAATATTGGCAGTGGATCATCTACATGTAAGACATATTTTCCAGTGGCATATCAATGAGCTCTTGTTATTTCAGTTGTGTTACACAAAATGACTCAACTTGTTCTGTGATTTACTCAAATGTTCCTCATGAACATTTTTCATGGTTCTCGTGTATTTTTAGTTTTGTGAACTGTGGTGGTGATCATGACAACTGTTTCTGCTTCAGAGCTACTCTTTTCTCACTCTCTGGTGCCACATGGGAATCTTGGAGCTTATGCTTTCTTCCAGACATTTTTTGCACACAAGGGAGTCATATTTTATCTTTCAGTAAGCATAAAAATAATTCTATTATCAGAAATGCTGTTTGCCAGTTAGCTGGGAAATAGAGATAAAAAATAAGCCACATAATGACCCAATGGTATTCAGTTAGACAGAATAATTCTTATGCTATTCACCATATGAAAACTTCTTCACTGTGAGGGTGACCGAGCACTGGCACAGGCTGCCCAGAAAGGTTGTGAAGTCTCCATCCCCGGAGATATTCAAAAGCTGTCTGGACATTGTCCTAGGCAATCTGCTCTAAGTGGCACTGCTTGAGCAGGGGGGTTGGACCAGATGACGTCCAGAGGTCCCAACCAACAATTCTGTAATTCTCTGATTCTGTGAAAGAAAATATATTACCTCACCACCGCCCCCCCCC
>VXAA01000564.1:307168-322033 GCA_013399115.1 Anseranas semipalmata
CCAAACCAAACAAAAAACTGCATTGAAATGAAAGTGAGTGTATTCAGCATAACTCTTCGATTATATAGGCCACAGTTTTATAATATTATAATATAGACCAATTTCTATATCTTTTAAATATATAACACTGTCCAATGTTTGAGCTGTATTCCGCTTCTCCCCTGGAAATATCCTCAGGATATCTAAATGTAAGTTACACAGGTAAAATGCATAGTGAAATCTCTGGAACCCTAAGTTGACTGCAAAAATTTTATCTTGATAATGCCTTATAAGAAATCAATTATTGATCTTACTAAGTACTCTACAGTCATTCTCTAATGACAGTGATATTGTCATTTCTTCTGTCCTGCAGGCAGTGACTCTAAACACTTAGAGAAATGCTTAAGATTTTACTCTAGTGATGCTAACTAAACATTCAAGGATATATTTAATACTTAATGTATTTAGGAAAGTATTTGCACATATGATGATTGGTAGATGAATGATATACATCTAACATAAAGCACTCTTGTTGACTTCTCTGTTCTTGGAAGAAGGGTTGTGTGAATGGGTCCCTACTGACTTCGAGGAATTGGTTGCATATTTTGTACAAGGATTGATTTATAAGTTTGATGTTTCTTTCTTTAGAATTGAGTTATTTCTATCTTTTTATTAAGTATTTTAAATAAAAAATTGAGATCCGGAGGATAAGCTGTGTTGGTAGTAAGTGACACTCCTCTTTTCTCCCATTTTCTGTGTATAAAAACAACAGAAGTACACAGCATAGCTGTAGTTATGCAGAGCCTGCATACATAAGGGAAAAAGCTTAATTTGAGAAATAACGCATTCACCTTTCTGTTTATAAATACAAGGTATAATTACATTTTTAGAGTGTGGAATTGTTTAATGTTGCCATTTTTATCAGATGTATGAGTAGCAGGTGAAAAAATGATTATGACGAAAATACACCTGTTTCTGGAAGCTGAAAGATGGTTATCAGCAATGTTGAGTCTTCAGGTTAAATAAGGCTGGGAGAAAGGTGACCAAGAAAAAAATTCCCACTTGTGAAGCAAAAAAGCTCTGAGAGATGAGCCTTTCAACTTGAGTAGTCTTTCTCGTGTTGTTCAACACTTGAAGCTTCCAAGCTGTTTCGAGTTTCATTGCTGTGATCTGGACTAATGCTGTTAAACATACACAGATTACTTCTTAGGGAAGAATAAAAAGAAGTGATTACTTTTTAAGAAAACGTGGAACTTCACATGAAAACACATTGCAGTGGCAACATCAGTAGTGTTTTGATCGTACAGGAACAAAAATGCAGCAGATGATGGAGAGAGAGTTGGCCTGTTATGAAATGCGTGTGCATGGAGACCCCGAGAGCCATAGGCAGTGGGACAGAAACTTTCCTTTGGTCTTCCAGGCCCTGAGGTGTGCCTGGCTGCTCCCCAGGGGACATCAAGCTGGGGGTGCCACCAGGGAGGTGACATGACCAACACGGCAGGAGCCTCACCTGCTGGGGACTGTCCCACAGTACCCAGGTGAGTAAGAAGAACTAGAGGTCATGGCTGGGTTCAACCAAGACTCCAGGCGAGTCATCTGTGGATCAGGGTCAGGGGTCCTGGGCCCACGGACGGTGGGGGAGCCCCAGCAAGGAAGGGTAAGGTTGTTAAGGAGGGTAAGTGACCTCAGGACCCTGACAAAGTGAATTATATATGGTCCTGTGCTCAGCAGCAAATGTATCTGTTTTAATAATCTTAGCCTGAAGTTGCTGTCTGCAAATTTTTGAAGATTTAAATAGCAAAGCAGGGTCATCATTATATATCTGTACAAAGGTAATCACAGTATCACACAGAACAGCTGAGGCTGGAAGGAACCTCCCAGGGTCATCAGGTCCAAACCCCACTCAACAGAGCCACCTGGAGCCACTTGCCCAGGACCATGTCCAGACTTTTAATCCAGGGCAGTGGAGTCTATCCCTCTTTTCCTATTTCCAAATGAGAAAGAGAATTGGACTGGGTTTCAGACATTTCCTTGTTTCAGTCATATAACTCAGTAGAGCTATAGTCTGTAATTGTATACGGATTATCGATTTCTAGCTGTATACATTTTTTTTCCTGTGAAATAGGCCATAACCCACATTTTTTTTTGTCCTTCAAATCCCCAACACAGCTATTCATACTATGCATGTTGAGTTTTACTGGGGAAGACACCAGACGTACTTTATTCTAATGGCTGATAACAGCTTTAACAGTAAAGTTGCTTCAGAGGAAGTTTTTCTCTAGTTGTTTTAGGTTGGGGAATTGTTCGATTATGTGGCATACTGGTAAATCACACAGCAGCTGTGCTGAATTTGTTTTTTGAGGGTCTGTATGGAACAACAGGGTAAGAGTCATGAGCCTATGTGGTATGTGCTGTGTGTGTATGGAGGAGTGTCAAGGGGGGTGTTGAGGGGCAGTGGGGGACAACTGTGTGGGAGGTTAAAGGAGTTTGGTGGTGGTGGTGGTGGTGGTAGAAGGAAGGGAAGGAGGGAGGGAGGGAGTGCTGTGAGTGTGACAGCTCTGAGATGAGGCTGTGGGTTTGTGTTTTTTGTTGGGGGTGCCCTGAAGGGCTTGGGGGTTTTAAGGGCTGAGGAGGGGGAGCGTTGGGGTTTCCTAGTAGCGTGAGTAGGAGAAACTGTTGGTGCAAGTGGGGCATGTGGCCAGCGGTGTCTGGGTCAGGGCTTCAGGTTCTGAGAGACCGGTGTTTGGGTTTGGGGAGCACCCTGTGCCTTCATGTTTGGTGTTGGGGATGTTGCTGGCAGCTTTGGGGATTCAGGGGGAGCATGGAGGCTTTTTGGCATGGGGCTGTGCTGGCAGAAGGCAGCAGCCATAGTATGGGGTATGGGTTGTGCTGGCTGAGGAGCAAGAGGTGTCCCTTACCTTGCTATTCAAACTCAAAATGGGCTTTGTGGTCATTGGGTTGGGGGCTGTCATGGGCAAGACACACTCCAGTTGGGGAATTATGTTAATTACCAATTAACATAAACATTTAATTACTATTTTGGGTATTGAGAAAAAGACAAACATTAAAAGACTTGAGGAAAACTCTTTTCTTTCCCTTTTCCCAGGCTTAACTTCACTCCAAACACCTCTCCTTTCATCTTTCTAATCTCCACTCTCCACATGCTTGGTGGACCATATGTTTTGGTCATCATGTGCTGTCTTGTGTGGCCCCTGTGTGCATGTCAGGAATGGGACAGACCCCTGCAGTAGAGCTGGAGGAGGTGTTCTGCCCTTGAAAAGGGCTGTACTTGCCTGTCTTTCAAACATAATGTTTGCAAATTTGGTAAGTCTCGATATCGGCTTCTGAATGACAGCAAAAATGAAATGGATAGCTGTTGAAGAAGGGTAATCCAGACTATTTAGCAAGATAAATAAATACATATATATATGTGTGTGTATATATATATATTTGTTCTCAAAAGAAGAGCTGAAGAGAGCTGTTGGACATCTTTGTTTCTAGCTGTGAGAGCATTAAGATTAATTGGCTCTGCTTTAACTTGTGACAGAAACTATCTCAAACTGTGTAGGCCTAGGGACCTTACAGGGAGCTGGAGAAGTTTTGGCTGTTAAAGGGCCCACAAGAAACTTCCTGGTGATTTTCTTTTTCTTGCCGAGAAAACAAAGATGGAGGAAAAAACACCTTAATCAGAATACAAAAGAACCTTTGCAGGATATTCTTTTGTGCTGGTATTTCCCTGCAGGTGCTGGAAGAGTATAGGACACGTTAGATACATGTCTGTCTAAGAGAGTCCAGGATCCCCATATATGAGCTGGATAAAATTTCTTGTTTTCTTATAGCTACCCTACTGACATCGAGTACCTACAAAAAATATGTTGAGAGAAATGGTGTACATGTTGTACATTACATGTTAAAGTTAAATAATTGCTGTATTTACGAATAGATTTTGCACCCAGGCACTGATTTGAAGTTCTGATTTACTGGTAGGAGAACGTGAAAGATGGATTTGTGTGCGGACGGATTAGAAGGACACAGTCTATATTCAATACGGTCATATATATTCCAAATCACATGTACGCATTTGCTAGATGGGTGTATTTTATGTTTGCCAAGTGTTGGGGGTCAAATGAACAAGTACTGGAAACAGCAGACATTCTTGCTTGCTGTCTTTGAAGGAGCTGATGATATTGGAAGCCATGTTGTTGCTTGTGATATGAGAAGTTGTGCTAGCTGGAACCAAGAACCAGTAATGGAGTTGTATGCAATAGGGTTTATCTCACCAGGGCTATCTTTCTTAAAATCCAGATTTTTCCCTTTTCAAGTGTTGAATGTCCATTTGAAAGATGAGAATGTTCTTACTAGTTTTCAGCCTCAAAGTGGTTTTTTTTTTTTTTTTTTTAATGTAAAGGCTCCTTCAGCTGTATTCATGCCCTCAGGGCAGCTCTGAGATACTGAAGGGAAGGAAGGAAAGTGAGGAAAGTGCAGAGAAAATTGAAAGGCAAAGAGACCAGAAAACTGGAAGTAGGAAACTGGGAAGTAAAAGGAGGAACAACAGGGCAGAGGACGGAGAGGGTGGAGGATAACTAGGAATAGGGCTGCAACTGGCTGATTCTGTAGGTCTTCAGTTTTTCTACTGTCAAATGTATATTGTTCTTTTGTATGTCTCAGATGTGCTCTTTCCTCCACCTGGCCTGTGAAACATGCTGGTGATGGCATTAAACATTAGACGATAGTTGTGTCAGTAGGTCAGAGTCAGACTGAATGCATATTGCGTTTCTCCAGCAGCTAGCCTGGTGTTACACTGCTTGTTCTAGGTCTCAGTTCCAAATGAACTGAGAGTGGATCATGTATGGTAAGGTCTTGGTCAAAGGGCAGTGTGTGGCAATCTTGGTTTCAGGGGTACATGTTCAATGTGCCAAAGACTACTTTTTGCTTTTGCTCGAGAAGCTTAATGTGAAAGCTACAGAATGATGTGACGACAATGAAAAACATGATTGCATATATGAAGTTACATCTTTGTGTAGATAGGGATATTAATGTAGTTGCTTCTAGCTTGAACAGTACTACATTAATATCTCCAGCTCAGAAATGACATCATGCAGTCTACTCATTTAAGCTGTTTAATTATTCTATATATCCTCAAGATGAACTATTTTGCATGAAGTGTCCAGATTTGTTTTCTCAAGCAGGATGTTCCGTTAAATGGAGTAATATTAGTTCTTCTGATACCATTTTTTTTATTTTGAAACTTGCATTTTTTCCTAGGAATGTTAAAATAATTACATTGGCAGACATAATATTAACCGTGGGACTGGGGCTAATGAAATCTTGTGTCAGATCTGTATGTGCTGTTTGATGGGAAGGAACACAGTCTTGTTTACTTCCTAACGCATCTGTGTTCGTCTAAGTTCATCACTGTGTGGGAGTGCTGCCTGGAGTTGCTGCGGTTCCTGCCGTGGAGTAGTAGAGAAAGCAGGAGTTCCTGTGCAAATCGCTCTACTGGCCGTTTGGTGAGGAGCACAACAGAAACACTGTCTCTCGCTGTGTCTCTGTCAGTCTGATTCCAAAGGTGGAAAAGAGCAATCGACGTCTTACGATTACACCAAATCAAAGTGGAACTCTTAAGAAAAGACTCCTGCTACAGGGCAGGATGCTTTTCTGGTACATGGACAGCAATCACTCAAGTCCTCTGTGATTTCCTGCAGCTGTTATAGGCTATAAGAAGTCCTCTTACATGCTACCTTGAGTTCTTTTTTATACTGACGACTGCAGGAGGTCATGCTGCAAAATGCTGAAGAAGCACTAACTTTCCCCAGAGCTACAGTGAGTTTATGTACTGATTCGCTTCAGATATCTTAGTATAGGCATTTTGAAAATAGGGTAGTTGTATGAATCCATACTGATAATCCAAAGATTCGGATACATTTCCCCCCCCTTTTTAGATATGTTAGTTGTAATTCAGAACTAATTGTTTCCAATATGTTATGAGATAATGAATAACGCTAAGCTGGAAAAACAGCAGGAAGCAGATCCAATAATATAGCGAAGACATGTTTTTGGCTTTGTCAGGGCATGAACAAGTTTTGCTAAGCCAGTTGATCTGACTTGGAAGACCTAATTGGTGTAAAGTTCCTTACCAGCCTCAAGATCTGGAGAATTTTAGACTGTTTTCTTCCTGGAAAGCAAAGAAGGTAGAAACCCCATAAAATTCATCACATACTACTCTCTCTCAGAGCTGAAAGCCCAGGCTCAATGGAAAAATTCTTCCATGAAAATCTTCTTTGCCATCATGTTCATTTACTTGTGTATTGCTGCATTTCTTTCTTTATAGGATAAAAAACTCTTTAACTTGGCCTAATGTCTATTTTCTCATTTTCTGAACACAGGGAGACTTCAGGAAGTCTCTATAAATAGGTGGTGTTGGTCTGCAAGTTGTCTCATTTCCGGTTTGCAGGCAGACGTGGAATCACTGAGGAGTGACCACGTCCTTCAAACAGCCATGCTCCAGGTAGCTGGAAGACTTTAAGAGGTGGAATCTAGGCTTTCCCCCTCAGGGTTCAGCTCCCCCTTTTCCTCTACATCTCTTCCCCATGCTAAAATGCACATGCAGTGTGTCTCACTAGAGTGCAAAAGTCAAATCTCAGATTTCCTTTTTAGGAAAAAAATTTCTGCACTTGATTCAGTGCAGAAAATCTCCATGGCATGCTTTTTATCTAGTTTTATTTCACTGCTTTTCCTGTAATGTCTGCTCAGTCTCTGGTACGTGATTCCTCAGCATTGATAGACAGTTCTTTCTATCCTTAAAATCCTGAACTGCCTTTCATTTTTTTGAATCACAGCTTTCTGGGCATTGTCTTCAATGCCTTATCAGGCCAAGCCTCATTTTAACCCTCCACATGGTAAAGAGCTGCATTGAAATTGTTCTAAAACTTTTTTTCGGGGGTCTGTTATGTGACCCTTTGCTTTTAAGTATTGTGATTCTCTTCAAATGCTGAAAAATAAACTCATGTGATGAGTGGTAGACACACCTTCTTGAAGTGGGCACCACCAGAAGACTTCAAAGACTTCAGAATCTATGGTAAATTCAGTGCAGGTAACTGTGTAGGAGCTCTAGAACTTCAGCCCATTTGAAAAATTAACAGAATGACAGTTTCTAAGGTGCTAACTCCAAGCTGAAGAAAATTCAGTAATTTTATTATTATTATATGACTTCAGAGCATACTTTTTGCTGCTGTACTTTTTGCTGATGTACTGTCTACAGGCCAGGTATAAACTAGTTAGTGAACTCATCATGAGAGCCTATAGACTGTATTAGACTCTTGCAGAATTATCCTTTATTAAAGAAAGTCTGTTCATAAAGTACTGAGTTCCAAATTGGTATGTGTTGCTGATAAAAAATTCATTTCTAAGAAAGCTTACTGATGTTCCTTCTAATTATCTCTCCCAAACGCTGGACAAGTATTCAGCATGTTGTTTCTATCTCCTGCATTGTCTGTTGTGTTATCCTTTCTTTAACTTCCACTGTTACTACTGATGTTTGCTGCCACAGCCAAAATCACAATCTTTGATAAACTTGGAAGTTTTCCTCCTTTTTAAATGCAGTAAGAAGTGATTAACAGCTATTCCAGTTCTTTCTCCAGTCTTCCTTTGTAATCATTGTAGAGAAGTTACTTGGTCAGCTGTTCCCTTTCTTCAGGTATTTATGAAGAACTCTTTAAAGGTTGGAGTACCCACAATGAATATTCCTTTTTTTTTTTTTCTTTTTTTCCTTTTTTTCCCCTTTTTGGCTGTTCTCTTATTTTGCTCTCCAACAATTGGTACACCTTAAACTGGCAGGAGATATTCTTACCAAAAAAAGGTTAATACTAAACTTTTAAGTTAAGCGTGACTTAAGCTAAAATTACCAGTGCCATACAGGAATGGGAGGCTAACTGGGGGATAAACAAGAGATAAGGGTAGCTTCTCTTTTTCCCCCCTAGGTACTTTGTTTGTTTAAAGGTTCAGTTCTTCTCAGCTTTTTGAATTCAAGGTGCATACTTACACAACTGCTTTTTTCTGCCAATCTATGGCCATCACCTGTGGAAAAAAACCCACTGCGTTCTTTATCTTCTGTCAATTAGGTATTTTTTTTTGTCAACGTAGAAGGTCCTGTTCTCCAGCTGTAGTTGATGTGCCATGACACACTGCACAGTACACTCAAGGAGTATAGGGTCTGCTAGGGTCTACCGCACAGACCACATAATTTATATGGAGTGCAGAGCCTTTCTCTAAGTCTCTGCAGCTTCACTCTTACCTTCAGGCACTTCCGCCTTAGAGGGAGATTCAGTCAATGAATTCCATTGTGAGATGGGGTAGCAAGCAATCTTAAAGATGATCACACAGGAATATCTATAGATTTCATCTTTACTTTGATTATTGAAAGAAGTACTTCTCCAGGTGTGTTTTCAATAGTGGAAACACTATTGCAGGCATGAATGAAAACACTGCCATTTGAACCCCAGTGCATTTCACACTTGTGGTTTGCGATGTTCCTCTTTAGCTATGTTTCTCTACCAAGAAGTTACTGTCTTATTGAAAAGCTGTTAAAAGGTAATATGTGTTCACATTTGCTTCAGAGAAGGGGGTGAGGGGCTGGGCTTCTAGTAGACTAGAGAAGTCGTCTCCAAACTTTTTTCATCACGTACTTCTAACATGAAAAAGCTTTTGAGCCCGCACTCCCAGTATATGTATAATTATTTATAAACTCTATACATGTACTACTGTACTAATATTACAAAAGTTATGAAACAGAAATTAAGAAAGGGTTAGATGAAGAGAAAATTGAATTATTTTAACAACAGTGTTTTTTTTATTAATGGTGCAAAATTATTTTCTTCCTGCAACCCAAAGGATTGTCTTGTGCACTGCATTTTGGAGAGCACTGGACTTGATGGTGAATTTTAGCAAAGGAAAGATGAATCTACCTACTCTTCTTTGTGCCAGCTGTGCTGTAAAGTTGATAACCTTCAACACTAGGGGAGGTCAAAATCAGCAGGGTAAGCTGCTGCTGATATATAAATATTCTGGGAAATGTCACAACAAGGAAACATGCCTAAGCCTGAAAGAGAGTCTCTGAGAAGACAATGTGTTAATTCAGTTCAAACCTGGATACAGAAGCACAGAATCACAGAATGATTGAGGTTGGAAGGGATCTTTGGAGGTCATGTGGTCCAGCCCCCCTGCTCAAGGAGGGCTACCTAGAGCTGCTTGCCCAGGACCATGTCCCAGCGGCTTTTGAATATCTCTGGGGATGGAGATGCCACAACCTCTCTGGGCAACCTGTGCCAGTGCTTGGTCACCCTCACAGTGAAAAAGTGTTTCATGATGTTCAAACAGAACCTCCTGTGTTTCAGTTTGTGCCCACTGCCTCTTGTCCTGTCACTGGGCACCACTGAACAGAGCCTGGCTCCATCTTCTTTGCTACGTCCCGTCAGATATTTATATACATGGTAAGATCCCTCCTGAGCCTTCTCTTCTCTAGGCTAAACAGTTCCGGTCTAGGCTAAACAGTCTCATATCTATTTATCTGTTATAATGATAACAGATAAAGTTCCTGTTTTAACAAATGACACAAAAAAAAGTATATTTTCTACCAAAAGGAGTGCAAGCATTGGGTTTGAAGCTGCACATTGGAAGTGGGACAGCAGATCTTACAGCTGTGCTAATGTTGTACATAAATCTCTTTCTATAGTATCTTATGTATTGCAATCATTTGAAAAATAATGAAAAAGATAAATATTGAAGCGACTATATTACTCTAACAGAATAAATTCTGTTGTCCGAGAAGGAAAAAAAATGATGTAACTTCCAGCGATTTGCATGGATGTGACTGTTTAGTCTCCTATGGTGAAATTCCTCTTAGAGTGCTGCCCTTCATTATTACTTCCAGTTTACAACAGCAGCAGATTTGTGTCTCTTTTCAGCAGCAGGTAATTTGTGGAAATACCCCCAGGTATTTCTGACAGTACGTCAACAGGGAAGCCTGGGTTATGAAGACCTATGAAAACATAACAGCTGCTAAACAAAAGCCAGTATTAATTTGAGGGTTAGTGGCAGTCACAGTGTGTAAACGGAGCTACTAGCCTGTAGCAACCCGGAGGTACAGGTAGTGGAATGACTTAATGATATTTACATGACAAATTAGTGGTAAACTCCAGATTCAGTTCTCAGTTTACTGGTTCCTGGTCAGTGATATAAGTGTCTTCATCAGTGTACTGAAATGTTTTTTTTTTTTTTTTTAATTGTGATTTCATGTTGTTGACAGAATGTGTTTGTGTGCTGTTTAGCCACAAACATTTCTGCAGTTCCTTCCAGCATTCAAGGAGCACCTGTACAGGAAACTTTCTAGATTCCAAACAATGTCATAGTGGCTGAGTGGGAATTCTTACTGTGGAAAAAATTGCCATTTCCACAGGAAATTCCCAATCATCCATTCCCAGGGCTGCCTTACCACACTTATTGCTTCACAGTCCTTATGGATGCTAACGAATGGTTGCTGTTCCAAACATAACTTTTAGTGAAATTACTGATTTTTCAGCAGTCATAAATCAGTGTGCTGTCACTGGCAGTCACTTCTATATCCTGCAGCTAGTGAGCTTTGTCTCTGAGCAGCATTGTACTGCTGCTGACCTTTAACACTTCTGTTAGCCATAGAATGATGCTAAACTTAGCTAATAACCTAGAAGAGACCAATATTGAGACACCACTTGGCTCTGTTTCAAGTTGCATTGCTTCTTGGCAGAACAGCAGTGTTTTAAAATCAGCATAGTCAGCAAGTCCTGCATTGCCTTCATAAGGAGAACTTACTCAGTGATGGATGTCATACTGGGCTGAGTATAAGCACAAGAGTGTAGCCAGCAGGTTGGGGGAAGTGATTCTTTCTCTGTGTCTGGCACTTCAGGGACTGCTACTGGAGCACTGTGCCCAGTTTTGGGCTCCCTGGTACCAGAGAGACATCGACATACTGGAATGAGTCCACCAGAGGGCCAGCAGGAAGCTTACAGGGCTGGAGAACATGGTGTATGAGGAGGGACTGAGAGAACCAACTGGGATTGTTCAAACTTTAGAACAGAAGGCTGGGGGAGAGGTGGTGCTCCTCTCTAGAGCTCCCTAAGTGGGAAGGTGTAGAAAAATGGAGCCAGAATCTTCTCAGAGGTGTGCAGTGCAAGATCTACTTGTTTAGGTTAAACTTAGGTAGATGTAGGCATTATCCTGAATCATTTGACTTTCCAGTGTATAAAATATTTTTTCTATTTCCAGCTAAAATACTCACTTTTGTAAGCAAATAGTCCATTTTTATTGACTAGGAAAGGAGCTGGATGAAAAAGTTTGTCCTTTTTTTTTTTTTTTTTTTTTTTTAAAAAAAAATAAAGTTTTACATCCTTGTTCTATCAATCTTGCCTGAAATAAATGTTTTACTGTATTTGTACTGGTGAAGTTGAAATGCGGTAGCCTGTTGGGGGCAAATGAGGTAAATATATTGATAAAGTCATATACATTATTATGATAGGTAGAAGTGAAAGGGAAAGTTAAAAATGAGTAATTCAGAGCAAATTATCATGTTTTATTTAAAGTATTCTACAAATGTTTAATATTAATGTGTAATCCCTTTACGGTTGAAAAACTAGGTATATTTATGAAGGAATCTGTGTGTTGTTGTTTAGTTCATAGAGTTTTTGGTAGTGATTTTCTATTTTGTTTTTAATGGTTTCTGTCTTTCTCCTACCTTCCTAGAGAAGAACAGTATGTTAGGAACATGCTGTAAAATTGCAACATTTCTGCCTCCAAATAACTACTACAACTTCTTGGTAATATGTTTGTTCTTTTTGCACTTACATGGCTAAAATAAATCGGTGATAGTTCAAGTAGGGTTAGACTGCTAGTCCATATTTCATTTGAGTCTTTACTGGTCAGTGAAATTCATAGAATTATGGTGAATTATGTCAGCCGATGATCTAACTTTGTGTCTTCTTGTTTTGTGGTGAAAGCAGATGGCTTCTACTGTGGAGCCTTGACTTGTTCTCTGTTTGGACAAATGGACAGAGAACATCAGAACATACAAATCACAGTTTGTCTGTAAGACAAATTGCTATAAAATGGTAAGTTGCCACTCTTGTAAACTTACTATTCAGATTTTTTGAAAATCTTGCTTTTACAAACTGAACCATTTCATTTCTTCATATAAAAACTTTTTACCAAATGAATTCTGTAGTAATCAGCTGTACTTGGTCATGTTTTCTGGGCATGTTCAGTCTTACTCTGTTTTTTTCTGGTAATAACCTGTAATAAAAACAGATTTTTAAAGGATTCATTTTTGGCACAATCTTCATCTTCTGACAATAACAATCCTACCAAAGGAAGAACATATTATCATTCTTTCAGCTCCTTCGTAAAGAAAATGGGTCAACCATAATAAAATAAGTATTAATTTTTCAGTGTAATTTAAAGTTTATCTTTTCTTGATTGATAGGTCTTGCTAGAATTTGGAATGGTTTCAAAATATTCCTTGCTGCACTCTTGTATTCTCCAGAGGGTTGGAAATACAAAATATCTGCTTTGGGTATCATCAACATTAAATCTCTAGTGTATAATGGAAGTTTGTTCTGTACTTCAACTTTAACTAGTGAACTCAGTATCTCAGCTGTTTTTTATTATCTGTGCAAGTTGTTGCATGGCAAAAGAAACAAGGAGAAAAAGGCAGCTTTGCTGCCATGTACCTTATAGCACATCATAACTTGAACAGTCTGTATTTACTCTTGCTTTGGAAGAGGCAAAGAGATATGGTGCAAGTACCAGTTACTTAAAGCAAAATGGAAATCTTGGGACCCATCAAATGCTGTTTGTTTGTGCTGGTGTTACCAGTGTGACTTGTATTCTGTTTACATGTATGTATAGCTTGCTTCTCAACATCTGCTTTATGTTACCTCTCCTTGTCCCCCTCACTGCAAACACATTTGCTAGCATAAAAAATAATTTCCGACAAAGTGGGAATTGATTTTTTTTTTTTTTTTTAATGTCTGGGGCTTTCAATTGATTGATGTTTGAGTCTCCAGTATTATGACAAAGAGTATCACTTCACCCAGCAATTGAAGCAATATACAAAATTTTTAAGACATTTTAAGGGTATTTTAAGCTGAGTGAAAGAGGGTCTTCAATTAGTTTTACGAGCCATATACTGGTCAAGGTATAAAGGAAGCCTGTGAAAGTCAGATGTGTCTACCTTGGGGCTTGTACCAGCTGATGAATGTAATGTTCATTCCACCTTCATGTTGCAGAATGGTTGGGCATATTTATATAATTGTGCAACCCCTAACGCTAGAAACTTATTGATTCCTGTTCTCTGGTTGACTATAAACAAAGAAATGTGCTATTGTCTTTGGAGAACTCACTCTACCATCAGCTCCATTCCTACTTAAAGATTTTTGGTGGGAAGTTTTTAAGCACTACTTCTATAAACAGTAGTTCAAGGCTGTATTTCTACCATGAGCAGTCCATGGAGGAGACAGTTTAAAATGTCTGTTGTGATGCTTTGCTGTAACTGAAAAACAGCTAACATTTCTCCTCCTGAAAGCTCTTAATTAACTTTTTATTATTAGATTGTTTTTTATTTATACCCTAAAGTAAATCAAATGTAAATTCATTACTCTTTCATTCATGTCAAGTTTTGCTTTGCTGTCCATTTTCTGGAAGTCCAAGAAGTGATTGAGTTATTTTTCTGTCAGTTTCCACATAAACCCTTGTTCCTCAGCCTCCGTTTGGTTGTTCTGCAGAGCTCCCATGACACAGAGCAGATCAGAAAGGTGTTCTACTAGCAGGTAGCCAGAATACTTGAAGAAATCTTTTGATTACCCTTACATAACAGGTATGAGGCTCTGGAACTTGACAGTCAAGCAAACGATGATGTAGATGAAAGCCCGTCCTGGTTGGAAGGGGTGCGTAAGGCAAGGCAACCTACCCCCTGCATTGCTACATCTTCCGTCAAGAAAGAAAGGAGGGCTATCGTCATAGGGGACTCCCTTCTGAAAGGGACAGAGGGCCTGATTTGCCGTCCGGACCCAACCCACAGGGAAGTCTGCTGCCTCCCTGGGGCTCGGGTAAGAGACATAGCTAGTAAAGTCACTTGCCTGGTACGGCCCTCTGACTACTACCCACTAGTGGTTTTTCAAGCTGGTAGTGATGAGGTAGCAAGGAGAAGTCCAAGGGCAATCAAAAGGGACTTTAGGGCTTTGGGGCGACTGGTTAAAGGATCAGGGGCACAGGTTGTGTTTGCCTCTGTCCTTCCGGTATCAGGGATCAACATTGACAGGCAGACTCAGCTCATCAATACGTGGCTCTGAGACTGGTGCCACCAGCACAACTTTGGGTTTTGTGATCACGGGAAGGTCTACGCGACACCAGGCCTGCTGGCACCAGATGGGATGCACCTCTCTTGGAGGGGGAAAAGGATTTTTGTCCAGGAGTTAGTGGGGCTGATAGATAGGGCTTTGAACTAGAGTTGAAGGGGGAAAGGGATAAAACCTGGCCCGCTGGTGATAAACTATGGGATGGCATGCCAAAAGCAGACGGACTGTGTGCTAGTGAGGTCCTTCAGTCTGCTCCACGAGGTGCTGCGTACAATGAGGCACATATGAAGTGCTTCTACACCAACGCACGCAGCATGAGGAACAAGCTAGAGGAGCTAGAAGTTTTGGCCCAGTCCCAGAGCTACGATATCATTGGCATAAGCGAAACCTGGTGGGATGAGTCCTGTGACCGGTGTGTTGTAATAGATGGTTACAGGCTCCTCAGGAGGGACAGGCAGGGCAGGGGAGGCGGGGGGTTGGCGTTGTATGTAAAGGAGGGGCTGGG
>VXAA01000565.1:5998-37080 GCA_013399115.1 Anseranas semipalmata
AAAGTAGCAATATTGTTTGTATGACAAGGTATCAAAAATAAAAATGTTATGCAATTATATTGTGGAAACTCATTAGATAACTTTCATAAGGGTTTGGGCACCTTATAACACAACCATTTCAGAAACATGTCTATTCCTAACCTTCTTCAACTTTATATCCTCAATTTCTTCAAGATTATTCTGTTCACCAAGCCATAAATACATATGGAAGTTATGTCATGCCCTACACGAGCCACATTGTAAAGTTACATTGCAACTGTTTGCAAAAATGCCAAAAAATCAAATATTTCTTTTACTGTTTTTTTTACTAGTTAGTAAGGATTGAAGAGCTACTATAACACAATAGGAAGTTAATACCCTGAGATTTTTCTATTCTCCCACCTCCATATCCTCCCTTCTCCTCCTGCAAATACAAACAAACAAACAAAAATAACAACAACAACAAAACAGACAAAATGAGAACCTCAAAACTTGGTCACAGAATGGAAAACAGAAAAACTAAATAATTGGAACAAAAAGTAATAAACAACTGAGAGAAGCAGTTTTAGTCTTATAATTTGCTGAGATCCAAAATGTTCAATAACTAGCCTGTAATAATAATGTAAATTAATGTTTTTAGAGTTTTTAATGTGTATAGTTAATTACATTAAAACAGTATTTTAAAAGATGAAATTCGAGTTCCTAGTTGGTAGATCCTATTTCCTCATATATTAGCTTAAACTAGAAGTAAATATTGCACTTCTGGCAATTGCTTAAAGCCAGTTTTGTCCATTTCAAGTTTATTTATTCCAACTTGGTTTCACTGGTTAACAGAATCAGAAGAGGACAATACCAGATTATAGCAGGTTATGAAACATATCAATGTATCCAGGAAGTTCAATCCAGAATGCTTTTAATTTAAAGCAAAAAGAGTATTCAAGTAATTGATTAGATATTACAGGGAAATACCAAAACAAACAAACAAACAAACAAAAAGCACAATCAATCGAAACCCACAACCCAAGAAATTTCTCTGTGCTTTCTCTTTTCTTTTAGATTAACCATCAGGAAAATTCACTGTTTTCAAAGTTCATATTGTCTGTTTCATTCATTTATATTTGAATGAAATTAAACGTAATGATTTCTGCAAAGAAGTTGTATAAACAATCATACATGAGTTATCTGTTATTTCATGATGACATCAGTTCAAACAGATGATGGCATCATCTTGACTGCATTTTGATGACACCATAATAAGACATTCAGAGTATAGACCAGAACACATTTTCCCCATCTCCTTTTTGTTTTTGTCTTTGGTAATATCAGCAGTTTCCAAAGAACTGTCATGGAAAGCAACCCTTAGCTGTTCAGCATTTAAACTTTTCACAGACTGTGTGTGGTAAGTCTGAGTTATAATAATGGACACAACCTTGATAACTTTTTACTGAATCAATATATAGAGTTCAAATCAGAAAACACATGGTGTTTATTTCTATCATAGTAGAAAGTTATTGTTTCCAGGCTTAAGAACTAATAATGTGTCAACAAAATGGTATTAGTAAAGTATTTTACTGAAAACTGTTAAACGGATGTATTCATCAAGTCTAAGTTAAAAATGAAACACAGAAATAGAGAACCTGTTTGGTGTGAGCCACAACATATTTCTGCGAGAAGTAGAAGAAGGTCTGTTAAGACACCTTTGTCTTTCTTCATAGCAGCTAATATGTATGCTAATTCATAGGAAGTCAGATCATGTCTGGTCAATTCTCACCATAAGGAACCTCATAGTGATATTAGGATTAATTTGAGTTGACTAAAGGGTGAAGTGGGACATTGCATGAGCACAAAAATTTGTTTTTAATATGCTTGTGCAGTACAATTCTGCGATCAATATTTACTGAAGCTGACAGTCTAGTGCATGTGTTGACAATTTGACTTAAACTGTTTGTGTCATGAAAGCTGAAATCCTTGAGCAGTAGACGTGTTTTGAATACCCAAAATAAAAACAACACAGGGACACCTTCTCTTGTTATACCATTCACCAAAGGAGGAAGACAAAGGGTCAAGGAATACCACATATTGCAACCATGGACTTTTTTGAGCAGTTGAGTGGGAGTACAGGGACAGAAATACAGAATAGTGCAGCTGCTAATCTAAGAAGCTAATGGAAAAGTAGAGGTTTTCCTCTGAAAGTCTGTTCTTCTCCATACCTGATCTCCATTGACTGCATGACCTTCTCTTTTCCTATTACCTTTGCAGCAACATAGAAGAAATACATCAATACAGTGAAGATATATTAATGATTTATATTTATTTTACTGAATCCACTCCCCTGATGTCAGGGCCAGGCATGCGTTGCAAAACACGCACATGTTTCACTCAGCTGTGTCTACTCCCTTAGCCCCGAGCAAATGATCTTGTCATGGAGCTTCCAGCAAAGGGAGAGCCCTTGTCAAAAGCCAGTGCTTCCCTTCTCACATTTCTCAGGACTTTTGTATCCCATTGCTCTTTTCCTTGAATCCCAATGGGAGAAGAGCAAAGGTTCCAGTTACAACAAAGAGAAGCAAGCAGAGATTACCAGAATTATTCCAAAATGATATGCTCTTCTTATTGTGTCAAGGTGTAGGTCCTCTCAGTGAAAATTTAGAAGAAAATGCAGTTATTGGTGGGGATGTGGGAAAGCTGTATGTTAATTTTAGATGTTAAACTTACCTAAACATATTACTGTTCTCTTAAAGAAATTAAAGTATAGAAAAAAACATCCGTGTGACTGAATCACAAAGTCTTCTAAAGCTTTGCATGTTTTATATTCATAGGATTTAATTATTTTCAACATGATCTGCAAGCTAATTCCAGAACCAGATCATTAGGGAAATACAATGTTAATGCATAGATGTTAATAGATATATTTAATCAATTACTTGGTAAGTGTTTTATTACACATATAAGCTTGAAAACAAAATGTACTACAAGGCCAAACTGTTCTGAACTAACACTACAAAAAGTGATGTCAATGTAAATCTGTCTGCTTTTGACTAGCTATACCTTTCTTTCTCTACTTTTTCTTGTATTTTGTTCTTTTTTTTTTTTTTTTCTAAACTAAGAAATCAAATTTCAGCTGAGGAGTGCTTCATCTGGCATGAGTTATTCTGAATTTCTTTTTGGCAATGTAAGGTAATATAAAGCCAGCATGTTGCAGAGCAAGAAAAAGACATAATTTTTCAGCAAAACTACTGTGCAACAGAAAACAGAAAATCCGTAGCAGTAGTTTGGGTTTCCAGCTAAATTTTCTATTTCTCAGTGAGTTTTTGAAAATGCACAATAAACTAGATACAGTGTAAGAATAGGGCATGCAAAGTAATATCATGTACTTTCATTGTGTGACCTTATCTATTCATGCCAGGAATAATATTCTTGGTATAGTCAGGAGTATTTTATGAGATATTGCCCCAAATTAACCATTAAAAGCTTGTAATGTTTTTATAACTAGCTAGGTGGATAGCTTCCACAGTTTCCATAAACTGTCTGTGTGCAATTTCAAAGCAAATTTTATAGCCAAAGCAGAACTGATACACTCCTACTGTTAATGCCATATGTGCTGCCATCAAAATTGCCTACACTATGGCTACTATAAGCTTGCTGGATCAATGAAACAAAATTATGATTCTATCAACAGTACTGATAGAAATTTAGGAGGATGTTGAATTTTTACAGCGCAATACTCTATGACATTACAATCACCCCTGTAGAACTTTGCAAAATCCAGCTACCTCTAAGAGCAGAACCACACACAATAGACTACCATAGTTTCTATGAATTAATTTTTTTAACCCGATTACAAAATTTCTGTCAATATTCCTAATTATAAGGTGTAAAATAGATACAATTCTATTTTTCTGCTCTATTCTTCAGTGTATGATTTTGTTTCCTTCATGTTAGGGACTAGAGCTTACAGTAAAGATAGCTGCTCATACAATTTTAGTTTTTGAGTTGGTATTTTATCTCATTCTTTGTTCTTTTCTCTTATGGGATAATATGTTTTGTGTACATCTGAGATTCACTTGCTTTTCCTAACTAAAAACCTCACTTTGTTCATATAAAGTTATATTTTTGTTTAGCTGCTTGTTTTTTTTGTTTGTTTGTTTGTTTTTTTTTGTTTGTTTGTTTTGTGTGTGTGTGTGTGTGTTCTGTTTTTACAGGTGCAGTTATATTTACAATGAAGTGTAGAAGAATACAGGGCATTGTCAGTTTACTGGCAGTTTGATGACAGTTAAATACAGATATTAAAGTCACTGTTACACTTGTGTATGGGCAAACAGGAGATAAAGCTATTTTAAGTACGTCAGTTTAGTACATCCTGTATCTCTTTTTGCACAATAGAATATATTTTGTTGCCCCATGTCCTTAGCATTTAATACAATCTCAACGACCTATAGAAATTCCTCTATTAATCATATTATAGTGCACTTTTTTTGACCCAGGAACTACAATAATCTCACTTGCAGTCTATATTAACCTGCTTCCAAGCAACAAGATAAAGGGTTTTTACAGACTTTTTTTTTTTTTTTTTTCCCAAATCAGTCACTAGATGGCAGTAAAAGTGCAAGTGAACGTTTCCACGCGAAGTCAATAAACTCGAGAACTCCGAGGCTGGAGAAAAGCTATCACTGTAAGACAGCTTGCCTTCAAAGGTTAGCCAGAAGTATGATATGGAATTTTGTGAAGAATAATATTAAAAAATAAATAAAATAAAATAAAATAAAATAAAATAAAATCCAATACCTAAACAAAAATAGCATTAAAGAGAGTAGAGTAATGGGAAGCTTTAAGTAATTTGAAATACCAGGAGAAACTGACTTCATATTGCTTAAATCTGCCAAAAAAGCAGGTCAGTGATCTGCAAAAGTAAGATGTACAGGCAAGTGTCCTACCAGTTTGCCAAAAATATTATTCATCTCCATGAAAAGCTATGAGAAAGGAGAAGGAGAAAATCATGTTGTAACACTATTTTTTAAATTATTATTATTATTATTATTATTCATTACCAAATGGAATTGTATTAAATCTCTGAATTAATGGTGTGAGGAGTTGTATTCCATTACTTTTAAAGTGATTGGGTCCCTACACTTGATAAGAACGCACTGTTAAGAAGAGGAACAAGTTCTCTGTTTTTTGTTGTTGTTGTTGTCGTTGTTGTTGTTTGTTTGTTTGTTTCCTTTTTTTCTTTTATGGGACTGGTAAATTAGATCCCTTCTAGCAGAATGTATGAAGCTCTGTTCTGGGGGTGCAGTCTATCACTATTGACTTGCAGGATCTAGTTGCTTGATGCAGTGCTGTAATAGTTTGATGTTTGTAATTTTTAGGATGCTTTGTAAACATCTAGACCTGTAATGGACAGGAAAAAAAAAAAAAGTAGAATTATATAGAGGAATTTAAATTTAAGATCTTCCTACAGGGACACTTCCAAACCATTTATTGGAAATCTGCCAAAGAAGCCACTGGCAGTGGCAGCCAGTTCAAGTAAGCTTAAACTAAAGCTTTAATGGCTCTCATTTTGTTTTACATTGAATCAACACAGTGAATTGGATTTAGAACTACAAACAAAAACTGATTCAGGCTTTTACAGCAGTTTTATAATCATTATTTTTAGTGACCTAAGTGACTAGTGTTATGCTGAGATACTTATCACATAAAGAGGAAGCATGCTTTCCACCTTCAATCCTTTTCAAGATATACAAAATCTTTTAGAAGAAGTCATGACTTTCCAAAGCCTTAGAAGCTCCGGGATGCAGATAGCATCCAATTGGATGCATCTTTCTCAGAGCCTGAAGTTAAGAAGAACTTCCTGATATCCTGCTGTGAAAATAAGCATATAAATAAAAATAAGGGAGCTCAAATTAAATCCTGGTAGGAGATTTGGGGTTTATTTTCTGTTCTGTATGATAACTTATTGTCTTAGAAACTTCTTTCAAATACAGTGTTATTTTTTATTACTTCAGTTAAAAGTTGATTTATTTTAATATAACAAAACCTTTTTTTTTTTTTTTAAGATATATTCATATACTATGACAGTATGTGTCTCTGGGTTTGACAGATAAGATATAAGATAGATACAAGGTAAAGTTCTGAAGCTTACAAACATTGAAAAACTTGGGGTCCAAACACAAGTAAATGCACCTAGATCTTACCAAAGCCTTTTCAGCCTTCAGCTCACAGGCCAACTGAATGCTTATGTTCTCTCTTCTGGAGAAAAAAAAAAAACACCTTGTTCTACTAAATGTTAGAAAATAAAAGCTGTGCTGTCACCACCAGGCTTTTAAACACCTTTTTGGTCTTTGTCTTATACATCATTCATTTTTCCTTGTGGCAAAATATTGCCACATGAATGTACTTGTATTTTATACCCATCTTTCCACAAATATGGCTTCCTTAAAGGAATACCTTAAGTAGCCAAAAAGAACACCAACTTTCTTTATTGCTTATCATCAAATTGATGTATGACCTTTGGATCCTACCGGATATACTCTCACCCCAGTCACAAAAAACAACAGTATTGTTGAAAATACCTTCTTCCATCATCTTTCAGGCAGGGGAACAGAACCATTCATTTCTGAGAGCAGAACTTAAGTGACTCATTCATCACCCACCACGAGATCACCTCTATGTACTGTGTGGCGAAAGCTGAGCAGATGTATGTGATAGAACCTAATGGACAAGAAAGACTTTGAAAAAAAAAAAAAATTCTGGGTCTAAAATGTCTTCCCTCTGTTTTTTGTTGTTGTTGGTAGTGGTGGTTCTTTGTTGCTTGTTTTGTTTGGGGGTGTGCAGTATCCCACAAATAACACTGTAAAATCAAATTCTTATCACGAAGCAATTCTCATTTATCATTTTCTGTTGCTACGTAAAAGTCTGCCTGATACTTTCATTCAAGGTTTTATGAATAAATGTGCACTTTGAACCGAACTGATCTCTAAACAGGAAACAAACCCTTGGGTTTGGGCATACCATACAACAAGCTTATTTAGGAAACTTTGTGAATTGTTTTTCTGCCTTGGTAGTATTTCATGTTGGACCTGTGCCAATAAAGTCATCAGGTAGGTTCCTTTTCTGCAGGACTCCATCTTGCCAAAGAAATCTGTTAATTATCCTCCAAAACCTTTTGCAAGTCTTCACTTCTCTTAAGCTGAACCATTTCATCTACAGTTTCCATGAGTTGTCACTCTTACTGTGTGTTACATGTCTGTCTAGAGAAATCCATGTCACTTTCTGAAAAAATATTTCATGAAAATTCAAGGTTTACCTTGCATCTATGTATCCTAAACTTCAGTGTTTCTCTGCACAAGCATTTTGTGACATTCAGAGTTCCATGTTAGGCAATAATGACATTAGCTATTGTGTCTCTTCCTCTCTATATAAAATCAAATTATTTTTGCCACATATTAGAAATATGCACTATTTTCCAAATAAACTCAATATTTAGAAATACTGTGCTGTTTGTTAGTTTCCCTTGTACATCCAGAATCCTTCAAAAACAACAAGAACAAAAACACACACACACACACACACACAAAAAAAAAAAAAAAAAAAAAAAAAACCCAACAAAAAAACCACAAAACTAGATAAAGGTTTCAGCTCATCATTTGTGAAACTGGGAATTTGTCCTTGAAGTAGAGGATTATCTGCAGTTTTTTCAGTTGCTTCTCCAGTAGGGAGGGAGATAATCAGTATAAATGCTGAGCCCTCTCTACCAGAGCACAACTGATACCTTCTGATCACTAAGCTCGAGCTTCAAACATTGTCTCTTCAACTAGCCTTCTTCTTCTCCTCCTCCTTCTTCTGTCTTCTGGTGACATTTCTTCTAAATCAGGATATGCTCCCCCAGAGCTTCACATTATGGGTGTTCTGCCTTCTTTGACCGGATTTGCTGCAGCATAAACAGAAAGAAGCCTGTAATTAAGAAGTACCCTTGCCCCTTTCTGTGCAGAAGAAACTGGAGGATTGTCATGGCACACTTCCTACAGTGAGATACAGTTGCTGTCACAGGAAATCACTCTCCATTAAATGCAGTTTACGAAAGCAAAGTAAACACAGACGACCCAAATGACTGCCATCCTTGTGTGCTCAATAAATTCCTAGCTTTACAGACTGGATTAACATAAGCCTTCAGGTACAGGGGAAAAAAAAATAAATAAAAATCATTGAATCTCCCTGAAAATCTCACATCGCAGGGATTTTACACTTGAGCCCAGGATGCTCTCCAAAATTCATATTAGTATGAATGTTAGCATCTCTAGAGAGAAAACCTTTTACTTGTTTTAGTGGAAGGGTAGTCCAACATTTTCTCTAGGAAAACATTTGTGTGAACATAGGATTTCACAATAGTAAGGCCTTCTCAATCTCCAGAGAATCATGAATATCACCTGCAGCTTTTACTATTATTCTTCTTTGACCCATCTCCATCTAAGTCTCTGCAAAGCTATCTTAACAGTTAACCCCTACATGTATATAACTATGAATACAAACAGTCTTGATTTAGGCTAAAGATTTTTTTTTTTCTTTTTTTTTCCAAGCTATATTGAGGCAGAAAATTGTTTGTTTGATATGTTTTTGGAAGTAGGACTTTCTTACTTCAAAAATATCACAATGAACAGCTGCTATAGTATTTACTTGAACCTGTATATTCTTCCAGAAAACTATTAACTATTGTATCTGAAACAAATAAAATAACATTTAGCTGATAAAATTTGAGCACTATGAAAAAGAAAACATTTTCAATAAGGTATCGTCCGCAACACAGATTTCCACATGTATTGCAGATCTACTTCGACAGATCTGATTCGCCATTATATGCTAAAGCTTTATTCTAAGGTTTTCTAGGGTAAAATATTTTGCAGGCTACAGTAGACCAAATGATGGATATCAAATACCTCTGCATATGTTATGTCTAGAGTACTCAGACAGCAATCCATCAAGAAAATAGTATTTTAGCCTACTTTTAATGTGAATATATGCCCTATTTCTTTTTTTTTTTTTTTTTACATTTTGAAATGTTGAGGTATAGTATTTTTCACAACAGCACCAATTTTGAAATGCCTCCAGTCTGACTGAACTGCCGAGGCCCAAATGGTCTTTAAGAACATGTAAATATACAGAAATTGCCATAATGAGTCAAGCCTCTGTCCATTTATTTCATCTTCAATAGTTAGGATTGGATACATCAGAAAAAGATACTAAAATCTCCATTGAAAAATCTGCCTACAGGGAAAATTTCTTCTGAATTTTTATTAGATAGTGCCTAGCTTATATCTGAATGTATGAAGATTTATAGCCCTCGCTTTTTAATCCAAACTAATGTAACTTGACTCCTACTTAACTCTTGGCCTTGCTTATGCCTTGGGGCAGTAAGTTCAGTCGTTTTAATATGCACTAGGTAAAACTTTTTTCTTTTTATTATTTTTAGATTTGTTAAAAAGAAAATGAAAATGTTGCTATGAATCCTCATTAACCCTGCTCTGAGACTTCCACAGATTTATACTAATCTCATCACTAGCTAGTTGCTAGGTACAGTAATAACATTCTGTGGTCTGAACACAAATTTCAGAAATTTCAGAATTTCTCTGTAATGAATAATGAAATATTATTTTCTTATAATCTTCCTTCATTAAATTTAAGTGGCTTCAATACTAAAAAAAAAATAATAAAATAAAATAATATAAAATAAAAAGATAAGTGACAACCACTGTAAGAACAGGTGCAATGTTATCATCCTTTCTCTGTAGGGTTCCAAAATCAAACTTAAAACTGGCAGTACTCCCTGCTTCTGTGGTTCACAATTTGAGAGACTAAAAGGGACAAATGAGTGTCTCCATAGTAAAGACAATGACTGAGGTCAGCTGAAGGCTTTCTGGTTAACCTGTCTTCAATGCTTACAAAACATGTCTGGCACAGAAGACATTATGCTTCCTAAACCAGATAAGAAAAAAATGTTCAAATTGTTCTTAATTTAATCTGTTGATAATTTGGAATGCTATTGTACACAAATCCAGATATAGAATTTCTCTCTAATAATTCTAAATTTTTTACAGCCTTTAACCGTCCATATAAGAAAATTTAAGTGCTAACTAAAGCTTCAACAGCTAGAACTCACTTCAACTCACTTAAACTCCACTACTTATCCTTGCATAAAAAATGTGTATGTATATTTACTCTGTGGCTCAAGCTGCTATACAAGTTTCACAGGTCTTTCTTTCAGAGAAAGATGGAAGCACGTGTTTTTGCTACCAATTTAATCAAAAAGATAAGCAATGTAATCTCTTCTGCGTATACAAAGAATAAAACCAGTAGATAACTGCCTCAGTTAAGTTCAGTACTACTACTCATCATCTTTCCTGAACAAAATCTTTACCGTCTTTGTCTCTATGACAAGTACATCACTTCTGAACTCTCTGAGGTTCCCTGCTCTCTGATATTTCAAGGAAGACAAATGCCAAGTCAAACACTGCTGCTGAACGCTTACTCTACCTACTGCATGTTTAGGACCAAAGTCCTAAACATGTTAATTTCAGAAGCTACTAAGGGACTACATAAATAATTTTATTTTATTTAAATATTGAGAATTTAGGATACGTTTATTTCACAGACAAATATGAGAACAATATGCTCTTTCTGTGTACATTCTTCTGCTGTCATTTTTTTAATTGATGTCTTCTCCTTAAAAACTCCCTGTTTGTACAACATATAGCAAAACGGGATCTTACTCTCTGTAATGAAACAAGTTTAGGACATGAATGATACACAAATCTGTGTAAGATAAAAAAAAAAAAAATAGATAGCTTCTAGAGCTCTACTGCTTAGTATATAATGAGGTGTAGGGTAAAGCAGCAATTAAAATAAGGCTTTAAAGTTAATTTTAACTATGAATACTATTGACGCCAATGGAATATGAACAAAGGAAAGGTAGCATCTTTCAGTAATCCAAATACATGTATATAACCTTCCAAACTAGACCTTCAGTATTATTTCTTTTTTATATATAATTTTTATTCTATTTTATGTGTCTCCAGTTGCTTCAGTTTGCATACACACAAATACATGTGCATATAACTAAACAAAGAGAAAGAGCCCAATATAGTGTTATCATTCAATATACTTTTTTCTGCCTTTTAACAGAAGCTGTGGCAGGTGACACTAAAATTTGTAATACTTCCTCGCCTGTCTCTGAGGGATATTGAGCAGATTAATTAGTTCATGTCTGTACAGCACTTTGAAAGCACTCAGTGCTATATAATTAGTCCTATATATTACTAGGACAGCCTTGAATATCTTCAGTGACTCTGCTTCACCAATTTCCCTTGGCAAATTATGTCACTTTCTAATTGACCTTGCTCTTTGAAGTATTTTCTTAATGTCTAATTTAATTTTCACATTTCCTGGATTTTGTTCGTAACACAATGGTTGGCTGAAAATTTCACGTGTCTGAAAGATGTTTTTCAAATGAGAAATACCCACAGAATTACTGATTAACCTCAGCCAGCAGGAACTTAAATAGCAATTTTAAAAAGTTCCTATCATAACAAGTACCAAAATCATCTTAAATATAGATTCTAAAAAGCAGACACAGCAGATTCTCAGAAAAATTTATTAAAAATCGAACACTTTTATGAAACTCATAGTCTACCATAGTTGTACCAAACTGCTTGCAAGTTACAGAAGTTTGGCTCTACTTCTACACCTTGACATGCTTCCTCAGCACTTTTATTTTGCCTTCCTCAACCTACTTATTAATCCTCTTACCGTGTAAGTACTTAATCACCCTCACCTCACTTGTTTTGAGGCATTCTTTTTCGTGGAAATGTCTCTATGTCCTTACAGACACTGCATATTCATATGCAAATAGGAATGCAAATATTTATACATTCAAATTAGTTTACAGTCATTTAGTATTGGATGAAAGGTATGTCACAATTTATCGGCTAAAAAATTGACTGGCAAAGAAATGGACAATCTCAACATGTCAGAAGGGCTGAAGAAGCAGCAGCAGACTGGCATGAAAAGTAGAGAGGTAGGAAAGGCAGGGCATCCACCTTTATTTCCCATGTTGTCCTTGGTGCAAAGGTGTGTAAAAGTGTCCTCCCCTCACATCTGTGAACACAAGAAGCAGCAGAAAGAATAATCGCTGTTCTCTGGTTTGCTATTGGGCCCAGACACCCGACCTAGAAAGTTATCTTCCTCTGTTACCAGGGCGAAGGGCTTCTGGGGCCAGCGGGGGCAGGCTGAAAAGCAGCTCCAAGAGGTTTTCTGATGGAGCTGAACTCTGATAAAGCAGCTGTCACTTGAGTATTGCCTTCTAGTTGCTGACTGCCCGTCTGAATGAAAATCCTCTGCACAAGCTTTCTCTCCCCGTGAACTCTGATGCTCGCCACAGTCCCCTACCTTCCTGTCTATTTTTTTCCCTAACAGTGTTTCCTGTCAGTCTTTCCTGTGTTTCTTTAGCTACCCACTTCACATCAAAATGTCACTAAGAAATATAGACAAATTAGTAAACAGAGGCATTAACATGTATTTTATACTGTTTTTTTGTTTTTGTTTGTTTGTTTTCTATGTGATTATTGTACTTTCTTTCTCTTTTTCTTTTCTCTCTGCTTTCAGAAGGACTTTATAGTTCTTGTCCTCATGGATTTCTTTGTTTCTCTCTGTAATCACGTATGCCACAGGAAGGGAGAAATTTCACCACTAGCCTCAGGCAAATTGTAAGTAGTACTTTTAAAGAACTGTGGTATAGGGCAATCCTTAACAGTACAGAAGCATGCAGAAAAGAAATTTAACTACCATTATGTGGCATACAAGTCAATACATTTATTCAGGAAAGGCACCACACTCTACTTGGAACTTCTGCATGTCCTTCTTCATTTTAATAAATTTCTAGTAAAGATAACAGAAAATAGTATAATCATCCTAACCCTTTTTCCACTCCATGAAATGACCTAAAACAAAAAAAAATATATTTTCAAGTTCAGTTCATTTAAAAATTTCCACTGCACTTGCAAATCCTATATTGTATCTCTCAAAGTATGGGCAATCTGTGTTTACCAGTAACTGACTTCACGCAGGTTACTGAGATTGAGGACAGAGGAAAGATCCAGACCCTCCAAATATACTGCCTTATTTCTCAACTTGACTGCTGCTGAGATAGAAACAGTCAGTGAAGTTATAAGAGATAAGTTCACCTGTAATCAAATCTGATGGGGCTTTCAAAAGATAATGAAACTGAAACTGTTAGCACAAATTCACACTTTAACTGGGAAAAATGCAAGTACAATAATAGAAATTCTTTTGATGTATTTTCATGAGTTGCTTTATTTGTGTTCTACTATTCACAGAAATAAGGAGCTGATTTTGGTAAGTTACAAACCACTTCTCTAGAAGTTTTTATTGTTTTGTTTTGTTTTGTTTTTCACTGTTCATTTTAGGCTTATCCTCTTCCTTTTTTTCCCTGATGCTCTTATTAAGGTGAAGTTTTGAATTATGAACACCAGAAAATCCTATTGATTGCAGGAGGGTTGGTTCTTAGCCTGACATTTTCCCTTCTCTACCTCTCAGTGTTCATCTTGCACTGTAGCACTGTGACACTGTTTCTTTACTGTCTTGTTGTCTCATATATTTGAGGTCACTTGGCAAGTCATGCTGAGGGTCACATGGTTTCTGTTTCAGACAGGTACACAAATGTCTGTTATTTAACACAGGTATAAACCCACTGACTACATCCTTAACAGTTTCTTCAGCAGAAATTTTGTTTCTTCCATTGCTTTAATCTGTGGCAACAGACGGTTGCCTTGTAGGCACTATTGTCTTGCAGGCTCCTTCTCCACACTCAGTTATGCTCCCTCCCTTTAAATATGTGGTCAGTATGATCTCAAACACTTCAAGTTCCCAAATTACTTTAGCAGAAAGCAAGTTCCCAAATTACTTTAGTAGAAAAATAATATAGAAATAGTTTTCATAAAGAGATAACACAAAAACCATAACATAAATCATAACATAAATAGTAAAAACAAGCCACCTTGGATAACAGCTCAGTTTGAAAATCTGTTCCTCTGACAATATTCTCTGAACAAATTGAAGAAAAAAAAAGTTGGAGTTATGCATGTATTTAATAGCTGTGGTGAACCATTACCAGGAAGATTTCAGAGAGCTATGGAAGTCAGAGTCCCTGCTGGATTTCCCCAGAAGTGCAGGAATGCTCCCTAGAGTAGAGTATCTACTACTTTCTCCAGATAAGTTTTATAATTTTCGAAGGATGTCAGACTATGGCACTAAACTTCACCTAATTGTGTCTATAAAGTTCAAAATTTGGAAGAGACCCAGGTGGGCATATTGCTTCTAAGCAATATAATGTTTGGAGTTAGAGTCCCCTGTGATCGATGAATATGTTCAGTCTACCTCTGCTTCTACTTCCCAGACAGTCTGGCTGTGCCCAGGGGAATGACATATGACTTCAGGAGTACCAAAAGTTATCCACTCTCAGCAGCTACGACAGGGACAAGGTGCCATTTTCCATGCTTGCCTGAATGCCTCATCTCAGCGTCCATTGTGTTAGGATTGATGGCTTTGTAAGTGAGTGCAAAGATCAAGCTGTTTCATAGTGTTGTGTCAGTCAATTCTCAAACTTTAGCACCATTCTGAGCTGGGGATATGCCCCCACTAAAATGAAAGCCAAAGAGAAGTATACAGAGCCCTGCACATCCCTTGATAATTCTTGACATTCAGCTTGTCTTAAAAGTCTGTCTGAATTCACTGGCTATCAATAGAACAACTTTAAAAGTTTGAGAATGATATAACTCTTGAAATATTAGATTAACAGGAAAGATTTGTTTCATTAGTTCTTAGACAGTTAACATTTCATATAGGAAATGGTAATTAGTACAAAGATAGTCTTCAGTCCCATGAGAAGGTGTTGGCCTTCACATATCCAATAGCTATGCCAAGCAAAGGTTACAGTTATTTATTGCACTGCTTTCTATCTTCTGTAAGGTTTCACCCAATAAATTAACAAGATTGCTTTTCCTGATATGTATTTTGCATCTTGAAATCAATTAATTGAAAATACATGATAAGTTGTCTGGCCAGAACCAAAAAGTCTGTCTTACTTCTGCATAGTAGCACACTGTGCTTGTTTAAAGAAATAAATATGTTGCTTATCCTGCAATAGTGCTTACTCAAAGAATCACTTGGGACCTAAGAGTAGGAGAAAGGGCTAATTACTTAGACCTCTATAACCCGGAATAAAGCAGCAAGTGTTTATTAGTTTATTTACTAAATAGTCCTAAATAGATCAACCTTTAACAGTTTTTAGGATATGGCTAACAGAGACCATCTACTTTTAGGTGAAATACACTCAGGGCAAAAATAATTTAAATCCCTTCTAATCTACATCTAACCAACAGTAGGACCTTGCAGTGTGCAATAAAAAACATTGCTTCTAGGTCCATGAATTTTAATAGAAAATGCAGTCTTAGCGCTTGTTCTCAAGCTTTTCCTTCAAACATATCATGCACTTTTCCACAGAGTATGGAAGTGGAAGGAAGTGGGATGAAAGGTTGTTTCCTAAAAAAGTTCTCCAATATGGACAGATAAGTGCTTTTATCTTTTTTATTTTTATTTTATTTTGTTCTTGCTTATCATAACTGTTTGTTTGTTTGTTTTCATATAATTTCCATAGGACCCTTGATCTCATTTTTTGTATTGCAGCTGTTGAATGGCACATTTAAAATACGATCTCCTTACTCATTCCTATTAAGATAAAGTCACTGCATTGCTACTTAATTGGGGGTGTTTCCACAAAATAAATGATGATAATGTCTGAGACCTTGACAGTATTTATCAGACAGTTTGGTGTGTTCCCGTTGGCTGTTAGTCTTAAAAAAAGCAATTTAACGTCTTTAACTGGTCTTTAATTCAGCTACATAAGGCATAAAATTAAACAAATTGAACACAAAAATATGTGGAATGATATAAACAGTCAGAATATTTTTAAGCGCCTGTCAGTCATGGTATGATTGGAAATGATTCAATTATTAATATGTTCATTTCACCGATGTTTTGACAAATCACAGAAAAATCACTACATTTCAAATCATTATTGCTTATTTCAAAATATATTTTAAAAATGTGAGTCTACATGATGGGGGAAGGGTGCATCTGTACATTTATTCATTTTTTTCTATTGATAAGCAGTAAACTAAAAAAATAAAAGCCTTTTGTTTCTAGACATATACATCTATTACCATTAGGCAAATTTATCATACAGATTTAAACTGAGGACTGAGGACCATTTAGGAAAATATTATAACTATGATTCTGTATTTCAGAAATCTTGCATGAGATTCTTTGTGCAGAATATTTGAGGCAAAAATATATGATGAATTTGAAGCAGAAAGCTAGCTTTAAAAGACCATAATGAATTAGGGTCTGGCTTGGAAGGTGAATTTCAGGGGAGTGCTCAGATCCTCCTCAGTGATTTCTCATTTCTCTTGGGGTCATTGTGTTATAATTCAATTTGCATCTCGTTCTCTAAATTTCACAGTAAATCTCATGATTCATAAAATGAGAAGATTGTGGAGTTGAATTCACGTCCAACATACAGAATGCTGAAACTCTACTGCCGCTACAAGTTAGCAAGTCACAGTTATAACAAATTTGTAATTTCTGTTGCTGACTATTTCAGAAAAGATGCTAGAGTTTAAGGGTTTGATAACTGCCTCTTATAAAACCCAAGGGTGCAAGAGAAAAAGAAAAAGAGCAGAAAAAAAATGAAGAAAAAATCATGAATTGATGAGCACTGTCAATTTGGAGTTAACACACTCCAAAAAAAACGTACACAGAATTGAGGCAGTTCTTGTTGTGGAATAGAGTAACATACAGTATTGTACAACAATACCACTCATCTTTAATAGTACTGTAATTGATTAGAATAAAACCAGTCATAGCTTAAAATAGCCATCTAATAAGGCTTATCAATCAGCTATTGCTGTAAAAAGCAAAGATAAATATTATACATTCTTGGAAATAAAAATAACAGTAAATTAACCTGCTTTAATTAGAAAATAAATCATGATCTAGTGCAAAGTATTAAAATCTAGCTGTAAGTATTCATCTATTTCTTTTTTAATATGCTATATCTGAATTGCATGCTTCTGAAAGAACTTCACTTTTCTATCAACCACAAAGAAAATATCCTCTTTATTTTCTACCTATTATTTGTTCTCAAACAAAATTATCTAGAAACATTACAGATTTTATATAAATAGATGACAACAACTCATCAATTCCCCCTTCCCCAAGTTTATAATGTGGAAATATCCACATAGAAATTTTTATTTACTTATTTATATGAAAGCACACTAGAAGATAAAGTTCAGTTCTGGAGCACTCCTCTGAATCTACAGGATTGTCTTTCACACAGCCTTTCTAACAAACTTGTCTGTTGCAGCTGTCAAACCACAGGATTACACTACAGAATATTCAAACAGTCTAAGATTACAACTTGAAAAGATAAAAAAAGAAAAGAAAAGAAAAGAAAAGAAAAGAAAAGAAAAGAAAAGAAAAGAAAAGAAAAGAAAAGAAAAGAAAAGAAAAGAAAAGAAAAGAAAAGAAGAAAAGAAAAGAAAAGAAAAGAAAAGAAAAGAAAAGAAAAGAAAAGAAAAGAAAAGAAAAGAAAAGAAAAGAAAAGAAAAGAAAAGAAAAGAAAAGAAAAGAAAAATCCCTAGAATGTTACAAATAGGTCAGTCGATTATTACTTAATCCAGTAATATGTGGACAGCAAAATAAATATTAATTTCAAATTAGCCACTAATTATAACTATTACCTGCATCTCACAGATACCCGGATCACTAGCCTGTGAAATAATTAAATAGCAGCAACTATATACAAATTAGAACGCATGCTGCAGGAAGCAAGAAAATAAAGTGTTAGCCAATTTCTGTAGCACTCAGTGAATAAATAAAGAATGATAAAATATGGTTTATTTGACATCTATTTTCAGCTCAGCATACATTGTATATGTATGGACAGATACATTGATAAACCTAAATATCCACAAGCCAATGGAAATTACATTCAAACACCTATTTAAACAAAGTATATATGGCTCACACCCTGTGATTCACTACTGTGGCATCCAAATAAGTCAGATGTTAGGAAATTCAGAGCTGTAATATAACCAGACTGCAGGAAAGATCAATTCACCAAGAGAATAATGCAACGCTCTCACAAATGCAGGCAATTTAATTGTGCCCTTAAGGATAGTGAAGCATCCTTAGTTATTAAGTTTTGTTTGCTATGCTATACTATAAAATAGAGACTCAGGGATGGGCTTAGCAGGTTATACTCACCCCTTCACATATAAGTAAATAAAACTTTGAATAATTAAATCATAAAGATTAATTGACTTGCTACTAATTCCCATTACTTAATGCAAGATCAATCAATAGTAAGTAAATCCAACACCATAGCTACCCAGTGACGCATCTCACTCTACTTTAGCTAACTATTTCTCCAGTGGAAGCTCCCAAGTGACTAGAGGAAACAATTAGTTGTGCCTTCAACTCAATCAAATTTTAGTAATGGACACATCCATTATAAGACCTGATGCAAGTGCAGCACTCATGGAGCATAGACCATCCTTCAGAAGCATTAATTTTCTACTGTGGCTACCACAGGGATCACCCAAGACTTGGCTAATTTTGCATATTGACGAATGTGATACTTTGCTTTGCGTTTTCATGAGTTTCAAAATCTACACATAATTTCCTAATAAGAAAATAGGTTCAAAAGTCCATTTCTACAGAACCTGAACTTTGGCATACTTTTTGTTGGTTGTGAACCAGTCATTGTTTTCCCTGCTGCTGAGGCCAGTGCTTTCTCATCTCAAGCTAGGTGACCATGCTGTCAATTCTTTTAAATCTTTATGAAGGTCATCACTCCCAGTTCCAGGAAGCTAGTTTCTGATCCAAAAACATTTTTGTCTCAAAGTTAACTTGTGTGTCAACCTGCCTATTCTTTATTTAAGAGCTACCATTGAGCTTCTTTTTTTTTTAATTCTGAATTGGGCATAGACATGTAATGAAGCTCTATAACAAAAAAGAATGATATATTTGTGTCCGTGTAGGAGGTGATATTACTACACTTGTTCACCCATTTGTCACAAAAGAGTGCATTTACACTAGGTAAATAGGTATGCTTAGAAAAAGCTGTGTCACATGCCACTGTTCCTTCACCCCTTTCCGTTCTCTGCAGGAGTAACATCGCAAAGACATCTATACTTGACAGTATCTGAAACTGATTTTTGCACTATTTCTTTATATTGGTCAAACAGTACCTTATTTCTTACACTATGCCTTCTAATACAAAAAAATGCACTTTACATTTTTCCTCATAAGATGGAATGTGCACGGACAGCTGTTGGATGCCTGTGTGAAGATTTTGAAGTTCCTTGTGTCATACGTGCTAACACTAAGTGTGAGTATCCCAAAAGTCAGCAAAGTTCTTTGCTCTGCTCAAGGGCCCACTTTGGAATTTAAGAACACATATTGTTAGCTAGAGTAAGAACTTAGCCAGATGAGAGCACACGTCAGCCATAGCTTCTTGGTATGCATCAAGGATGTTAGGGAGAAATCTGAGATCCTGTGTTTGCTGGGAACAGATTCCTCAAGGGAGATTCGCTGGAGCATTTCTTCAGTGTGTTGACAGCTTACAAAACTTTTCTGTTGATCACAAAAATTGTCTCATGTAGGTTTTATGTCATTCAACAGCCACAAAGTTCTATTTTCAAGCAGGCTATGATGCTCTCTCTAAACTGGTTTATCTTAGACCTTCTATCAGCTCCCTTTCACGCATTTGCTTTTCACAGTATATCAGTTCCACACACTGAGCCAGATGATATTTTCTTGTCCTCTCTTGCTGTCATGGTGGTCTTCATGTGTACAGTTCATCTTGTAATGGAAATTTGGAAGCTATCACACCTGAGATCTTAATGAACTTATGTTGGCCAATTATATCTTTAGAGACTGATTTAGTATGAAGACAAGAGTTTTCAATTATTTCAAAAAAAGGAAACAATTTGTATATGTTGGAATGTTTTGTTCATGTCATTTAAACTAGTTTTCAACATCTTTTTATTAAACCAGTTTTGTTCTGAAATAGTTTTTCTACTCTTTTCTAAGCATGAATATTGATAAAAGAGTTTTTAAGCAATTATTTAGTTTGGTGTCATTTACATGCTTTGAATTGACTGGAAACGAAATGAAATATCTTTTTTTCTTTTTTTTCTTTTTCTTTTTTTTTTTTTTTTACCTAAATATTATCAATATATTTGCCTTAGTCAATGTATACTCTGTGTGAACTATGAGACTGTAGAAAGTTAATGAGACTGAAGAACAGCCACAAACAGTGTAAGAATTCCACGTTTCCTTTGAAAATTACTATACAACCTCTGCAAAACTATATAAACGTGTTGAAAAACATTAAAATCCAAGAGAAAGTAATACAAAATATTATCAGTATTTTTTTTTTTTTGTAGGCTTATTTTTTTAACGTTTCTGCAACTTCAGAATATGATACACCTGCCACAAGGATTTATGACAAGAGAAAATTGCACATTTATTAAAAAAAAAAAATAAAAAGTGTTTTTCCAATTTTTTTCTCTCTCTAATATATATTTATGCACATATAAAAATAGTTTTATACCTATACATATATATGACTGAATCCTAGATTTGTGTATATACAAATGAGTGAATTCTTTATTTCAATTCTATTTTCAGCTTTCAGTTTATCTTATTGTTTTTTTTTCTCAATATATCATGTTTTCTTTACTAGCCCCCCTTTTATTTTATAAATTGATTATTATGATTTATTCATAGTGTTTTAGATTTAAAATAATAATTTTCTCTTAGTTGCATTTGTCATTTTAGCTGTTACTCTTCAAAAAAAAATCTCTTGAGATCAAAATACAGAACAATTTTGAGTAAAGTAAACATCCAGTACTTTCCAGTACCTAAAGGGGGCCTACAAGAAAGCTGGAAAGGGACTCTATCAGGGAGTGTAGTGATAGGACAAGGGGTAGCAGTGTTAAACTAAAAGAGGGCAGATTTAGATTAGATATTCTAAAGTAATTCTTTAGCATGAGGAAGTTGAAGCACTGGAACAGGTTGCCCAGGGAATCTGTGGATGCCCCATCCCTGGAAGTGCTCAAGGTCAGGTTGGAGTGGGCTTTGAGCAACCTGGTCTACTGGAGGGTGTCCCTGCCCATGGCAGGGGGGTTGGAATTAGATGATCTTTAAGGTCCCTTCCAACCCAAGCCATTCTATGATTCTATGGTTCAATTTTTAGGTCTTCATGTTTTTATCCATATAAGAATAATTGTTTAGGAAAGACAAATTCAAAATAATAGGTCTTTTTAAGGCTATTATAAGAAAGAAAGGACAGGATCCTGAGGCACTAAACATAAAGTCAATTATTTATTTAGGATGCTGGACACAGACTAGCTGTACTGAACTCTCTAGCTCATTGATTAAAATGTTTTTGGCATTGGTCACTGAATAAGGATGAGACTTGAAGCGTGTTATTAATTTACCATCTTTCTTCTGACATCTCAGTATGGTGTTCCCACTATCAGTTATGAATTGAAGATGCCCAGCAATTCTGAGCAGGGCGTTGCATTAATTGGACTGATTGCAAGTTATTTTATTGTTTGGATGAGGTGCACGCTTTGTTGTTCATGTAATGAGCACCCACATAGGACTTGCAAAAATGATTCTCATAGACTCATAGAATATCCTGAGATTGAATGGACCCACAAGGATGATGGAGTCTTACTCCTGGCTCCACATGGGACCACCCAAAAACCAAACCATCTGTCCAAGAGCATTGTACAAATGCTTCTTGAATTCTGGCAGGCTTGCTGCTGTGACCACTTAATATAATTTATTGCCTATTACTAACAGACTAGAGCAGTGAGAAACTAAAAGCAAACTAAAAACTCCTTACCCCCAGTACACCCTCTCCTACTTCCTCCTGCCAAGTGGCACAGGGGAACAGGGAATGAGGGTTGCGGTCAGTCCCTAATGCTTCATCTCTGCCACTCTCAGGGATAACCTCCTGATCCAGCATGGGGTCCCTCCCACGGGATGCCGTCCTTCCCGAACTGATCCTGCGTGGGCTTCCCACAGGCTGCAGCTCTTCCACAACTGCTCCCATATGGGTCCGTACCACGGGGCCCATCCCTCAGGACCAAACTGCTCCAACATGGCTCCCCCACGGGCGGCAGCTCCCGCCAGGCCTCCTGCTCCTGCGTGGGCTCCTCTCCACGGGCTGCAGCTCCGGCCCGGGGCCTGCTCCTGCGGGGGCTCCCATGGGCCGCAGCCTCCTTCAGGCCACATCCACCTGCTCCATGGGGGCTCCTCCATGGCTGCAGCGTGGAGATCTGCTCCGTGGGGTGCCCATGGGCTGCAGGGGGACGGCCTGCTCCACCATGGGCCTCTCCACGGGCCGCAGGGGAACTTGTGCTGCGGCGCCTGGAGCCCCTCCTGCCCTCCTTCTGCACTGCCCTGGGTGCCTGCAGGGCTGTTTCTCACTCCTCTCTCCCAGCCGCTGTGGCACAGCAGTTTGTTCCCTTCCTTAACTCTGCTCTCCCAGAGGCCCAACCAGCGTCGCTCCCTGGCTCGGCTCTGGCCAGCGGCGGGTCCCTTTTGGAGCCGGCTGGGGCAGCTTCTGAGCTCTTTGCACAGAGGCCACCCCTGCAGCATGATCAGAGAAAGAGCCAATGAAACAGACACTTATAATTTGAATGATATTTCTATTCAAGTCTTGCACATTAACATTAAATTGCTACTAAACCTGAAAAAAGCATACGGCTTTAATTGGAAAAAAAAAAAAAAAAGATAAAGCACAACTTTTTGCTGACTTCAGCATCACAAAGCATGAGAATTGAAATAATTATTTTTAGTCAATTTGCAAAGCCCTGATAAATGACATCTGGCATTCCTGAATACTAATAATTACCCTAAAATTATAGAGCAATAATGTCACTAACGTAATATACTGTAACTTATACAATTCTGATGTTTTAAACTAGAAATAGATGTGCATTCTTTTAGCAGTTTCTAAGATTAAAATAAGGATCTGTTCTCTTGATAAATTATCATAGAAATTAGATTATCTAGAAGGTAATTTGAAGGTCATCAGCTAATTTGCTGACAATAGACATTCCTCAGCAGGTTATTTATAATAATATATTTTAGAGTATATAACCATTTTCCAATGCTTTTCTTATATTTTATGAATTCCTATCAAGTTTCAGACTACAAGCATCCTCAGCATTATTTTTTCTGCAGACAGACAATACCCTTTCTCACTTTACTTCTTAGAAGAAGACGACATGGAAGACATGGACCTGTTAGAGAAGTGCTAGAGAAAGGCCATAAAAATGATCAGAGGGCTGGAGCACCTCTCCTATGAAGAAAGGCTGAGAGAGCTGGGGATGTTTAGCCTGGGGAAGAGAAGGCTTCGGGGAGACCTTATTGCAGCCTTTCAGTACTTAAAGAAGCTTTATAAGAAAGACAGAGAGAGACATGAGGAAGAAATTATTTACTATGAGGGTGTTAAGGCACTGGAACAGGCTGCCCAGAGAAGCTGTGGATGCCCCATCCCTGGAAGTGCTCAAGGTCAGGTGGGATGGGGCTTTGAGCAACCTGGTCTAGTGGGAGGTGCCCATGGCATGGGGGTTGGAACAAGATGATTTTTAAAGGTCCCTTCCAACTGAAATCATTCTAGGATTCTATGATTTTTTTTATTTTATTTTTTTTTTAAATGCAACCTCCATCTCACACACAGAACTTTAAAGACTTTTTCTGTTTCACAAGAAAAAAATATTAACAACTTTTGCTATCTCTTAATTATATGTTTGTTCATGTGTGGATGTTGTTATTTTATAATAACAATCATATGCTCTAGAAGATGAAATAGCAATTTGGAAAACCTGTGCTCAGAAATGTCAGCTGGAAAATACTTCAGACATCATCAGTGTAGATGGGAACAAAGCTTGGGGTTTAGGTTACCTGTGGGACTGCTGGCATTTATACTAGCTGATGATTGGCTGCTTAGGTAGCTGCTTTACTTCTCAGAAGCAAATGTTGCTCAATTCTTTTTGTTTGTTTGTTTGTTTGTTTTAATGAAGAAGAATATTTCTTATTCAGGAACACTGGGGTAGATTGCCATAATACCATCATGGAAAAAGAAATACTACCATAGGAAGAGTTTCCAGAAGCTCTGCCTCACAAGGAACTATTTTCAGGCAAATGGATATAAGGGATATACCATGATGATAAACATGAGGACAAGGAATGCAGTTGAGGAAAACCAATGCCCTGTTAGTAAGCTACCTCCACTATATGAGCTAGACTGAAGAACTTCCTTTAAAACATCTGAGAAATTGCTGTAGCACTGCTTTATTCAGTAGACTGGATGAAATATGTAAGCACATAAAGAGACACAAGAACTCTTACATTCTGTGCAGAGACCTGTGATTTTCTTCAGTCGGAGGATTTTTGTTTTTCCTTCACGTGTCTTACTAATAGATGTTTAAATGTATTTTGAAAAAAAAAAATAGCAACTATTAAATCCTATTTTTTCTTCAAATAGGAAAATATGCATAAGCTCATACTGTGTAAAATTACATTAAGTCAGTCTTTTGACTCAAAGCTGAACCTTTATTTGCCAACCAAAACACTGATTCTGAGAACTATTATCTGAGATGTAATTATAGTGTAATCCACCTCAGTTAAATGCAAAGTTAATTTGTGCATGAGTAGTCATAGTCCTTTTGCATATGTAATGACCCTGCAAAATTGCTTTCCAAGTTACCTACCTAACCATACTTATCATGATAATATATAAAATAAAAATAATTAATATTATTTTTTGCATGCCTGGCTCTAACAGTGTCTTTTTGCTTCTCTGCACCTTAGTTTCATTGCAACCTCAGAAGTGTTCTGTAAGAGTATAATATTATATGGCTTTGTAGTTATTTACCTAAACTGTTAAGAAATCCTCTCATGACAGAATCAAATTTTCTGTAAGAATTGATGAGGTCAGTCAAAGGAAGGATTCAATATTTTGTCCAAAGTGCACAGAAGACCAAAAGAAACAAATCCCTACAAAAGCAATATGATGCAATCATATTTAGCTGTGTGGTACAAGGCTGTTTTTTTCTTTTTGTTTTTTGAATTAAGGATTTCAAAATCGTTAATATTTCATGAAAAGGTAAATCAGACAAGGAAAAAAAATGCAACAGCAATTGCTAGAATAATTGCAAGGTGGCTACAAAGGCTACACAGTATAAAAGGTATTCTGACTGCATACAGATAAAATATTCTTTAGAAATGGTACTGAAAGTTTTGCCAGCTCTCACCTTGTGTCCCTGGAGATGCATGGGGGTATGTTTGCTCTTACTTTGTTTAATCTCTTTTTCTCCTGTTTGAATCGGACAGTTCAGAAACTCAGTCTGTCAACACTCCTCCATTATTCGGATGATTTTCCATTTCTTGCTACAGAGTGCCAGAAAGCACATCCATAAATCAAGACGTGCTTTGAGCACAAGAAGTCAAATAATTTAGAACTTACTTCAGAAAGCAAAGATATTGCTGATGTTAAGGCACAAAATGAGGAGTCAGGACATGGATATGGGTGCTATTTATGGTTCATCTCACACTCCGTGAGTAATGTTGAACGTAGTCCCTCAGGGTCTCAGTTTCCACCTAAGTACCACAAGGATAAAAATAACAGCAAATTTTATTGAGTCTTGGGGAGATCATATCTATGAATATTGATAGCAGCTATGGAGTAGAGTAATAAAGGAACTAGAGAGATGGAAAGAGATCAAGAAAAAGGGAGGAACAATTGCTTTGCTGCAGAGAACACCTCTATGAAGGCTCCATTTCCACATTCTTAAGCCCTCCTTCAGGCCTTAGTAAAGGTTCCAGAATGGAGTTCTGCAACTGAGCTTCTACAAAGACAGTTCCTTAAAAAGAAAAAAGAAAGAAAGAATCCAATTTGCACTGAATTTCAGTAGAATCTGAGTACCTAACTTTATGCTTCTTGAACAATCCCATCTAAAATGCTTCACTTTTTAAAGAATTACATGGATTGTCCTCATTGGTATCCCTTGGCTGCTTGTGGAAAAGCCCAATCACCTTGTGGGTTTACTACCATATATAAGTTCAGCACGGCTTGTACATGTTACAGCTGATGCTTGTTTGTATTGTGTTCACTTATGAAACTTTAAGGACTTTAGATTTTAGTTTCTGAACCATCACTCCACCTTGAGCATTCAGCTTGATTTATCATTGTCTTTTTCCTTATTTTTCCCTTGAGGTATCTGACTGACATAGGAAAAGGGCAGCTCTAGCTTCTTCAAATATACATCTACAGGATAAAGAAATTGGTCACAACACAGATTTTTGAAGATCTGCCCTCATTAGCCTTTAAATGAAGGAATGGCATAAAGAACCATTAAACCATTTTTTTCAGCAGTCCACAATAGGATATTACCCACAGTATTCTGTTAGTTCTTCCTGCCTTAGTCCAAAAAAATGGAGGAGTAGTATGGTAAAAACACAAAAGGATGCGAATTTCCAGAATTATGTTTTTCACTGACAAACTCCTTGAGCAATGACTTTGAGCAAGTCATTTAATCTCTTTTTTCCAGATCCTCAAAGGTATTTAGGTGTATAATTTCCATTAATTTCTGTCAGACTAGTGAGGATCTATGTGCCCCAGTCCTCTATGTGAAAAATGGAGATGATTCTACTTCTGTACCTCGCATAGGTCTTCTGTGTATCTTGTCAAGATGTGTTCATTAATGTACTTAGTTACTCTGGTGATGATGCTTCTGCCTAAGACAAAGTGATTTAATTCACTAATTGCCACATAATACCACTGAGACCAAGAACTAGAAATTGCTCACAAGGTATAAAAATACATAGATAAGGAAAAAAAATCATTTTATCAGAAACACTTGAAATTTCTGAAAGAGTTTTTCATGTCAGACAGCTGGTGGACAAAAGGCAGGGAGGGTTTCTTCTGAGTTATTCCAGAACTGCTATCTCCAGAGGCTATTGCATCTTCCTGTTAAGAATCTGCTATCTAATAATCACTATTCGAGTCAGGCTATCAGTCCCAATAGAATCCAACTAAAATAAATGCTCTCTTTTTTTCCCCCCAGATATCAAGTAAGATTTGAAAGGATAATTGATGCACTCTTTTTAAATAGAAGTATATTTAAAATGGGATTTTTTGAGGAATATAGAAGAATTAAATGCTGAGATTTTGTTGGAATTCAACATAAATCAAATTTTTTGCTCCCTTAAAATGTTTTGGAAAAGTTCAGTTGTAGAAACTCTATTTAGAAGTCCTTGCTGATGCAGAATGCAAAGAGAATAGTCCCATGGTTAAGGGTCTTAGGTGCTGTATCCATATGGGCTGATAACTTTAACCAGCAAGTGTTGACCTTAGAACTTTGCCATGCATGAAAACACCAACAATGCAAAGAAGAAGTAGATTTTACTGGATGTACAGTGGGCTCTGCTCCACTTCAAAGTGGGGGTTAATACTGAAGATGGTTCCCAAATTCAGCAATGTCAAGCTTAATGGCATGTGTATGGTTCACCTTTAACAAGAATCAATAGTCAATTTTGAACACTGCTTGGAAAGTATTCAGGAGGCAATTATATGATTGCAGCAAGGTGGGAGATTACTACAGACAACTTGGCATGACTGCTCCTCAGCTGAAGAGTCTGGAGACTTTCAGGCAATGTCAGGTAGTCAGCAAATTTAAGGGCAATAGCTAAATTGCAAAAGAATTCTACTGCTCTTAAAAAGTAGAAAAGACAAAACGTACCATATCACTTTGAATTAAATATTGCATATTAACTGAGGATTTTTTCTTTCCTTTTTTTTTTTTTTTTTTTGCTAAGAATATGGAGCTGAAACACATAGAATAAGCTACAAAAGAACGTGGTTTAATAGCTTAGTATTTTCTTGAAAACATTTTCTCAACAAAACAAAACAGAAAGCATGAAAATGGATACTCAGACTAATATTTGGACAGAACTGCCTCAGACAGACCAGAGTGCTCAATATAGGATGTAACTACATGTTATTAACCTATTATTAACTAACTAAGAGGTAAAGATCTCCCCGAACAAATTTGCTAAGAGCTACTGAACCAAAGTGAAAATCAAACAATTGGTACTACCTATTCAGATTTGATCTAGAATGCTCATTTTTTTATCTTTTTTGTTTCAAATATCCTATTAAAGTCCTATAGAGTTTCTTTCTTCAAATGAATGTTGATCAGTGTTTATAGTACAGCATTAGAAATTGATATCAAGGATTATGAAGCCACTGCTTTATCCTTAATTTGAAACGTATCTCAAGAATTTTTACATCCAAATTTCTGTAAAGCACTTAAACAGAATTCATAAAACTTCAGGCTGAAACATACAATGATCAAGTTTTTGGGGGGCACTAAATTTGCAGATAAATTATAATGATGAGGATGCTTCAGCTGGTTGTGAGTGAAAAGTGAGTACCCATGATGGGAATGGGGGCTAAGTGAAACACAACAAACTCAGCTGTATGATCTTATTAACTTCTTTGCATTATTATTTATTATTATTATCTTGACTTGTGGAGATTAAGGAATAGTCTTCACTTTTGATAAATCATAAAGATTAAAGCTAATAGCTCCACAGCTCTCGTATGAAGAATTTTAAACAAAGTTGTCACATACTTCATTCTACTTGAAATATCCGACTTCTTTAATGGAAATTCAATATTTTTTAAAAATAACTACTGCATATCCAGGTGTCCCCCACCCCCGCCCCCCCTCCATAGAACAACTTGTTTGAAAACAGAGAAGCTTTGCAATTACTGTATTTTTTTTTTTTTTTGGCCTTACTTATTGTTTTCAATTTCCTATAGAATGATAGAACAGCATGAGAGTACAATCTGTTGCTTTAATTGATACATGTTTGTGATTATTCATTTATCTAAAGTCTTAATTTCAAATATACCAGTGAAGAGAGTATAAGTGAATTTTCAAAGGACAGGTAAAGGTGCAAGTTAGTAAAATACTCATTAACAGATATAAAATCTGAATAGAAGTTAATGGCATTTGACACCCAAGAGTAAGAAGCTCCAAGCTAGTATCTCTGAATCAGTGGTACTCACTAGTTTTCACTAGTGGACTTCATGTTCTTGTCAAACAGAATCTGGTGCTAAAACCCAGCATCCTCATTCCCCTGGTTGCATCTTTGTGCTTCAGTCTTGATTTGTCTTTTGACATGCTGCAGCACCACTCAGCTACCTGGTCATCCAAATTATCTTTTGTTTAGAGTGCATTGCACTCACCAGCCACTGCTTTCTGCTGTCAGAGAGGACAGAGGGGAATTCTGCATACTTAAATCTCACTGTGGATTTTGGACACAACTCAGTCATCAATACATATACATGGACATCTGCTACCTGAATGATATAGCATATACTTACTTCTTGTGGTTTTCTAAATTTTTCTCATTTATTTCTCTATTATATTGCTTTAATGATAGCAGCTTAGAACATGTTTTGTTTTCACTTTACATAACAAGAACCAGCTCAAACCTAAGTCTGCTAACTCCTGACCCTGTTAGTTACAGATGTACTTATTTTGGTTTTGCATCAGATTAATAGAGTCTATATGTATTCTTAGATGTCATAAAAAGGAAACATCACAAATAACACTTGATTTTCTTCTCAGGATGAACCTTTGCACAAGTTTAAAGTCAAGTGTCTGGGAGGTGAAACTCTTTCATGCTTATATTTCTTCTGTTATGACTATCACTATCACACATTCTTCAGTCTTAGTTCTACTAATTTGGAAGCATTTAACCTGAAGTCTTGTTTTGTGTACATTAATTGCATGTACCTCTACCATCCAGATTAGAGGACTGGAAAAAAAGAAAAAGAAAAACAAACAAACAAACAAACAAACAAAAACCACAATCTTGTTCATGGGAAATGAGAAGTATCTTAGTGTTCTTTTAATAATTTCATTTAATTGCTCTGTTCATTAAAATTTCCTTTCCTGCAAATGAATGAAATGGAGCAGGAATCACATCCTAGCTAACGGAAAAGGTAAATAATATCTTGATTTCTTATGCATGTTTTAGATCCTCATTCAGAGAGCTTATCACAAACCAAGTGTCTGCTTTATCTCCCTCACATCCAGCAACCAAGAATTTTAATGTTCTTGCAATGCAAACAAAGAAAATTAAAAATATTTTTTTCCAAATTCACAAAAGCTTTTACTCCAAAAGACTTCTGCTTCCAATTTGCTCCCAAAAGATTAATGTCCCTCCTACAGTTTCTTTCATAATTGCTTGACCTTACTAGCTTCAGTTCTTTCAGACTGCTTCAGCTTCTTGACGTAGCCCAGCTGGCACTAGAACAGTTTAATCCCCTCCCTTTCAGTCTCTTCTCTCTGCTTGCTCTCTCTTTCTCCGTTCCCGAAGTCCTATAAGAAACTGATCAAGATGAAACTACCAATGAATTAGACAATATGATGTATTTTGTGGACCATGAGAAAGCAAGGTAACACCTCAAGAATTTTGGAGGCAACTAAACAGTGAAAATTTACTTCCTGAAAATTAAATCCTGAGTAACATTCTTTATTTGCTTTGTGTGGTGATGTATTTTTGATAAATTACTAGAAAGAAAGGGAGGGCAAAGCAGGCTCATACAGAACAATGAGCACAAAATGTGCCATAGAAACTTGAAAATGCAATAAAACAAAGCTCCATAAGCATGTCACTATTGCTATGCATTGCTGATGCAGTGATGCAACTTTTATACATTTTCTTTCTTTCAGAGTTTTTTAAGAACTGATCTTATGATGGGCAAATGCCCTTTTGTTCATGATGACACTGTGTATCTTACTCTTACTTAAAAGCATAAATTGATTGCCTTAATCCAACATCCTTTTTGCATGGTCTGGGTTCTCTGAGGGAAG
>VXAA01000565.1:37149-58824 GCA_013399115.1 Anseranas semipalmata
AAGGGAAGGGAAGGGAAGGGAAGGGAAAGCTGTTCTGAACAGGAAGAAGAACTATAGCCTGAGTGACTGTATTAGTTGTGTTTTTAGTTCTTTATCAAAACTTATCTTATAGAACTTTTTCCCCTGACACCCACCACTAGGAGCAAATGTACTAAAGGTTAACTTGCAGTATTTTTATTCTGCTTTTCCTTTCTGCTTTCCCTTCACAAGGACATACACTTTCATGTTTGCATATAGTCATATAATATAACACTATATGCTAGACTCTGGCCTCCCTAGGATCTGCAGTTTGCCCTTAGAAGTTGTTGCCTAAGGTGCCTACTGCAGCTGGATTCCAAGACTGTTTATTTAATTACTCTTCCATTGTGTACTGCCAGTACACAATGAACAATAATGCAGTCTGTCTTCCACTTTCCTCCCTGCACCTATTGTCTTGCACTAACAAGCTGAACTAAACTAAAAAGAAAGAAAGAATTGAAAAAAATGCACAAGAAAACATTTTTTGATTAAAAATGGATGAAAACTATGCCCCTTATGGGAATAGCCTAAGATACATGTATCTTTCTAAGATACATGTTCTTTGGGGGGGAAAAAAAAAAAAAAGTAAATAAAGCCTTATTTGAGCTTTTGGTTATTTGGACCAGGAGTTATTCAACCCCAAACATAATTTAAATTACATAGATCCAGCAGTGTAATCCAGAGCCTCCTTGTTCAACATCTCCCTTTCTCTGAAGGTGCCTTGAGGCATCTTCTCTTGATTAAGTTCTGTCCCTGCATAGTATTCTGCATAGTGCCCAGCAGAAGATACAACAAAACTGATATGTAATGCTCTGACTTTTATTCAGCAGCTTGAATATTAATGCTGAATATTAATTAAATTCAGTCCACTAGAATTCAAACACCCATGAATCTGGGAAGGATTTGAATATATATCTCCTATCTATTAAGAATAGAGACTTCCTGTAATGGAGATCTTCTTATCTATCCAATAAAAATATTTCTGCCTTAAAAATGCATACCTCAAGAGAGAGCTTAAGAGTGACTCTATATCTCTATGATTAGACCACTCATTGCATGAGAGAGACTTAGTTCATGTTTCTTTTAATGCTGACATTTTTATATGAAATGTACAGCCAGGTGTTGAAGTCCTTTTTATGATTTAGGACCTATTGAACCACATGCAACAAAAATTGCAGTGCTGATATAAAACTAGTAGGAGGAAGCATTTCCTACTGTTCAAATTCATGAGCTAGGTCAACGGGAGTCTTTTTGTTAATGCTTCCTACTGTTACACATAATGCACTGAAAAACAGGAGGAATTAACTTAGTAAAGCTGTTGTGAAGTATTGCCAATGACTAAATGGAAACAGGTACAGCTCTTCCCTCATAATGGCATTACAGCAAGTTCTGTATTGCTTTGTTCCTTTGCATGACCTCTTTCAGTTCAATGAAGCTGTACAGATACAAAAATAGTAAAAGGTTTGTGTATAGTAACACCATCTTAAAGAAGTGCAGCTACTCTAGCTGAATACCAAAGCATTTGCAAAGAATTAAAGTCACAGTATTGAAGGTTATTTAGTTCATTAAACATGCCTATGTTTTAATCACAGAGAGGAAATTTTTTTTATTGTTATTGATTTTTTCCCCTACCACTCCCAATTCTGAATCCATTTTTTTAAGTTTACAGATCCCCTGACAGTATATCCAAGTCCTGCTATACTGTGAGAGCTTAAACATGTATGGAACTAATTGGTAGAAAGCTCTTAATTAAAATAAGTCTTTGCCAGGCTGATACAAACAAGGTCAGAATGCCCTGCCAGTTCTGAAGTCTTAATCAAGTGACAGCAAATGCACCATCCATAGGAATGAAAGAGCACAGAATAGATGCATGGACAACTAAGGCATTGTCCTGAGCATGATTTATAGTTCTTGGTGGGAGGGACTGACTGCTAAAATGATGCAGAACATGCAAATGTCATGCTTAAGGAAAAATGGCATTAAAATGCCAGGAAGACTAGCTCAGACATGTCAGTGTCAACATCTGCAACTGCTGATGATGCCTGGACACTTCCCATGTATGAAGTCTTTTACAAAAAAAAAAAGTTTCAGAGACTTTGAATTTTATATCTTTCAGAAAAAAAACTTTTTCACCTCTTTTTTTTTTTCCTCATCTTCCTGTGACTTACATATATTTACTATTTTAAAGGCCTAGGAAATTCATTGCTTTTAAGAACTAAGATAAAGTCTGATCCTGTGAAGAGCTGAACGCCCTAGTCTCCTCTTGACAGCAAACACTTCATCGGAGGGGGACAGATGTGTTAGAGAGCTAAAGAACAAGCTATGAAAACAGCATTTTATTTATAGCAAAGGACATAAAATATAGATGAAATAGAGGGAGATAACAAAGACTGCATGAAAATAGTAAATTAAAAAATAAATCAGCTTCTTAGGAATACATGTGTCCAGACCATGAATATAGCTGGACCTGAATGAGAGAATATTCCCCCTCAACACGGGTTGTGTATTCAGGATGGAACTTACATCCAAAGACTGAGACAAAAAATTTCACACAACTCTGAGGGATCTACTGAACTTTCATGGAATATCAGTGAAGGTTGATCACCTAATTCCTGAAGCCACCTCTTAGTGACCCTTGATGGAAGTTTAATAACTTATTCCCTGAAACTCTTGTTAGGATCTTTGTCTAGCTCAGCCTAGACTTCAGGTTATTCAATAGATTTTTCTTTCAGCCAAATTAAAGAACATTACAACATATGATTCTGTGACAAATAATTAAAAAAAAAATCATGGAAAGTGCTGATCTTTTCACACAAAGTAAGTAGCATTTTAGTTTGTGAATAGTAGCATTTTAGTTTGTGAATACATTCATCAAAATTCAGCAGTGAAAAGGACAGTAAGACTGTGTTTTGGGGGTTACATTTTGCATAAGTCACCAGGATTAGATCAGGAAGTATATAAAAATAAATATGAAATTTTCAGTCTGATTTTTTTTGATAGAAAATGATTTTCTGACTGAATTATTTTTTTCAAGTAATGTTTTATGTTCACATTCTATTTTTTCTTCCTTCTAGCTCTTGCTTCATAGCCTTTGTGGTAAACAATTGTGTTGCAAATCTCTACCCTCTCCTCAGTTCTCACGTGGAGGGGACATTGTGATTAAACTAGAAATTGTAATCCAAATGGGAAGGAGGAGAACATGGGATATATTAACTACAACTCTCTTGAAACACTGCAATAGTCTGATATAAATTAACAGCTTTTGGTGATTGGGTCAAGCAATTTCCTATTTTAATAATTTTTTTTATAATTTTCACTAAATCATACATTTTTCCATTAAAGATTAAGGAAAAAAATAGTTGTTCTGTTGTCTTTTGTCAACACTTCCTATAGTGTAGAGGTTTTATTTGGATGTTCTGTTCAGTTTTTTGTTTTTTGTTTTTTTCCAAAGCAAGTGGCTTCAACTGACTATGTGTCATTTCACAGATTAATCACTAGGCAAAAATTTTTGGCCTATACCATAGGAAATTTACAATCGACCCTGTACCCTAATTAACCTCATTTTTCTAGCCAGTGTTCTATAGGTTTGGGTCCATATTTTATTTATTTTATTTTATTTTATTTTATTTTTCACAATTATGCATTCACTATTGCAGAGACATGTCATGATATGTGTCTGCACCCTGGTGGGGGTAGCCCAGACAGGAGCAGAGGTATAGATTCATTTCTACTTGCTACTGTGAGTTCACAGTCCAAATCAGAGACTAGTATTTTGCACATCTGAAAAAATACATAGTACTTCAACTATAGTGATGAGAAAGATCTCAGTCTTAGTATCTGGGTATGGCTGAGTGAAGTCTTGGGATGACTTATTTAATTACCAAAGGGAGGAAAACAGATGATGCTTAGATTTTGAGTATGTAGGTGATAAAAATATTGTCTGTATGGAGACACATGTACATCCTGTCATGAAGACTTCAGTGTGAATTTATTTCCACATAAATGTTATCCAAGTGTTACCAACTCTAAAATATTATACTAATTTAATTCCCCTAAAATGTGAACATTTTTTTTCTTTTTTCTTTTCTTTTCCTTTTGTGTGTGTGTGTGTAACTGCAACCACATGATATTGCTCTGGTAGAGAGATTTTTGGCAACTATGCTACAACAGATCAATAGTACATCAATCTCATTGCAGTGTAAACACTAATTGAGAGAGCAACCGTGTTTGCTGCAAATGCTTCTTACAAGTAATCTTGGAAGTCAGACGAGTTGATAGCTGAGACATCAGATGACTGTTAAATATGTAAGATTATGAAATACTTGCTAATTCATGAAATTTTCATTGGAAAAATAATAATTAGTTATTAGGAAGGCAAAAGTTATTAGTTATCACAAAGGCAAAAATCTGCTGCTCTATAAAGACATGGTAAGATCAATACTTGAAGAATAATCTCAGCTGTCATGGAAGCCATTAGGAAATAGAAGTCTTAGCTCCTGCCAGGAGACACTGCAATCCCTATAACATCAGATTTGATGGCTACGACCCTAATGCTAAATAAAAAAGGACCTGAGATATGTCCTCGTCACATAGGTCAAGTTAACATACTTTGATGTTTCAGTTAACATATTCATGTCCACGCTGTTCAAGCCTTCTCCTTTCTGCTCTACAAAATTCTAGAGGATTGTGAACAGTGGAGAAGCCAAACCTAGTGCAGGTTTCGCATATTAACTCTCCAATAAACTGTCTCCATGATGAGGGTTTCAAAGTACAGAAACAAGATAGCAGAAACGAATGAGATACAAGGTGATCATACAACAACCTCAAGTCAGAGCTATTTTTTATGCAACAAGAACTAGTGGAACTTGTTCAAACTAGAGCCAGAGGATGAGTAAACTGTTTAGCAATGTGTATGACCAGGGGTTCAGTACAAGCTCACTTCCTGGTACTTTTTTCAGATGTATCCTACTACTTTGCACAGTAGTCACCAAAACTGTGTAGTCCAAAGAAGCCAAACTGAAGACCTTAATGGGATTTTTATATAAATCTGTTGCTGACTGCAACAGCAAAAAGGACATTTTCAGACATGATGTTGGAAGAATTGAGTATGCACAGGGCTTTTGTAGACTCTCAGACAATAAGGAATAAATTTGATTTTGTAGGCTGTAAGTGAGCTTTATTTTTTAACTTCTAAATTGCTGTTCTATGGAACTGGAAGTACAAACTGATCCTTATGTTATTATCATTTTGGAAGGCATAAAAAAATGGGGACAGAAGGGGATAGGAGTAATTAGGAAGCAAGGTGTTACCACACTCTATATCCAGTATATGCTATATTCTACACAGCAACCTAATAAAAATGTTATTCTAATTCACATTAGGTGTATCTCCCCAAGCCATACTGCCAGCAGTCTCTAGTTTGTGCTTTCTTAGCCTTTTACACAGAAGAGTACATATATGATACATGGCAGAGCCTGCCACCTTTATAATCTCTTTCAGAGAAAAAAAAAAAAAGCTATTTTTTACTTTAGCTTTAGACTACTTCAAAGTCACAGATTTGTTTATTTATCAATTTTCTTTCTTCATATAAGAGGGTTTAGTAGCAAATGATTCAAGTGCAGTTATACTTAAACAAAATTGTTTCAAATGTTATGACGATTACACAGCATTCAAAAGAGTGATTGATGGTAAGGAGATGGTAGCAAAAAAACATTTTTCAAGATTTTTATAGTGGTACTACAGGGTCCTGGGGCCCTTCTGACCGATATATCTGTCTTGATTTACTTTCCCTGTACTGCTTTACATGTATTGCAACTTCATGAGACCTTTTGTAGAGAATTTTATGGCCTTCACTATCTCCTTTAATCCTCCTACAATGGTCGTGTATCTTCTAGAAACTAAAATATTGTACATTTTAGAATGTTCTCAGTTTATGAAATTACTTACTGTGTTTCATTATTGTGAAGGTAGCATACAATTCCAGAGGGAAGTGAGAAAGATAAAAGGCTTTAATGAAAGAGAATTTGTTCAGATGAGTCTAAGTATGGAATACACAGATGAAGAATATTTTTCAGAGTGCACTGCAGCAGGCATTGATCAAGAATCTCAGGCTTTGGGAACCCAAACACTGAATTAATGTAGGCCAAGATCTCCAAATTGCATTGTAGAAAACAGGTTTTCACCAGACATGACTACAGAATTCAGTGAAGAACAGTAGCAGACTTTTTTGGTTTTGATGGTGGTTTGTTTGTTTTTGTTGTTGTCCAGGTCCACTTTTAGGGAGGATGGGCCTTTTAGACAAAATTCAATAGCCATGATATTACAACTCTAATTTCAGACACTTACACCAGCCAATGCCTAAATTAAAGTTGCAGTACAATCAAGACAAATGGGAAAAAAACAACAAATATAGTCTAATATTCGGCTGGGCATTCTTTAAAATTGTGCTTACAAATCTGCAAATAGTTATTGACGAGAATGAATCTTTATTACACAGTAAGTGAAATCTTATTTCTGTTACATTTCTGCCACTGAAGTCACTGCAATGAAGTTATATGAGTGCAAATCAGTGAAAAATATGAACATCTGCTTCTCTTAGCACACATTTACACATGTGAAGATTTCTGGTCACATATGAATTAAGTATCCTTTCTGAACCAATAAACAATATAATCTGTGCTGGATTCAAACAAACAAACAAACAAAAAAAATGCAAGAAAAAGCTTATACATAAAACCCAGCTTCTCAAAAGCCAAAGAATACAAATTAGTATAAATAAGTTGTATTAAAGCACATAGTTTTCCCTGTTGAAAATGTAAAGGAAAAAGGGAAGGATTAAAAAAAATTTTTCTGATTGCAAATTTCGTAAGCAAAATGTTTGTATTTTTCTGTCATGGTAAGTAATAGGCTCAGCAACAGTTCACCACATTTTGTTATGTTTAATGTAAGCTGTTCATAGTCATCTCCCAAGAATACATCTTTGTGACTAAGAGGATATAATGTTTACATCAGAGACATGAAAAACTTCTTGTATTTGTACTCTCAAACATAAAGGTATGTAACTGCAACTGCTAAGCTGCCACTCTGATTACACTTCAGCAAGAAAAAGCAATGACACTAAAGTGACCTTCTGCTATCTGAAATATAGCTGACAAGATCAGAATTGCATTATTTCCTTCTAGGGAATTATGTTTCTTCATTTAGCATTGTGATCCACAAGTATCCTCTTGTATGTCTTCAGCAGTATTTCTTTCCAAATGTTGCTGTTGTAATATCAAATAATTTTCTTTTATGTTCCCCCTGCCCCCCACCCCCCATGGAGGGTCATATTTGTATTTGTGAAATTGCAGTTTTTCTCAGACTGGGAATTTGCCATTTGCAGTGTGGTCTATTAATTTCCATGTCTGTGATACAGACTGTGTCAGCCCTCTTCCTCTGTAATTTATATCCACAGTGCTAACTACAGTGCCAGTAATGCGGTAGAAAGTACAGTTGAAGCTTGTGCAGAATTCATGCTATAAAGATGTTAAGAGCCCCCAAAGGAATAATTACCTTTTATTTTAATTACAGGGAGCTCAAATTGTTTGGCATCTGGTCTTCATGTTGTCCTCTCCTTTCTTGAAACTGGTTGACATCAGTACATGTTAACAGTAAAACTGATCAGCTGAAGAGTCAACAGTTTCATCGTCATTCATTTTCTTCCTAAGGATATTGATAGCAAAAAATCACTGAATAGCACAGAGTACTAATGGGATATAGAGATACTGCATTTAAGTACTCAATGGACATCCTTGTCTAGGTTTTAGGAGCATGTTAAAATATTTTTTTCACAAGATTTTTATCATTCAGTGAACATTTATGTTAGAAGTTACTATACTGATGTAGTTTGTGCAGCAGAAAAAAATCACTACAATCCTTTAAATATGTTTGGGAAATTCACAGCAACTGCTCACCAGAAAATACACATTTTATGAAATAAAATATAGAAAACAAAATTGAAAAGGAAAGAAGAGAAAAAAGGAGACAGGGAGGGAGAGAGAAGAAAAAGGAAATTATATTTTCTATTGGCTGTCACTGAATGTGTTATTGAATAGTATTACTATAATGGCAGCTCAACAGTTCCTGCAATGACATTATGGCCTGAAAACTTCAGAAGTCCTCTCATTCTACTTAAGTGCTAGCAAAAGAATTTGGCTTGATAGATATATAAGATTTATAAGCATTGTATTTATCTATAAATACATGTGTATGTGGGTGTGTTTAGTACTCTGTCAATATGCACAAAATAGTACCCATCCAAAACACGTTAAAGCTTTTGTAGATCTCTTCACTCCACTGAGGTTTGTCTCATTTCTACCAAACAAACAAAAAAACACCTACCTCAACTATGGGTTTCTGCAGTTGTTTCATACTGATAGACTTTTACCAAGACATAAATCTCACTGAAAATTCTGAAACTACACTTCCAAGTACTGGAGTCAAGTATCAATGCAGAAACTGAAATTTAAGTGAAAGAGGATATGAAAGATTTTCTTGCCAATTTTTCTACTGTGTGCCATATTAGGATGTTTATGATGTGCCTCCTAAAATGTGTACATATATTCTGTAAACATGAAGCAAGTATAATGCCACCACATGTGAGATGAATGTATAATGTCTTACTGTAGCAGCGTTCGTTAAATCCTGATGGAGCCCCATCACTTACCAAACTCATAGACAGAGCTGATGAATACAAATCTGGAATCTTCCCCATTCCTGGGAACACTAACCAATACCACCTTTATATAGAAGAAAGGAAGACTGAATTGGGGTTTCATCAGCAAGTGTATTTCTGACAAGACTTACTACTTCATTGCAGCCTTAATCATAATGTAAACTAGTAATTACGAAAGTACTGTTCAGCTAATGATATAATGATACACTGGTGGCTTCATCAGGGTAACTTATGTATTTAAAAAAAAAAAAAAAGGAAGAAGAAAAGTTTTGTTAATTTAATTTGATTAGGCATTTGGATACTTAAGGCTGCAGTTTCAAATGAACAGAGTTTGAATCAACACCAAGTTCCTTCTAATTCCCTCACTTAATTGCTTACTCATGCCCCTCACCATGAGATACCAGCACCCTCAATTTCTGTCCGGAGTTGCTTTCACAGATTGCCTGTCTGCATTCAAGCCCAAGCAGCCAAAGCCCAAGTACAGACAGACTAGATGTTGTTAAATACTCATACATGTAAATGGTAAGTGTTCTGATCATTATATTAATATCACTATGTACTGATAGTAACATCTGTTGCTATTTCTCTTTAAGTAATTGATGTGGAACAGATTCTTGACTATATGCAACTGCTAACAAGGAAAGAAAGGTTAAAGAAATGGGTAAAGGAAATGAAAACAAAAGAACTAGGAACATTTTTAGATGATCCGTTCATCAGCTTTAACAACCAGTCCTCAAGTGTGAGTAACCAGAGCAATCAAACACAATCAGTCTTATAGCAAATACTAAGCTACAATTTCTTTCAGTGATAATAAGACATTAATTGTGCATATAACAGTAGAGCAAAGGTGATTGTCTAGCTATCTTCACCTGTCTGTTGTGCGCTCTGTATGAAGCAGTTCCAGGTTATTCAACTGGGAAACATTTTGAAAGTCACCCTCTGAGGAAAGTGTTGTTCTTATCATACTGGTAACAAATATTTCATTCCTAGCTGTTATAAAACTCAGTTGGTACTTTTGGGAAATTTAAGGGATTAAGGATAAAATATTATAGATAAGAACACTGATATTTTCCCTCTTAAAATAGTTTAACTGAGTTTTTCTATTTCTGTGCACAAAAATGTCACAAACTTATCTAGCTTTCTCCAGGCCTCCTAAGTTCCAGCTGATTGCTTTTAATAATATTTATTCATCCAAAAATATGCCTATATTCTGTTTTACTACAAAAGACTCCTGTTGTCAGCCTTTAGAAAAATGTTTTTAAGAAGGCTCATGTAGAAAACAGAATTTTACTTTGGTAAAACCCCATATTAGAATCTTATTTTTAATAATAGTGTTTTTAATATCCAAAAAGAGCTAAGACTCGAAACTGCTTATTTCAGGTAGCATACATACACACATACCTGTGAAATACATATATATGTTTGTACATACATGTATGCATTTCCATAAATACAAATATAGTTTAAAATGTTGTGTTTTTTTGGTTAAACTAATGTCTGCCAAAATAATAATTATGTAATAACATAACATTTTTACCTTGGTATTTGACTTTTTTCATTCTTTTCAGTCTGTGCAGTCACTTACAAACTTACAGACTCACAACCACACAGATAATACAAGGAATTAATGAAATGTTATCATAGTAGAGTGGCCACTTTATGGCATAAATACACTGGAAAATTGGGGCCACGAGTAAATTTGCATTAGAGAAGAAATATATATATCAGTAAAGTTATTATATGGATTGATTACAGAGCCCTTATATGCAGAGAAGAGTCACAGCAATTGCTGGGTAAGGATATATTTTATTCACTGTTGCTTACCACTGAATAGAAAGATTTTAACTTTTGCCCATGTAATAAAAAAATGATTGTTTCCATAGCCACCTCACATGATCTGATCTATTTTTTAACTACATTTAGCACAAATAAAATATATTACAGTACTCTGAAAAATGGATGTTTTTACATTTGTCATAACAATGTTTAAGACCTTGGGACTTCTGAGTAGTTCTGAACATATAAGACAGCAGAAAAAGTAATTCAAATAATACAAACCAGTATTGAACATTTTTATCTTATATTTAATATGATCTCAACTTCATTATAGTTTCATTATCTGTACACATGCAGATATATGTAAGTGTTCCTCTGAAGCTCAAGCAATGTGTTCATATTTTATGCACAGAAATATTTCCCCATTGAACTGCTCCTGTATTAATAATACACACGTACACTAACCTGTCAAGACTTGTACTATCATAAGCTCAATATCATTTAAATGTGTTGGTTGATACAACTTCATACCTAAAGCATTTTGTCTAGCAGGTATCAACTGATTACTTCTATGCTTTTATACAGCAGTAGGCTAAAAGTGAACACACTAAATAAATAAAAGGAACGGAAGCACTGGCTTGATATTGTTTGATGTCTTTACTAAAGAAATAGATAAAACACTTACTGCATAAAAATGATGAATTTGTCTTACTCTTCTTGCTTTAAAATAAGAATGTCACAATTTGGTGATTCTTCCAATATTACTGTAATGCTCCTGAAGATCTTGTATATTTAAAAGTAATGAGTTGTTCTAAGTGCATCTACTTAGATATTTTCAGGAAAGGACATAAAACAGAATTGTATCATTTGCATTGTAGTAGAAGAGATGTGTGTTAAAATTAAATTCTTCATTCTTCGGTCAACACATTGAGCCTGACGACAAGGTATGAACATAGATTCCTGGATGAATAATTATTCTCTTCTTACCAAAAGTAATTTATTGTACTGGTCAAAACCTATGAATCTTAAAGGGAGGGGGAGGGGGAAGAACAAAACAAAACAAAACAAAAAAAGCAGGAATATAAGAATGACGAGAGCAAAAAAATCAAAGTTTCAGCAATATTTATAGATTTTCAGTTAAATTTATAATCCCAATCTTCTGGGTATCTAAACTTCATGGTGAAATAGACCAAAGATCAAAAATAATATCTACAATGTGTCTAAAGTCAGGCACTTAAAAATATGTAAAAATGAGGTACATTCAGAACACTTAAATAACCTGATAGAGCTCATTGTGATAATATTTAAGATACTACAGTTACATTACTTACAAGGTTTCTATTTCTTTAAATATTTCTTATATGTGTTATTAATTTATTATTATAATATGTACTGTAATATAGATTTTATTAATTTCATTTATTTAGTCTTTTTTTAAACATACAATTAAAACTAAAAAACACTTCCTTACATTTAGCTAGCTGGTCATCTATTGATACTTGAAGTTTTCATTTTCTGATAGTCTCACAATTTTATACTCAAAATTCTCATGGCAAGATGTATTTTCATGAGAAAAAAAAATATCATTCTCAGTAGTAATATTTTACCTATTTTTACAACACAGTATGCAAATTAAAAGTGTGCACAGTATAAAAAAAAAAAAAACATTAAAATTAATTAAAACATTAACACAAACAAACAAAACCCAAATCTGAAAATACTTGCAAAAAGCTTTCTTTAACATATGAAACTTTAGTCAATTTTTACCTTAAAATATCATACTACAAGCACACACTGCTAGTAATACTAGTACTTGAAATATATAAATATAACAAGATACTCAAGGTTTCACTGGAAATCTGCTTTGCACATTCACAGTCTCTCACCTTGCAGTCACAAGTTACCAGGTTCCAGTTGCAGTAAAAAGAAATTGCTATGAATTGTTATGCTTATGTATAAAGCACTTGCCATTTAGTACTGGCAGCACTGTGAAATAAACTGTGACCCCGGATTTTTCACAGCAGTCAGTTTCACACTGCTTACAATATTATGGGAAAAGTTTGCTTCTATTCATATGGAGGGGAAAAAAAGGTCTGACACCTAATTAAGGTGCTTCATATGTACTATAACTAACACATTTTCACACCAGAAAGAATTTTCCTAAAGTGTTAAAACACACAGGTCAGCCCTAGACGAGTAACACTTAGAATAGCGACATCACTTTGGGGGTAAAGCTTGAAGTTCTAAGCTTAAGACCTAGTTTTGACTACGTTACATATGGCTATCCATGAATTTCAGAAAATAGAATAAAATCTTATTCAAAAGTAAAATGAAACAAGCAATTTTTAGTTTCAAAAATACTGCAATTGCTATGGACTATATGGACAACAGATTCCATAATAAGAATATTTTTCATTTTAAATGTGAAATACACTATCGGTATTCTAAATGTGAAAATCAAGATAAAAATAAAATATTAATAATTTCATAATTTTAAAAAGGTGTTTTTTTTGTTTGTTTTACTTTAAGATGTAAAATTGTTGGGAGTATGACCACATATTAATCCCGTTAAAACAGAAAATCCAGTAGTGGACATGACTATAAAAATCAATAAGAGTTGAGATGGTACAAGTCAGACTGACAGTCAGTAGTTGTAACACATTAGCTTTATAGTCAGTTTAACTATGTAGAAGTATAAAATGTACTCTGTATTTGCATACAACTCTATAGGCTAAATTCAGAACCAGTATGTTCAAAATGCTCTTCTAGCTGCTTCTGTATGGAAAATAGTCAATGAATGTTTAGCGGGAAGGCTTGCGCTGTTTCTAAAATTCAGAAGATTAAAATTTGCAATATCAAATTTGAAGACTCCCACACCATAACAGAGACAGCAAAAGGAACAAGGAGGCAGGAGCAAGAAAGGAATTTTTTTTAGAATGAAAGTTTGTAGAAATGCAAGGATTGATAGCTGTAAGGTATGGTCACTTCCAGGACACACATTCTGAACATGTCTTACATGAAGACTTTGAGTCAAGGTACCATTGAACTGCCCTACCATAAGTATCTTTAGTTCCATCATAGAATATCTGAAGATAATAAATCTGGAGATTTACTACACATAAATCATCCAGGGACCACACTTTTCCATGATGTCCATGTGCTCAAGTAGTTCTGCAATTGTCTCAAATACAGGATGTTCATTTGGATTTCTCCTGATGGCCACTGAACATTAGTGGGATAGGATCTATTAGGACATGAGGGGGGAACAGAATCATGTCCTTAAGACATAGATCACTGCTTTTAAAGCCTGTAGTCTTTCCTCTGTAAAAATCCAACATTGAACACAACTCCACACCAATTTAATTGTGTTGATCATTGCATTGGTTTAAAAATAATCTTAGATTGACTTAGAGAATACCTAACCTTGTTACCTAAAGAAGTCTTAATCACTTCCCTTTCAAGTTTATTTTGTGAAAAAAAATATGATTCAGGAGCATCTTTCTTCCTTTTCTCAATTCTTATTCGATTCTTAACTTTCAGTGCTTATTGGATAATGTTGTAGAAATACAAACACTAAATCCCTGTAATCAGGACAATCTTTGCATTTGTGTTCTATCTCTGCGGCGCTTTAACATGACTTTAATAATAAGCTCAGGTTATGAGTAACTGATAAACCAATAAGTACTAGAAGCTGAGAGAAGATAGTACTCCTTCTTGGGAAAGGATGCACATTCCTCAGTGTTAGTGCCTTGTGAGATTCCCTGAAGAAAAAATGACAAGCAGGCTGACAACTTCAAGTAGACCTTATAATTTTACGATTACCATTTTGTGCATGAGAGCAAAATAAATATACAGACATGAACAGGACATTGTTGTAATAAAATGAAGTTTTCCAGAGAAAATAATTATTGAGTAACAATAAGATTTGTTTACACTTCCTTGGAATTTCTAACTGTTCAAAATACTAGAATGAAACCAACATTGTAAGGATGAGGTACTTGTTTGCTAGTCTTTGAATACAGTTAGTGTTCATCTGCTTCTGAAATACTCCATGCTCTATATAGTTTTGCATTCTTGTGTTTGCAGGTAGAGTCTCAAAAGTTTAGTTTGTAATAAATAAAAAATCTCAGATAAATTTTCATCTAGATGGTACTGACATCCTGATGGCACTCACCCATCTCATGGGACCTTTGATAGTTTCTCATTCCTTGCTCAGCATTTTTTAATAATCAGCTTTTTTAATAATTTCAAATTCCATCCAGATTGTTACCAAATCTTTTATGGTAAGGATCATTTTGTCTAATGCTGCTGTGCTAAGATGTGAAATGAGCAAAAACAGCTTTTCCAAAGAAAATTCTACTCTGGTATTCCATGTCCTATGTTTTGGTTTTCAATTAATCTATCAAGCCGTTTCCTGCCAAGAATAAAGTCATCATCTCAGACTATCTGATTTAAATATTTAAAATCCTGACCAACTTTGAATGTAATACACTTTTAATCCTTTGTTCTTTATCGATTCTCTATAAAGCTATCTCCTGTCTTTCTCACACATGATATCTATCAGTTATTTGTAATAGTTCTTAATGCTTAGCAGTATGTTAAGTAAATGTACATGATTTTATTTGTTATTTTCACACTGTTACACAACGTGCCCGCACCAGATGCAGGTGCCTGGGTGCTGGCAGGGGTCCTGCAAGGGGCGGCCTGTGTGAGGAGAGGCCGGGGCTGCCCCATGCCGAACACAGCTGGTTCCAGCCGGCTCCAGCCGGCTCCAACAGGCGCACTGCAGGGCCCAGCAGCCGCCCTGTATGAGTCTTCCCATGAAGCAATCCAGTACATCATTAGAAATTCAAATTCATAATGTTTTCAGTATAATTTCAGCTCAGTTCCCCCATCTGCACATCTGAGGGTCACAGCACAGATAACAATATTCAAGGAAAAAAAAAAACACAATGCTTTTTATCAGAAAAACAACTTGTCCATTGGCAGTTGGCCAGGTTGGATGGGGCTTTGAGCAACCCGGCCTAGTGGGAGGTGTCCCTGCCCATGGCAGGGGGTTGGAACCAGGTGATCTCCCTTCCAACCCAAACTGTTCTGTGATTCTGTGATTGTATGATTTACTAGTAAGATCTGTATAATAAGTGACTTATTAATGTCTTTTACAAAATTATCCACAAAGCAAATTCAATTCGTGAAACAAAGGCTACAAGTCTGTCTTGCTTCAGATACTTTATTGAAATACATGAAAATAGTAATGAATTACCACTCTGTTACTAGCTACTCCACTTCAAAATCATTAGAGAACATTATTTTCATTATGATCACTGTTTATCATTCACCTTTTACATTGTGTGACTGGGGAAGGAAATGCTCTTCCAAATGCTACAAGAAATCCTTTACATGAACTATGCAACAAAGGAATACCTAGCAATATAGTTTCTTTCTTCCACTACTAATAGGTAGCAATTACAGAAAAATAGAAAAGCAAAATGATCTTTAACATCCCCTCCTTGAGGCAGATTATTAGCAGTGGCTTTCTCTTTGTCCTATCTATCTGTGCTCTCTATTGTTACCTATGATACTGTAGTTCAAGTACTTCTGTAAATCCCCTCTATAGTCTGTCTGTTTATACCTTCAGGCTACAAAGTGATTGGCTGAGTGCCTGGAGAGTGATGCCAAACCTGAAATATCTTCTAGAACTGCTAACTGCAACACACTTGTTCCCACTTCTGGAGGAATGCTTAAATGTTGCCAAGAGGCAGTGGTTTTTTTGTTTGTTTGACTGATTGATTTTAATTTTTTATTTCTTTCAGAGGAACAACACAGTTCTTAGATTTTTGCAAACCTATGCTCTAAACAATAACTAAAAAATGGTTAGGTATCTGGGTCCTAACAATTGCTTACTTGGATGAATAACTGAAAAGGAAATATTTTGGCAAATTGCTACTGATTCAGTTCACTGGAAAAGGACATGTTTTGAGACAAATTGCACCACAGTCACTAATTTATTTGCCCTGTATCTTGTAAATGTAAAGCTTTTGCCTGTGTAAAATATTACTTATTAATATGCAAAAGACTTTTTAAAAACAAAGATTGCCTCTACATGAGTGTAATCATTGACAGTCAAAAGCGTGCACAGCCATTTTGTTGGAACAGCTTGCTTACTCCAAGTAGAACTGTTCTTGTCTTAACACATTGTCAGTAGGCCAAATGCAGCTTAAAACACTCCAAAAATAGCTCAAGTTTTCAGCATGAAAGTACTTCTGTTCTCACACTAAGGTTGGCTGCTGCTGCTTAAGTACCCTCCTCTTCATCTCATTCTTCTTTTTTTATGATCATTGTTTTGCTTTGTTTTGTCACTTTCTTTTGAGCTGAGAAGATGTTATCTTTGAGAAAAGGGCTGCTCTGTCTTCTAAAATATTTTCACACAGACTATCTAATGCTCTGTGTTCTACGTCTTCATTCTTTCCTTACTGTCCTTAAGCTTTCAGGAAAGCAATTAAATCAAGAAGAAACATATGTCTTATTTTTAAGGCCTGTGTTCAGCAGCCCATCATTTGAAGCAGTAGAAGTTCTGCCTAGAGCTGATTACTTCTTTGGGGGTTCACAGTTCATCAGAAAATGGAAACTGTAGGTCTGCTCTGAACCCCCATGCAACTTAGCTCCAGAATTTCATTAATAGGAAATCATTAGCAATCATTAACAATCAATAGCATATCACTAATAGGTCTCTCCTGAATGTATGTGAATTGTGTTGTTGGATTTAAAGCATGGGGTGGAAGTATGGAGTGGCATTTTTTATAGACAAGAACTCGCAGTAATTTGAAAAGCTGTTTACTGATACCCTGGCCTTACCACAGATCCCCAAAGAAAGACTGTCTATTTCAAAGACCTCATTCAAATTATAGAAATACTACTGTCTCTTAAAAAGAGGCATTCTTACTCCTCTTTCTACACAAAGTATTTTTTTTTCCTCTAAACGCATTTATGGAAGTTGTGGATTTATTTATATCAAAACTTTTAATCAAAGTGATGCAACATGCACAGTTCACTCCAAATGCCTAAAATCTGGCAAAATTATCAACAGATTAATATAGCTTTAGAACTGGAAGCATTAGCCAACCTGCACTCTATCTGTCAATATCTGCACTAATCATAATTACAATTTGTAGCATATAAATTTTATATGAAACACCACTAGGAGCTATATGACCTTCTAAACATCATTTTTTTTCAAATCCAGTTATTTCTATATTCTGTCCTTCACATACCCATAAATATGACTAAGTGGGCTATTCTGAGCACTCCAGTAGTAACCAGGTCCAGGGTATGTATTCAGAAAAAACATTCATAATATCAAATGCCTCTCTACAAATTTTACTGAATATTTCAGGTGGAAAGAGATCATTTGCCTGCAAGTAATGTTTTCGCCTTTTTTTTTTTTTTTGAATTGTTAGATAAATTCATAGGCCCCAGAAGTATTCTGACATGTACAAGGGGTAATGATCTAGGAAAATTGAAAAGTGTGATACTGATTAGGCAAATAAAAAAAGATATCTCAACTCTGCATGAGTCATTACCAAAAGGTCTGATAATGCACTCAAAGCATTATCCAGTGACAAACTTTTAGCAATGGAAATTTAGAAGGATAAAAATAGAGGAACAAACAGAACTCATAATTGTATAAAAGTAGCAATAAGTTTCGTACTGAAGCAATAATAATGGAAATAAATCTGCCATCTTGTAATCTCACTGATGTGGACAACCCTTTCACTGAAGGAAGATGTAAATGGAAAACTACATTCATGCTGAAGGTGCTGTGAGTTACAAAGATTGAAATGAAAACTGACTTTCCACTTTGACAGTAACCTCATTGGGGTCAACAACTTTCATCTCCCCTGTTCTCTGTAGTTCAGGTGCTACCTAGTTATTTGCAGCTAACCAGCTGCAATATAAGATCAAAAATCTCATGTGGATACTTGACTACTTTATGAAGAATGGATGGGATGAAGTATTGCTGTATAATGTGACTGATTTCCCAATTGTAGACAGTACTCCAGCAAACTATTTCTTGATTTTTCCTAGGAATCAGAGTGAAGGAGCACTGAAGAATAGGATAGGGTAGGACAGGAAGGATAATTTGTAAGGAGTAATATCTTCTTAAAATGGAGATGAAGAGAAAAATATCCTGTAAATTATGAAAAATAATTCTTCAAAGAAAAGTGGTAGAAAGTCTATAGAATCAATGAACCAGTTTCAGGATAATATAATTATAGTCAGTATAAGCTTCTAAAAGTATTAAGCCATGATAAAGCAATGCCACTAGCAGTAACTTATATCTTTATTAATTATATGAACTTATCTTTGAAACCTATTAGAAATATTAGTTTTACTTCAGGTATACCATTTTTTATCAGCTCACCTCGTGAGATTAATAATAATTTTCTAGCGTGTGTATTAACGTTATTGCTGCACGTAGCTTCTGTCTTCTAGCCTCAAGTGTACATTACCTAACCAACTCTGTGGGAAAAATGAAGTCTCTTTTGAAAGTCATGGCTCTGTGAGTCATTGGCAGTGCTGTTTCATTGCAAAATACTGAGAGAAAATTATATTGCGTAGTTAGAAATACTCATTTAGGGTGTATTTCCACAGACGTGTTTTATTATGGCAGATAACAGCTTAGAAGAAAGGTAGGGATACAGAATCTAGGCATTCCCACAACTCATTATCCTGCAAATACATGGATTACCACAGTGCAAAAGAAGCAAGTGTATTCAAGAGCAGTCAACAAATCTCTGTGTGAATAGTTACTGTGAGAGGCTTGAAATGAGGAAAGTTGAAAGCAACTTTTGTGCTGCTCAAAGACTCATTCAGGCATGTAGAGGGTGAAGCTTCATCTCTCCAGTTTAATAAACTGGTTCATTTTTAATTAAGCAATAAGATATGGTAGGACATAAACTGTAACTGCATTAATTCATAGTTAGTGTGCTGCTGCTAGCCATGAGGCTGAAGGATAAGTCACTATCAATGCAACTGGTCATGAATTATCACCACTGAGGGTTCATTTTGGAGTGTCTTATGGCCACTGTAAAAATGTTATTATTTAGAAAATATTTATATTGTTAATTAAAGGTGTGCACAAATACAGTTTCCTTTTAAACCATGCTCAGTTTATTCTATTTTTTAAAGTCTATACATCTATTCAGCAGGGGAGGAGTTCACCTCTCCCTGCAGAAAGCACATTTACAATGAAAAAAGTGGCAATAGGAGAAAGGAATAATAACTGCTATTTTCCATTCTGCTATTCCAGCATCTTCAGTTTCTTTCTGAAGTGTTTGTATACAGAATTATCAAAGCTGTGGAATAAAAAAAAAGCAGTGGTTGTAAAAGAATTTAGATAAATTTTGGAAGTTGAAAATTCTTAGTTCTGAACAGGGAATCAGAGTCTTCTTTCTGTCTTGCAGGAATACAGAGTAAATCCCTTGCAGCACAGCAGGATAAGTCCCTTGGCTTCAGAGAGCTGCTCAGTATTCAAGTAAGAGAAAAGATTCTGTCCTAATTACTAACTAGAATATAATGAAGTCTGCAGGGCATTTACCTGCTCCTCATCTCCTCACCTATTGCAGATTTCAGGTGTGCCATATAGTGGATTGTGGGCACACTCAAACTCCCACCAACTTCCCTCTGAATTAAATCTCAGCCAGCTTTGGTCCAACAGTGCTGTAGTCCTGTCACCACAGTGGGAGGCTCTTTATCCTGCCCATGAAGCACCAATGTTATGAAAAATGAAAATCAACATTTAGTAACATGGAAGAAGGCATATTGTTCTTAGTAGTCTTTCAGTAAAACCCTTATATTTTATTTTAAAATAGAGGCATGCTTTACTAAAACCAGAAATTTAATGTAGGTTAATGATAGAGGTGGACAGATGAAAACATACTAACAAGACAAACAAACATATTAAATAAATCTTTTTTTTTTTTTCATCCATTCTTGCAAGTTCTGTACTAATTATAGTTCTTTTCATTACCATTCTTCCTTTCCTTTTCTCATTTTTATCAGGTTAGTACCCAACGAAAGAATTTCTGGCTTATTCTTCATTTCAGAGGGGGCATGTTAGCACTGAGACAGGTCCTAATAATATAAGTTGGCAACAAGTTATGTATATAATATCATCAAAAGTCAATTTCTGTGATAATATGAGACCAAATGTATGGAAATACAGTGCATTTGAAGCACATTGCATAATTAGATTTCTTTATGCTGGTGAAAACCAATTAACAACACAATGGGATATCATACAATGCAACCGCCCCATCCTGTAACAAAGTAATTATTGTATCTCTTCCAAACATTATTTCAGGATATTCTTTTCCATATGGTATATGAAAGAAAGTCATTGGCAGTGTTGAGTTGCTACATCTGCCAAAAATGCTCTTTGTTAAGCAGTAATTCAAGGAGCAAATAACTTTTTATGTGTAATTAGCTGATTGAATGACCATGTGAAATAGGTGAATTTTATTGTTAATGAATAATTCATGCCTGTGTATATGTTATTGCTACTAGTTTTGTTTAAAGTACTATCTTTGAGATAGCTGAGAAAGATAGTTTTTATTTTTATTTTTTATTAATAGTGCCAAAGTGTGGAAAACAATATAGAAGTGCAGCAATATCTACTAGAAGTACCAAGGTACTTCTATAGTATGAAAACTGCACATCATGTGCACTCTAAGGGGTTAAGTGATCCATTGTCTTCACAGGACAGAGAAGCAACTAGAAGTAGGAACTCCATTAAGGAGAGCACTTATATGCTCTCATGATCACATGGGCTGAAAGTATCATTCACCACTAGAGCTCTCCTCTATAGTGTGAGTTTGGTCTGTTGACCCAGTTTTAAATAAACATTGGATTTTAACTAAGCCACAAATATGCTGGAGTTTTAAATGATTAAATGTACTTTTAGAGATCTCAGAAAGAAGGACATTGATGATTGTATTCTGTCTTGTAAGAATTCGGAAAGACCCAACAAAAATAATCCTGCATAGCTCAAAAATGATCAAAAATTAAACTCACTTCACATAGTCCTTAACAACCTAGTCATCATTTATTTCTCCCCCTCTTAAGTAAAACCTAAAAAACAACCAACCAACCAACAACAACAAAAAAAA
>VXAA01000565.1:58876-83322 GCA_013399115.1 Anseranas semipalmata
TTTTTTTTTTTTTTTTTTTTACTTTTTCTGTTTAAAAAGCTTCAATAATCAGTAGAAACAAGGAATGACACATCAACAATAGGCTGGCTTATTGAGAAACAGTTGCATTTTGCTGGGTAACAAAGCCAATTTATCCTCTAATATTTTATTAATATTCTTACTGTACAGTGAAAGGCATCAGTACATCTCAACTGTCTGTCTCTCAAATGGTCAACACACTAATGGTGGTAAGTGCTACTAGTCATAAGCAGAATACACCAGGCTTAACTGTCTAGGTCAACCTTAAAATTATTATTTAAAACACTGATTTGCACATTTCTGCAAGTAGAATTGTAGAAGAAGGTAGAGCTATATTCTACCTATACAAAAAGCAATGAGACCAGCTAATAGCTGAGTTTCGACCTGGAATTACTAGATTGGACTGGATTTTCCCCACTGGTGGCCTATATTAAAAGAGATAACTGAAAGATGCTATGTAGCAACACCGAGAGCCACCACATCTGACATATTCCAGTTTAAAAGAAATGCATTTTATTGACAGGAAATTCTGTGTCAGCTTAACGATTTCAAATGAAAGGGTTTATTTTTGAGTGAAAAATATTTTGGTTTGACCTAAAATCTGTATATGATCTGTAAAGAAAGTAGATAAGCAAACATGTAAATAATATTCAGCTAAATATGCTAAACATAACTGTTTCATCCTGGTTAGTGGAGATATTTTAGATTTTAGAATCTTAAGGATTAAACTCTAAAGAAAAAAAAATTAAATTGCTATATATATGTTTGAAAAACAGATCAATAGTCTCTAGTTCTGCCTACTCTTCTTGTTAATATCTCATTCAAAGACCGTTTATCAAATTCAGTTCCCAGTGTCACTAACATCCAGCAAGAACATTTTTTTTTGTGAGATTATTTTTGTGCATTATCACACAATTCGAAGATACCAGGATCAGTTCCATCAACTACATCTGTGTACTTCTAGCCTTGTGAATCTTTAATAAGTTTGTCTGGTGCTCAGGCAATTTTTTTATAGCCATAACAGGGTTTGACTTGGTTTCTTTGTTTGAGAAGTATACCAATGTGGAGAAAAATGATCATTGATAACCAGCCTTGTAATGACAGTGGCCCAAATGGGTATTTAAAAAACAGTCCTTCTGTTTATTGTCTATGATCACTTTATATATAAAACATAAAATGTTTATGAAAGAATATTAGATTAATTGTAGCTCATAATAGCAAGAAGAGAAAAGTAGGGAGGAGGGAGATGGAACTGGAAAAAAAAAAAACTTCAGAATTCTGAAGCAATCACGTGAATTTTAATAAAGGTGAGGACAATCTAATGTGGCACTGCTTCTTCACAGACATTTTAGCTTTCAAATTAGCTGACGCATGCAGCATGGTATGCTTCTCTAAGGCTGCAGAATAGCCACATTAATGTTCCAACATCTTTAAAATAAAAAATCTGCAAAATTATTCACTTGCCATGCATATTGAATATTAATGACATTTAATACTGCAGTTTATTAACCTTTTACATTAGTGGTCAGAAATGAAACATTCTGGGAAAAAATGCATGACAGAAGAGAAAAATGTTTCTGACGGCTATTGGGCTCCATTTGACAGTTAATAAAAACCATCAAGCCCATATTATGTTAGATTAACCAAGATCTGGATTCCACTTGACAAGTCATTATTATTAAAGGCAAGTGGAGGGTATTTTCAAATACACCCTGGAGTGATGCATGTTAAAATATGTATGGCAAACTCTTGAATGTCAAGGACATTTTGTGCAGTGTATAATGGAAAACTGCATGTAATGTGCAGTTTGGGAACTATTTTATGTACCTCTGAAGACCTCAAAGCATCACAATGAATGTTTTATTGAAAGCTGTCATACTCAGTGCTGGGACTAAATATTGCAGATATTTATGAATAGCCATCCGTTTGGCAACACAGTGTTTCTGCTAAAGATGAGAAAGAAATGAATGTGACTAAATGACCCATCTCTGCTTTTCTGTATCTGTTAATTGCATCACCTGTGTTATTCTAACATGTTAATTTAGGACTATGGCTTTCATCTTAATAGTCTTGTACATTATTAAATACACCAAAAGCTTTCTAATTTTGCCATCAGTGTTGTATAAATACACCATTTCCCAAAGCTCAGTTCTCTCATCATCCATTTTTCTGGTCTGTCTCTAGGTTTGTTCTATTGATGAGAATTATTGTTATTTTACCTCTCATTTCCAATTATGTTTAGAGTCAGGCTAGGATTTAGGGAGATCTTACGTGGTGAATCTAAAATAAAAAATAAACAATGTTGTAGTAGTCTAGGAACTGAAATCTTATAAAGAAAAAACTTATTCAGCTTTGTAGTCAGTGTCTTTAAAAGAGAATCTCCCTCATATTTGTTGCAACATTTCTGATTCATTAAAGGAATAGCATTACCATGAACAAAATTGTACTATACTGAAAGCAAGTTTGCAACACATAATCTCCTATGGTGTGCCCACCACCTTTGAGTCTGTATCTCCTCTCAATATAAAAGTAATGTAATTCCTCAGTAAGAGGTAAAATAGTAATGAAAAAAAAATCCACAAAGATTATTCTACAACACGGCAGTATTTGATGCTGATTTTTATAGTTTTCGGTTTGCTTCTAATTCCAAATGTGTTAACCTCTATCAGTCTCCAAGTAACTGTGATCTACCAATGTTTGTCCAGAGAGGATGTTCATTTCTGAACGAACCTTAAGCAAATGATCTTTGTGTGTTTGGTGCTGAATGTCATCAATCTACTCTTGGAATAAGAGAAACTGAAATTTAAAAAGTGATGAGCAGAACAAAGACCACAGGTGAAAATTATCATGAATTAATGTGTATCTGGTGGTTTCTAGGATATATGCCTGCTAGAAGGAATAAAGACTGCAGGGCAGGGCAAAGAAAAGTGCTTCCTCCGCATGAAAAATGTAAGACAGTAATGATGATTTTTCAATATGTCCACAGCTAATTCTTGCTTTTGTACTGCCTTTTATCATGCCTAGAGATGGACCATGAAAAGAACATTAATATTATTCTTTTCTGTGTATGATAGTGTCTTCATATCTAAATTTATACAATTTCCTGTAATTTGCTACAGATTTTGCAAAGCTGTAATACAAAGCTTATTGATCTCTGTTATCTTCATGAAAAGATCACCTTATGTTTGTAATGGGAGAGGAATTAAAAATAATCCCACTTATTATACCATTTATAATGAAAACAAATTCATTACCTTACTGAGCTTATTCTGTTCAGTTTAGGATTTGCAGAAATCCTATCTATGATATAATTTACTATACTGATATGAAAAGGTACCATGCTCAATGGCAGATCTTCTTGACTCAATATATTCACTGAAATTTCATTTGATATATATAAAAGACAATGGCACTCATTCATTAGGGGTGAAATTCTTAGCCAATAGGAAATTATGTAGCTTTATTGAAATAAATGTCCTTGTGCCAATTCAACACCACCTGAAATCGTATAATACTTCAGAGGTCATACAAAATTGGTGGAAATACTACAGAATAAAGAGTATACATTCTCCTACTGAGTAACCCTTGTAGGTATAAATTTCTTATTGTCTGGGGCTAAGGCCAGTGGAGTTGCTTTGCTCTGACAGCTGTTATACATAGCCATTGTCAGCCTGTCCTAATTTCTTCTACAACTTTTACTGCCATTTGAATTTGCTGTTGCCCAGGTCTAAGAGAGGACTGAAGGGTGTACTAGGAACGGTAGGCACTCATCTTGTCTTTCTAACTTGATTTCCATTTTCTTACTGAGCAGTTTTGTCTGAAAACGTGTAACATTTTAATTTATTAATATTCCTAGGTAAATACTGTTAACATTCAGATTGAGATAGCAAAAATGGTATAAGGAAGTGTTTGAAGGAGAGCTATAATTATCCCCCAGCTAATCTTTATCATCCCATTTTCAAGGTTAAGACTTTAGGTACAGGCATACAGAGACAAACCATTTAGTTTAACACCTTATCTCCCATTATGGCTCATAATAAGAATCTTTGAGGAAAAAAAATACAAAACTGAGAGGAACTCTAGAGAGATCACATTTCAAGTTTTCCTCAATTGTTTGTTTAGGAACTTCGTCAGTAACAGGTTTCATCTGGACAATTATATTTAAGATCAATGGGTTTTATTCCCCATGAAGTTATTTAATCCTTTTTTTTTTTTTTTTTTTGTCAAAAAGAACCAACAAACAAACAAAAAAGAAAACATTGAAAACCTTTTATTTGTTTTAAAACCAATGATAAAAATATCTCTTGTAGCCTAGTTTCTCTGTTATGAGAAATAGAAAGTAATCGTTCTTTATGCACCTTTTCCAGACAGGCATAACTGTACAGACCTTTCAAAAATCCTCCTAGGTCAATTGTTTTCCAGGCTAAAGAAAACTTCTCTTGTGAAAGCTATACTGTACTTCTAATTATCTGTCTTACTCATCTCTGTACCCTACTCATTCTACTGAGTAATCTTTAATAGGAGGTGACCAGCATTCTGCATGGCTTTTAAGTGTGAGCACAGTATGAATTTGTAAGTGATATGATGGTAATTTGTTTTCAAGTTCCTTCATAACAATTCCTAACATTCTTTATGATTGTTGTTTAGCTTTCAGCAGTACAGCCGATAAAGAATGATTCTAAAACTTCCTTCCTGAGCCAAAATAGCTGATTTAGGACTGTATATGTAGCCAAAATTTCTTTGTTTTCTCACGTGTGTTTCTCTTCATTTGCTGGTGTTGTTTTTTAGGTGCCATTTTATTGACCAGTATCATGAGATTTTTATTTTGGAATGATAGAATATCCCGAGTTGGAAGGGAGCCACAAGGATCACTGAGTCCAACTCCTGGCTCCACACAGAACCACACAAAAATCAGACTACATGTCTGAGAGCGTTGTCCAAACGCTTCTTGAACTCTGGCAGGCTTGGTGCTGTGACCACTGCCCTGGGGAGCCTGTGCCAGTGACCCACCACCCTCTGGGTGAAGAACCTTTTCCTAACATCCAGCCTGAACCTCCCCTGTCACAGCTCCATGCCGTTCCCTCGGGTCCTGTCGCTGTCACCAGAGAGCAGAGCTCAGCGCCTGCCCCTCTGCTCCCCTTGTGAGGAAGCTGCAGGCCGCCATGAGGCCTCCCCTCAGTCTGCTCTTCTCTGGGTTGAACAAACCAAGGGACCTCAGCTGCTCCTCATACGTCTTGCCCTCCAGACCCTTCACCATCTTTTTTGCTCTCCTTTGTACACTCTCTAATAGTTTTATGCTGTGCCTGATGCGCTCCAGGATACACTTGGCCCTTTTGACTGTTGGTGCACACTGCTGGCTCATATTCAACTTACTGTTGACCAAAACCCCCAGATCCCTTTCTGCGGGGCTGCTCTCAAGTCTCTTGTCCTCCAGTCGTACATAAATCCAGGATAACCCCTTTCCAACTGCAGAATGCAGCACTTGCTCTTGTTGAACTTCGTGTGGTTGGTGATTGCCCAGCCCTTGTCAAGACATTTGTCAAGATGTCTCTGCAAGGCCTTTCCACCCTCAAGGGAGTCAACAGATCTTCCTAATTTAGTATTGTCTGCAAAGTTAGTTAGTATACTTTTGAGTCCTACCTCCAGATCATTTAAAAAAACATTGATGAGAACTGGCCCTAAAATTGAGCCCTGAAATTATGTTAATTTGAAATTATGTTAATTTGAAATTGTTAAAAAAAAATATTAAAAATACATATTTTTTGTCATTAGAAAATATTTAGATGTCAACATTCACAACTTTAGATCACTTAGGAATTTACTAAATAGCTGAGGTTTCAGTACAGATATTTTTGAGTTATTCTGGTGATAATACTCTTTACCCATAAACTCTATTTGTATACACTGACCTTTTTTGTCTGGTCTTTGTTTCTTGTATGTGGACAGTTATTAATTCATAAGAGTCCTTCTTGTTATGATGTTAATTTCTTGAAGAGTTTTTAGCAAGGACCTTTAAAAGTTTTTGAAAAGCCATGTTTCTTATGACTATTTCTAAATTGTTAGGTCTAGAATAATTCTAGTCTTTCTGACCTGAATGCTAGATAAGTATGGCTAAGCCAACATACTAATTTTTGTATTCCTTCTCTTCAGTTCTTCTTTTTCTCTTGTCTAACATTACACTTGAAGGTTTATAAAGTCACACAGTTGTCAAATTTACAAGGGGCTTAGAATTTATAAGTTATCCAAGAGGTCTACACTTAAAAAAAAAAAAAAAGACTGTAAGAAATGGACAGTGGACTCAAGCTAAGTCTTCAAATTTAATGAAAAGTATAAATCAAATATAGTCTCATGACTGTCATCATCCATTACAACTACAGTGTGAATGGCTAGTGTACTACTCAAATAACACACAAGAATGATGTCTTGATACTATACGAGGGTTTTGGAAAGTATAGTGAACTACCTGCATACTGGATGAAGTGTAATTTAAGGAATTTTATGGTAAATATTGTGAAGAATACTTCGTATCATCAAGTATGCAAGCTATCTCTGGCATATGCTGGACAAATTTTCTAGACCTTTACTATACATGCAAAATAACTTTGTAAGTACTCTGGAGATTTACATTCATTGAAAAGTTTATAAGTACTGGTAATTATCCTATAAATTAAACATTTACTGAGTTTCCTTTTCTATGTGATTCCTGCTAATACTTCAGGGTAACACTTGAGGTACAATATAGCATTCCTGATGATTTTTCAATTTTGGTACTTTTTTAAAAAAAATACTTTGGGATTGGCCCTGACGTCTTTTAACTAGTCACAATTTCACATATTTACAATCCTTTATTTTGATATCATATACAATTTTCAATATATAGTATTGCTCGATCAGGTTTACTGCTTTCAGATTTTATTTCATATATATACTACTCTCTATTTCCAATCTATTCTTAAACTTTTTAAAAAAACTTTTCTTTTTTGTATTTTGTATAAAGGTTACCTTTTTAAAAGTCTAATCCATCATTTCAAAATAGAAAATTACTGACTAGTTATATATTTACTTTTACATAGACACGTGGACATGCAGAGTATATATGTAGAAATAAATGTAATTTAACAGTCTCTCTCTCTCTCTCTCTCTGATTGTTTTTAGAAATTAAAAATTTGTTTCAGTGGGGATTATGTGCTTTTGCATGCTATTTTTTTTTTTTTTTGGAAGTCAACAAAGCACCCTTATTCTTCACTTGTTATTTGTTCTCATAAAAAATTAATGTTTTCTCATGGCATTTCAAAATATTGTCTGTCTTATATGTCATAGTCATGGTATGCAAAAGCTGTTAAAAGTCCATGGGGAACTATACAGATATACAGACAGAAGCAAATATTTTACTTCACTACTCCATCTCTGGATCAGCCAGAAATCATCTAAAATGTCCCAGGTCTCATGAGGCTTTTAACTGGAAAACGGAATTGTCATCTTTTTCTAAATCCAAAGTTCATAATATATTTATCTGTGCTCTGTCAATCCATATATCTACCAATCTGCAGTGTTTTCCTATGGTAGTATTCATTTATTTTCAGTATCTAATTTTGTTTAATATTCATGTTTATGATGGTAAAAGACCTTGCATATTAGCACAGGTTAGATTGTGTTGTTAGATAAAAAGGAATGATATCAGAATAACAAGTGCAACAGTAAGATTGTATTAAAACAACAACTCCTTTGTCCATCCTTCACACTATCCTTGCTCTTTCTCTTAGATTTTCCACAGTCTTAGATTTGACTGAGCTGCTGCAGTTACGTGCACTTCTATTAAATGCCTTATTTCTATAAGTTATTCATTCAGTACTGACCTTTGTAATAAAACTCTTAAAATGAGAAATGTAGCACATATTGAAATTACAGAGCTGTTATTCGTAACACTTCAGTTACCATATTCAGAGACTTTTAAGGAGCATAATAGCCCTTAGATGGTCCAGCATGATTAAACAACACACAAAATGCTGAAATATTAGAAAAACTGAAAGAAAGACTATTCTTTGAGGCTCGTGATATAATATTTTACTTCTCTTAAATTTAAATTTAAATGCAGATGTAAAATCTTGAACTTTAAAGTCATCATAAATAGGATAAGAATCAATGTAAATATAAAGGAATAGAAATATAAAGAAGTGTCAATATAAAGAAAACTATGACAAGTTTTAAGGTTGAGTTCTCATAGCCATTTTTTATTCCATGGTTAAAAGCATGGCAATTGCATGGTAGAAACAAACTGATTAATTTAGCATACTCAGTATTCTCAAGTTGTAGAATAATAGCCTACTCTAAGCATCATTAAAATTCTTTTAATTAAGGGGAAAGAGTTGCAGTTCCTTCTGCAATTTAAAGGACTTCATTAAAATACTATGCATGTTATGTAATTTTCTTTTTTTTAAAATTCCTACAAGAAATATTTCTGATAAAGGCATTTAGATGTCAATACTTTGTCTTCTGAGACTGAGTCTTCTTAATTAGTAACTTGTCCTGAAACATGTGGGAGAGTAGCATGAAACCAGAACAGAATGTACAAATCTGAAAATATTTCTGGGTCAGTCTGAGACTAGACACCAGATGAAACTCATGAAGATCCTTGCTTTTGAACTCAGTAATACTTATGACATTTAATCAGTGCCCTCTACTTGGCTTGAGCAGACCTCATATACACTCTTTCAAATAGGACTACATGCCCAGAATAAATACAAATCATGCCAATAGCCTTCTATTCTGCACACTAAAAACAATGGAGAAGAAGAATAATACAATGTAAAAGCTTTTTTTTTTTTAGATTCAAGTTATATAAAAATGTCTGTATCTATATATCCATAATTTTATAGACATATTCAGTTTTTTGTTTTTTGTTTTTTTTTTTTTGCTAGTGTTCTAAAACCAGGCAAAACTACTGTGACAAAAGAACTGAGGTCTTTCAAATACAATTTTTCAGCTGAAACTGGCTGAAAATGTGAATAATTATGATTGAGACAGGTAGTTTATTTTAATTGTGGAACTGTTTCGAATACAATTTCCTATACATATAGGAAAATACTAATTTAAATATTTATTGCATAATAGGCAAAACCAAAACATAGAAGTGAACCTTGACCAATTTTCTTTTCATGGATCACTTGCACACATTCTAGGTAAGAGAAGAGCTTTGTCTAGAGCTTGGTATATATAATCTATTCAGAGATTTTATGTGTTAAAGTTTGTTCTTTTGAAGGTAATTTTAAATCATTGTCCTTAACATGGTCTACATATTGTCTACATAAAATAGTGCAAAATCTTTGAATTTGCTTCTTATAAAGATGCAGAGATAAAATAGGTGACTTTGAACTCAACGTGGGATGAAGAGGAAAGAGCATGCTGAATTCAACATTACCTACCATTTGCAGTTAACTTACAGAATTAGTCTTCTGTCTGATATTCAGAAGACAGTCATGGAAAAGAGAGTCCAAGTGATTATTTACTTTTTAGTTTTCTGTTTTTTTTTTTTTTTTTCCCAAATAAATAATTTCCAGATAAATTCTACCTACAAGTGACATTTAAGGCAGAGCAGGATCAGCAGTCTAGTTTGATCTGAAGCTCTGGCAGTGTAAGAGAAAAAGCCCAGGACCTCCAATGGAACATTCAAAGCTTCCAGCTTCCTGTCTATGTCTTGGTTTTCTGCCCTGTTACCAGGATTTCTTTAGATGGTCATTACTCACTTGTCAATGCAAGTCATTCTCCAGGTTTTGGCCTGGAGACACACAAGATGTCAAGAACAAGTATGCATGACATAAGCCCTTCTCTGTCTTCTGGTCTCACATGCTTGGTTACACTATTTGAAAATGGACAGTATTAGCTTTTTTTATTTTGCCAGAAATTTTCACCACCTGAAAACTTCTTGCTGTGTAAGGACTCTTACTGTTTAGTCGTTGAGGATGGATGCTTGGTTGCTGTTGCCAATGCAGTGAGCACTTACTGGGAGAAGATATACTGTGTGGTGGATAAGACAGGAATGACTGAAAGTCAGGGAATCTTACAGAGTGTGGCTTCATTCAGTTCCTGCTGAGCAGAAATGGCACCAGCACTTGTTTTGATATACACATTTTAATAAACTACATGCAAAGTAATGTATAATACTTTGCTGATAGCTGTATTAGTGTTATTGATGTAGAGCTTCTACAAATATAAATGAAAGGAATCCTAATTTAATAAATGAACCCTCAGAAAAGAAGTTAGTTACAGGTATAACATGGTATAAAACTTCAAAGTTTCCATGAGAGTTATGGAAGCCACACCATTTCAGAAAATCTTCTAGGCATGGTGCTAAAAGGAAGCATGTTGAACACTAAGAAAATAGCTGTTTGTCACTGCTAACAATGTAAAAAGGGATAAGAGGAGCTTTCGTGTTTTATTTATACTCATTTTTCATAACATTTACATGAAGAAGGAGGAGGAGAGCAGGGAAAGACAGATAAGATTCTGCCAGGAACCAAATTGTCTCTTAAGCAGCTCTGAAAAAAAGACATGTTTACAGCTGAGATTTGTTGCAGTGCATTCCCTTGTTCAGCAGACCATACTAGGCTGTAAATATGGAAACAGATAACACAGCAACTGAAGAAAAGCTGCTAGCAGTTTTTGACTTGATGAAAAAATAAACAATTGGTTCGATTTTTGGTGAAAAAAAAAATGTTAACACAGGCTTTCTGGTTTCTAAAATCTGTGACCTGTGATACCAGTTTCCAAACAATGCCACAGGCTAAAAACTGGGATCTGATCTATTCCAGCAGTACTATATCATTGTATTCACATGGTGCATCGGTACAGTCCAACAGCCAATTCCTGGCAAGGGCTCCTCAATGGTACGCTTCTCTGTAGCTTCTTTCCTCAGAAATAATCATAACAATGGCTATATTAAACTAATGCTGCATTTACAGCTGTAGTGCTGTAAACACCCTACTAACAGCGTTTCAGCATGTCTGCTATATTCTGCTAATGTTCTACAGAAATATTGCAGCACTGATACCTGGTGGCAAATGGACCATCCATTCTGACTTTGTCATGCTTTATCTGTTTATCTGACTTGGCTATGGTTGTTTCCTCCTGGTTTCCAGGGGATGTAGCCTGGCCAGGACTTCTGTAGCTGGAGAACAGCATTCCTGCGTCAGATTTCAAAGGGGGTCCCAAATCTGTACTCGTGTACCCTCAAGTCTGTATTGTAGTCAGACCTCTGCTCTGACACTAGCTGGAAACCATAGAGCCCACAAGGGAGGTAACTTTGGCTGGAACTACCTGTCAGGACAAGTGGCCCAAGGTCATCACTGTTTCTGGCCTCCTGTGTCTGCAAAGTGGAGAGACCTAAATTCATAAGTGAATTCTTTACAGTGCCACCATATAGGTGATGTTGGGCTGACAAATGAACAGGGAGTTCTGCCATCACAGGCTGCTACTGGATGCTTGAATCTCATACTAGAGTCACTTGGATATGTTTTGTTTCTTTCCTAGCCAATATAAATATATCACAACTTTTTTTTTTTTTTTTTTTTTTTTTTTTTTTTTTTTTTTGAGGTGATCAGAAGACAGGCAATTTATCCCAAGTTACTGAACTAAATGTCCTGTATTGGTCTATAGTGTTAGTATATGCCACAGGTTTTAACAAAGTCCATAATACCACTATTCATTAAAGACTTTCTAAATGTGTCTTGCTTTATTTTTAGGTCCTTTCAATTCTTGAATGATCTTCATGATTATTTTTAGTTTGAGAGGTCCAAATGATGAATGGCTGGCCAGGAAAAGACAGGTAGGTATTCTCTAACCTTTTCTCATTCAAAGGAGAAAAGAATACTTATGCACTGAATACTGATTCATATGTGACCAAATCTCAACCTGAAAAGTGAATTAGGTGACACAGCATTTAATGCCCAAAGTTGAGTATAGAACTGTAATTTACTTGCACTTAGACAAATACAGGAATGCAACAAAAACATTATAACTGATTAATATCCATGAGTAACTGGAAAGAGTCATTGCCGAGTTTCGCACCATATGAATAACGACACAGTCAGAGAGCAGCTAGCAATCTTTTTACATAGCCTGTTAATCAATTAAGAAAATATTATTAAACATTTCCATAGCCACAGCTTTATTAGTAATATTTTTAGCAACTTGAAAATATTTAAATAAACCTTGTTTGGTGATGCTGAATTTTTAAAGTAAGGTCACATTTTCGGAAGTATATACTTTATCAGATCAATAAATGTAGCAAAAGAAAGAAAGATTAAAAAAATAAAATAAAATGTTATCCCCAACCCCTAAAAATACTGGATTTCCATTCTGTTGCAAAAGCCAATTTAAACTTGTTGAAATCAATTTTTCTGATTGTGACTCAGATACGCTATTTTTGTTTGTGTTTTTTTCCCTTCTTTTTCATCTTTTTTTTCCTTTTTCTTATTTTTATTTTTCCTTTTTCTTTCTTCTTTTGTCTCTTCTTTCATTTTATTTCTTTTTTTTTTCCCTCCACTTTTTCCTTTTTCTCTTTCTATTGGGAGGGTGGGAGTGTTATTAAAACCTGCCTGGCATTGTGGTGTACCTTATTTCCCATTGAGTATGACATTGGGAATGTAGTTTTATTTTGGTAACAGAAAAGCTGACCTTTCTCTGATTGCACTGAATTTAAAATGGAATATTTAAAAAATAAATAAATACAATCAGAAAAAAAAAGAACTGAAGTACCAGAAAAAAAATCTGCCGACTGTATCTTGCAAGGTAGACCAAGACTCAGGGTCTCATAAGTGTACATTAAAATGATAAATTTAATGGAAGCATAGGAATAAGACAATACTTAAGATAATACTTAAGTGTGTTAATTGTAAGTTCTAGATGTTTATAATATGGTGCAACATTTTTAATGCATTGGTATACGTGTGTGCATACAAATGTATATATGTACATACATACATATTTTACACAATTTAAACCCATTTCGGGGGGGAGACCTTTTCAGAATAGAAGTCAACAGAGACAGAGAAATACTTTTGGAAATAAACAGCCTGATTTTGAAAATTATGTTGTCCCAGTTCTTTATATCATCCTCTTTTTATGACAACTAGGGTCTCCCAACCTGCAATCATATTAGTTACCTCCATTTAAACTTTCTAAATTTTCTTCTGTTGACTGCTTTTTGACTAGAAAAAATCTCAAAGCTGTTTTTGAAATCTGGATGGGTATGATATTACTCAACTTTTTTACTGCATGCTTGTTTAATTCTTCAAACTTCAGGCCTTCCCTAATGTGTGACAAAGGAGAAAGAAGCTCAGGTCTCTTGAAAGCTTTATCTTACAATAATTTAATCCTTTTGCCTGAGATTAGCCCACTGAATAAAAATTGTACTGCTCCCACTACTATTGTCCCTTTGGGTTTCTGCTTGTGGACACTGAACTTTTGTAATGTACAAAGAATCATTTATCAGATTTAAGCAAAGAGTAGCTTCCAAACGTTACTGTGAAAGAAATAGGGTCACTACCGTAAACTCTAAGACCTTATTTGATTTTTCAATAGCTCTATATTTAATTTTATTTTTGAAAATTTCTTGCCCATACTTTCTGATTATTGTAAAGGATAAATGCCTGCCCTCTTGAGGTTGTATTTTTTATTATCTATTGTGCCAATTTTCCTTTTTCTACCATGGTCATCTAAGAACTTAAATCAAGAAACAGAGTGCCACATTTTCAAGCCTTTTTTTCCCCATCGATCTGAATCCCTTTTTACCTGCAGTTAAGGAAGACTGCAGATTATCTATTGGCACTTAAAACCTCTGAAAAGCTCCCAATACATTTATCCTCATTAACAGTTGCCTCCGTTATTCTCATTATTAGAGATAGCCCACTAGGGGATCCTTCCCTCCAACTGGCAAGTTCAGTTAGAAAAAATGTCAGTTTTATCATTTTTATTCTGAACTCTACTCATCTTATTTATGAATAGTTCTCACAGAAGTCATTTACAAATGGTATTGCCTATAGGACATATATCCCACTGCTGTTTTTTAGGACTCACAAATGGCTTAAAGGGATCCTATTTTACTGCCTTTCCCAGCAATTTTCATATCAAACATTCTCAAAGTACAGACAAAAATCTATTTAAACTGTTTGTCTCCTGCTAGCTCTACCTCAGCTCTGAGAGATGAGCTGCAGTTCCTTTTTATTTATTAGTACTCCCTTGTAATAAAATGTTAACAGTTTTGCTTCACAAACTATTTACTAAATTTAATTGTCATGTTCATGTTTATTGATTGGAAAATGGTACTATGGTCCTTATTGTTTACATAGTGTACTTGTATCCATGTCTTTCATAGACAGATTTCATTCTAATTCTTAAACATGATACTATGAGGTAATTTAACAAACAGAAGGAAAGTAAAATCAGGAAAAGTAAGGAAAAAATCACAGAGGCTTCATTGCTATCCCCTAATCACAGAGAAAGAACATAAAGGTGCTGGGGTGGAAGTTCAAGGAACCACAGCTGACAGTGCATTTCAGCAGATAAGCAGGTACACAGCCACAGTCTCCTAGCCAACACACAATTAGTAACACAGCATTAAGAGCTACACCTCTCTCTCTAATTAGTCTTCACTTAATCAATGAGTTCAAATGTTATTGAGGTGTGAGAAGGTGAGTGGACAGGCAGCCCATGTTGACTAGGTATTGGATAGGTCTTATTTTCACAGAAAATCAGGTTCTTAAAATGGTAAAAGCATTTGCTGGTTCAGTGAAAATAACTGAGAGTAAAACCATCTTCCCCAAAAGGTGAATGTCCTTGAACTGAAGAAAGCTGTCGTACTTCATTGTGTGAAGATGACAAAGAGAAGGAAATCTATTGATGAATACTTCAAAAATATGACTTAGTCATTCACGGTCTGCCAGAAACATATTTTATCACCTGGATATCTCTAAGGAGTCCAGTACTCTTTAGAAAGAAAATAAAATTCTTGCTATTGTTTTTAAAAACCTGCAGTAATGGGTCTCTTTGTAGATAATGGTACTTTTTGAAAATAGTGGAAGGGGTTAGAAACAGTCTTTTCTTAATGAAGGAGAGGAACTTTACAGCATGATATCAGAAGCTTTGTTTCCAGAAGGATATAAGGCTAAGTTTCCCTTGTCTTTCACTAAATCAGAGATTTCAGGTAATTTGGGGGATAACAAAAACAAACAAACAACAACAACAACAACAAAATAAATAAACAGAACAACAACAACAACAACAAAACCACTATGATGTCCACATCCTTGACCTCTGTCTCTAATAACATTTTCTATAATCATCCATCAGAACAGGTGGCTAGCACCCTGCATCAAAGTCTGAAAAAAAAAAGTCTTTAAGCTCCATAAACGGTCTCTTCACATTTTTTTTTTTGTCTTCTTAGGGCCTTGTTTTGGTTTCTAGGCCAGATTATTTTTCTTTTCTCTGAAATTACTTTCTCACCTTCCTTGTACAACTGCTAAATCTATCTAGTCTCAGTTACAGTGGATTACTTCCTAATCTATTTGCAGCAGATTATTTCTTGACAGCAGAGTTTCATTGAGCTGGCTCTGAAAGCTCTTACAGAGGAAGAAACTCTGGAAACATCATTTTGAGTAAAAGAGAGCTCTTGTCTAGGGAAGGGCCCTGAAGCATGACTTCAGAGAGCTATATAGGGGCCACTGAATGCTCTTTAAAACCCACAACACTCTTCTGCTCTGAAGAATTTACAGTTACAGTATCAAGGTCAAATTCAACATCTAATGTAACTCATAAATTTAGGTCTCTACACATAAATTCCCATATATACTCTAGGCATCTGAGCTCCTATTATAGTTGTTGCAGATACATTTTCCAATTTTTTGAGCTTGATTTGGACAATGGAAATATGTAATCCATTTGTGAGAGTAACTTGTAAGTACCCTTCAGAGCCATCAGATGGAGGATAAAACTTCTTATAGCCCACAGTAATAGTCTGTTTTGCTAGAAATATAATAGTTTATGCTTTTAGTTCTGGCGCTCATTAGTGCAATTCCTATCATATCTGCCAAGAAAACAGCTGCCATATCTGTATTAAATGATATATTTTATGATTTGGGGATGCAAACTAAAATTCTGTGAGATTACTGATACAACCTTGTATAACCAAATTTAATCTAAAAGAAGAATCTCACAGTTTACTGAAAAGGCAATCAATTATTAGCAAACTTTCTGATTAAAAGTTAGTTTAGGTATCCTAAAACTTCTAATTTAGGTGTAGGAGGGGAATATATTACAGTGAATTTTAAAAGTATAGCATTTATCAGACAGGAGCAGAGCAATAAAGAGAGAATAAGAAGCAGACCCAACCTTTGTGAAAACACAAATTGAACTTCCAGGATAACTTCGTGCTTCAGTCTTCTCTCAACCTCTGTATTTTCTGCATTAAGAAATAAAAATTTATAATCTAGTTTCTAACTAAGACTAAGAAATATTAAGGAGGTTAAGGTCTCTAGGCATTAAGGTCACTGTTGGAGTATTCTCAGTTAAATGCAAGTAAACATTTACATATAGAGATATTTTTCAAACAATTGTGTTTCAATTTTCACATTGTGAGAGTCATACAGCCTTAATCAAAGAAGTTTTTACAACATGCAAGATAATAGTCTAGAATAAAAAAGTGCAGCACAGTGTTTTCCAAGGAGGGCCCAGGGAGTGAGATTACCTCAAGCATTTACAGAAGCAAGTTATATTAATGGAGCTGCAATAGCCTATGATATAGTCAGAGAAAGAATACCAAACACTTAGAAAGATTTATGATATTAAGGAAGCCCATACATATGCTTAATAATTATAAAATGTATATTATTTGCACATATCTTTACAATGTTTTACCTATAATAGTTTTATCAATGCATGCGTTTAGTATTATTTTATAATCAGCACTTAAACAAAACAATCACTTCTTAATAACAGTCTATAGTATTTCATCCTGAATTCTAATTATGCAGTTAGAATACCACTACACTGTTTTATGAGACTGTAATTTTGTTCTAGAATGGATAAACTATAAGACCAAGGGACAAATAGGACCACGTGATGAAGGCCTAACAATGATTTCCTCATAAAACAACGCAGAGGAATCAGTCTGTCTACTACACTGAGAGGTTGTGTGATGGTGTGCTCCCCCTCACACACTTTGGCCTTCGGTCTGGCCGTTGCCTTGTTCAAACACTGGCCGATGCACGCAAGGCCTTGCTCAGGCAGATAGCGACCAGTGCACTGCTTACACCCAAGGCCTTGCACATGCAGATAGCAACCACAGTAGCAGCTCAAATGGGTGCTGACAGTCAGATGCCTTGCTCAGCAGCTGAGGGCTAATGGGGCATGTGCAAATAAATAAATAAATAAATAAATAAATAAATAAATAAAACTATTAGTCCATCATCTTACCCCATAAATAGCAAGTGGGCCAAGAGGGTCTTTGAGCTCTTCTGCACTGCAGCTGGCTGCACAACAGGATCTGACCTCTCAAGGTCAGGCCTGCTGCAGAGACCCCTTACTCCTCACGAGAGATTCCTTGCCACAACAGGTCCTCGGTAGGTGATTTATCTCTTTCTAAACTTTGTAACCTTTGCTAAGATTATATCTTAGTTTGATTGTGCATTTATAATCCTTAGACATAAACCATTGACCAAGTCTGGGACTAGGAATGGGTTCAGCCACACCTAAGCTCCTTACCTCTTCAGTTCAAGGAGTTTAGAAAGCAAGCAAGGGGGTCCAGTCTGAACCTCTTGACTCAACAGGAGGGTCTCCCTGACACATCTGGCTTACCCTGTCCTCTATTCAGTAAATAATCAAGTATACCTGGCCATCTCAAATCTTGTTAAGTTGCTGTCTTATTTACAATTAAGCTTTGTTAGAGCATTACATTATATCAATAAATATATTGCTGCTTCTCTCTTACGAGTGAAGTATATAGTTTTATCGGCGACAGGTTGTATCTTTTCATAATGCATAGCCCTGACAATGCTGGGTTCTTCATTTCTGATTCCATAATAAGATGACCTACATATGTCCTGTCACAGCTTTGGTGCAAATGCTGGGCAGTTATGAGGACACTGTGTTCTACATTCCTGCTACCTGCAGAACTGTCTAAGAGCCTCCAAACTTATTTGGTGATTTTCCCCCTGTGCTATCAAATAGATTAATAACAGATATCTTTCTCTTCAAACATGAACAAATGGCACTACAGTTAAGACATCCACAAATCATGGATTTGTTTACACTAAATAATAAATAGAATTAATACTGTTTACCACCTTGAGAACTATTTTAAAGCATTAAGATCATTTATATAATATATGTTCTACTGCTGCAATTTGAAAAACAAGAAAAAGACAAAGAAGGGTGGAGAACTGAAAAAAAAAGAGAAATCTAATCTTTCAATGTGGTATTTGCACCCTGAAGAATTGTGGAATTCAGGGCATACCTCTGTATTTCCTGGTTTGCTTGTTGCTGATAGTTCTTTTTTGTCTACTGCAGCATTCTTAGGAAATAAAGCATCTTACTTTCAAATATTTTTATACTCTAAGATTTTATATCTTAGAAAGAACTGAAATCTCAATTTGTACTTACATTCTGGTTTATGTTCAACAAAAAAAAAAAAAAAAAATCACTACAAGATGCTGTAAGGGTGCATCGAAGACCCAGGGAAAAATGCTTTGACTTCTGGGAGGCTGCTGTCTGTGATTGCTCTGTGTGTTTAGGTAGTTGAGTTGTTCAAACAACAGAAATGTTTATTACATGCAAGACTGTTTTCTAGCAGGAGTAAGTGAAGGAATTTTTTAGGAAAATCTATGAACAAAACATTCTAATCACCAAAAATGTTTTGACCATTTCACTGCCTCCCATGCTAAATGTGTCAGGAGTAAAAACCACATAAAAAAGAAAGAATTGGAGCTGTATTTGCAATCTTAAGTTTACATTTTCTGAAGTTCATCTGTAGAAAATATTTTTTGCATGACATTTCCTAGCTTTTTGTTTTCTGTGTGGAGAAGATTATAGGTGATGTTGCTTTTAGCTAGCTGGAAACCTCAAACTTCAGAAAACTATTGAAATACTTGGAGGTAGGGAATATAGTGTTCATATGAGGTTCACCTTGCTCTGCATTTGTTGGTATTTTTTTCCTCTAAAATCTGTGGAGAGCTTTGTCAAAGTATTTGAGCATTACTGGAATTAGCTAACCCACTTCTGCAGGTTTCTTCTTTCTTCTATAAAGTGTACAGGAATTTTATCACTTCTGAGCTGCTCTGCAGACCAACCCAACCCCTATTGCACCTTTCAAATTCCACTGGGGCTGAGTGAAAATTCAGTGGGTGTTTATAACTAAATTTAACACAATGAAAAGCTCCCAGAGAATGCATTCTGGTGTAATTACAGCAGTGAACTGTAATTCTTAATAAGCATAATTAAACATAAAAAAGATAAAACAAGGACTATTCATTCCATGACAACTTTTCTGTGCTTGGAAATGGAAGGACTATTAAAAAGGTATTTCATTACTTTCACACATTACCATCATGAACTGGAGAATGCTTATTCTGAAAAATTCCTGAGTAACTTGTGTAACTAAGCAAGACAACACTATTTTCTTTCAGAGTGTTGCCCAGAAATATGAGTTTGCTTCTGTGTGTAATGGGAGGAGATGACTGTAAGCACACTTGTTAACCTGAGCTTGAACTAGCATGAATATAACTCAAAATTCTAAGATGCTCAAAGTACTGCTTGCATATAATTCATATTCCAAACATGTACCTCCTAACACAGGGGAGGCAAGGAGGTAAATTACATGTAATTAACAACTGAAAGTCTAGCTTTTCTACATGCTTTTACTTGCATGAACAAAAGCCTTGTATTCATTAGTCTGTAACATGTTACCCTCCCTTGTCTAATGTCAAATGAATTATGTTATTAATTTAGGATTTTCAAATTAATTTATAAATTATTGTACTTATTCTGTAAATTTCATAAACCAAAGTGGAGACAATACATCACAGGAAAGCGAAATAAGAATATTTTCACCTTTATTGTTCCTTTTTCAGGGAAATCAGAAGAGATCATTTTTAAAATATTTTTTACAGATGGATGCTCAAAATCCATAAAGTACTTACACCCCATCAAGCTAAATTCTGTTTGTACATAATTAGAAATCTGAGCTGACAAATCATTGTTTTTCAAATTGTCAATAGCAGCCTAATTTATCAATCAACTGAGCACTGAGCAGAGATTGCTTTTTACCGTGAAGATTACATAAAGGATGGGGGGGAAGAGGAATATAAAATGAAGGCATAGTATGAAGACTTGCCCTAACACTGTCAAATAGAAAACTATGATAATTGCCTCTAATTATATTTAAGTAATTGCTTCATTGTCCACTTTCAGCTACCAATCATTGTATATTTCAGCGTTATCTCATGCACATCTATCAGATATGTAAGTATCCTTTTTCTTTGTATATCTGTAAATGCAACATCGTGCCTCAGGAATGAAAAAGGATGGTTATTTTCCAATGTATGTGCTGGACAGTGAATTCATTACACTTTTCAAAGCATTGTCTAGTGACTTCACCATTCTGAAATGCATGATTATAAATTATCACATTATGAAGCTGTCTAGGTATGAGACAAACTGTATTCCTAAAAACATTTAATTAATGAGAGTTCCATGAGAAATCAAGGAAGAAAAAAAGAAAAGCCCAAACTGAAGATGAGGCGAAAAAGTTGCTCAAACCTTTTGCAATCCAGAAATAACTATGAAAGTCTCTTCCCTTAGGACATATGTCCTAAGGCCAATGTTATAGCTAGGCCACTCTCCATCATCTTTGAAAGGTCGTCGAGAACAGGAGAGGTACCTGAGGACTGGAAGAGAGCCAATATCATGCCAGTCTTCAAAAAAGGCAAGAAGGAGGACCCAGACAACCACAGGCCAGTCAGCCTCACCTCCATCCCTGGAAAGGTGATGGAACAGCTCATCCTGGAGGTCATCTCCAAACATGTGGAGGAGAAGAAGGTGATCAGAAATAGTCAGCATGGATTCACCAAGGGGAAGTCATGTCTGACCAATCTGCTATCCTTCTATGATGAGATGACTGGTTGGGTAGATGAGGGGAGAGCAGTGGATGTGGTCTACCTTGACTTCAGCAAGGTTTTTGACACTGTCTCCCATAACATCCTCATAAACAAGATCAGGAAGTGCAGCCTAGATGAATGGACAGTGAGGTGGATTGGCAATTGGCTGGACAACAGAGCCCAGAGAGTTGTACTTAGTGGTGCAGAATCTAGTTGGAAGCCTGTAACTAGCGGTGTCCCCCAGGGGTCAGTACTGGGTCCAGTGTTGTTCAACTTATTCATCAATGACCTGGACGATGGAAGTGAGTGCACCCTCAGCAAGTTTGCTGATGACATGAAGCTCAGAGGAGTGGCTGATACCCCAGAGGGCTGTGCTGCCATTCAGAGGGACCTTGACGGGCTGGAGGGTTGGGCCGAGAGGAACCTCATGAAGTTCAACAAGGGCAAGTGCAGGGTCCTGCACCTAGGGAGGAATAACCTCAAGCACCAGTACAGGCTGGGGGATGTCCTGCTGGAGTGCAGCTCTGCAGAGAGGGACCTGGGAGTCCTGGNTGGAGCTCCTGGAGCGAGTTCAGAGGAGGGCTACTAAAATGATTAGTGGACTGGAGCACCTGTCGTACGAGGACAGGCTGAAAGAACTGGGCCTGTTTAGCCTGGAAGAGAGAAGACTGAGGGGAGACATCATTAATGTATATAAATATCTGAAGGGAGGTGTCAAGAGGATGGAGCCGGACTCTTTTCAGTGGTGCCCAGCGACAGGACAAGAGGCAATGGGCACAAACTGAAACACACGAAGTTCCGGCTGAATATGAGAAAGCACTTCTTTACTGTGAGGGTGACAGAGCACTGGGCCAGGTTGCCCAGAGAGGCTGTGGAGTCTCCTTCTCTGGAGATATTCAAAACCCGCCTGGATGCGATCCTGCACAACGTGCTCTAGGTGACCCTGCTTGGCAGGGGGGTTGGACTGGTGATCTCCAGAGGTCCCTTCCAACCCCACCCATTCTGTGATTGATTCTGTGATATGTTTAAAGTTATTAACAGCATTTACTCAGATGATATAATTTACTTGTGCAAGACACATGAATAAACTGTTGCTTTAATCTTCTCCTCGTGCATATCTTAAGAATCTTTGCAGAGTCAGTGTTGCTTACAACATGCTCTAAACAAAAGGGAAGGTTCAGAAGAGACCTGACAGGATGTTTTTGTTTCATTTTTTAGCAAAGAATACCAAGTTGAGTATCTGTTGTGTTTTGTTTTGCTTCTATTTTTTAGCATTTCCGGGTTTCGGTAAAAAATAAAGGTATGAGCAAACAGAATCTGGGATTCCAAGTTGTGATATCAAAAGCTACAAAAATCTACAACATGCAATCAATATTATACATGATAAATCACTAGAAGACATACAGTCTTTAGTTTAATACATTTTGTATCAGAACCTGATACAAACCTCAAAATCGGAATAAAAAATAGGTTATGGTATTTTATACTTCTTTTCAGAAATAAGGAAAAATAGTAATTTATTAAAGGGGCATTACATTTGTCATTTAATGGCTACTACAGACTTGAAAAACATAGATTATAATCAAACTATACTATTAAACTTAACTTGAGGTTATTTGAAATTAAAGTTCACCCTATTGGATTAAGAACTGAACATTAAACTAAAATCTAATGATTTCTGGGTATATATAATTATGGTTTAATTATATTTCCAATATGTAACTAAATATATATCATGTCAGTAATAGATACAGTTCACATTCTAAAAGATCCGAGTTTCAAAAAGCTGAAAAGCCTTATGATTCCAGAAATATCTATGGGAAATTGGGAATCCAAGCTTAACTTATTATAACCTTGTCCAGGAAACCTTTATGAAATAATTCTAAAGTCACACATAACCAGACAGATGCTTACATGCCCTCATGAGGAAGGGAAGTCAAACCACAAGTATTATTGGATGTAGAGTCTGAATGATGACTCTTTTACTTTATTTCTGTCTGCCCTTCTGCTGTACATACTTAAAGCCAAGAAATTAAAAACTCTACAAACAAAACCCACCAAAATACTTAAAAAAAACACAGATTTTTCTAAATTTTCTATAAAGCTAGGAAAAACAAGTTAAAAACTCACATTTAATTTATTTAATTTTTGAATTGTGTTTGGGTTGAAGCTACTTGATCAGTTGCGGATGAGCTGCACTTAAGGCTGAAGTGTAAAATAGGTCTCAAAGTGCCACAGTTTCACGTACACAAGTGAGCATCATTCACCCTGTTTTATTTTCTCCCAGCTGTGGGCTGCAGACCACTGATTTTTATAAAGCACTTAGGTCTCAATGGAAATTTCATTTCAGAAAAAATAAATTTATTGGCTTGTATAATCTCATGTGTCATGGTTTCTTAGAGAAAACTTTTTTTTTTCTTATATGCATCTAAGGTAAGCAAAGGTAGATACAAATATTAATATTCTGCAGTTTTATGGTTGTCTGACATTTGACAAGCCACATTATATGAAGTTTAAGACTGATTGTACTCTACTTTTTATAAGCAATTCATTTAAATTTATTTAAAACAATTAATTTAAATAATGAAATGTCAGTTCTCATAGCTTCCGTAGTGTGGTGCACTGATTGTGCATGAATTATGAACAAAATGTACATTTCCTTTAAAGTGGAAATTGAAATCCAGAAACCTTCTTTAAATGTTTAATACTTCTAAACTCCTCTTCCATTATAGATTGTAGATAAAAAGAAAAGTTTTAATTAGTAATACCGTATGTCCAGATGGAAACACCAACAGATGTTTTCATTTCACTTAATTTTCAGTGTATATTTGCCAGCACAGTTTGATTCTAAAGTACCATTCCTGCTGAAGTGCATGGGTTTCAAATATTTTATATTATGCTCTTAACCATGGAGTCTTCAATTCTTACATAAAATCCAAAACTAATTTTAAACAACCTCCTATATAATCATAGGACAGACATGTTCTGATTTTATAGAGAGATTTGAAGGGTGGACTATTCAGTGGATAAGGAATTGGCTGGCTGGCCACATCCAGAGTGTTGAGGTCAACGGCTCAACATTCAAGTGATCAATGATGAGTGGTGTCCCTCAGGGGTCTGTATCAGGAGCAGTGCTGTTTAACATCTTTATCAATGACATAGATGATGGGATTGAGTGCACCCTCAGCAAGTTTGCAGATGACACCAAGCTGAGTGGTGAGGTTGATACAACAGAAGGATGGGATGCCATCCAAAGGACCTGGACAGGCTTGAGAAGTGGGCCCA